>CAUVYP010001262.1:85000-235000 GCA_963556195.1 Sepiola atlantica
ATATATATATATAGATTTCATAATTTACTCTTTTTTTACCATAAACTTGTAAAGTATATAACTTTACTTTTGTTATATATATAAAATATATATATATAAAATTATTATTTCATAACATATATATATATATGTGTGTGTGTGTGTGTGTGTGTGTGTGTGTGAAAGCGAGAGAGAGGAGAAAATACTGGGACAGATAGATAGATAGAAAGGGGAGATAGATAGATAGATAAATAGATAGATAGATAGGTTAAAACTGAGACAGATAAATAGACAGATATAGTAATCGATAGATAGATATAATCAGATTCATATAGATAGAGCTATTGCTTGATTCATATGTTAAATATATAGATTATATATATATATATATATGGTAAAATGAAAAAGGAAAACCAAAAACTGGAAGTTTTTTATGTGTACATCAACGTTTCGTCTTTATTTATAAGACTTCATCAGGATGATGATATAGGGAAAAGATATCATGCAAGCACAGATACATGTAGGGTAGACATGTTGGGAAGAAAAATAAAATAAAATAAAATGAAAAATAATGGCAGCGTCTTGCTGGACGTCCGTACTTGTTAGAGAATGAAAATGGGTGACGAAAATGAGTGGGAGAAAAAGGGGAAGGGTGGAGGGAGCAAGGACTACTGTGGCTGGCGATGAGAGAAAGAGGTGGGGGATGAGCAGGGGAAAAATGGATGGCAGAGAGAGATTGGAGGAAGAGGGGGAGGGGGTGTTTGACCAGATGGCTGTGGTCGAGATTGAAGGGGAAGAGTGAATTGGAATGTTTGTGTGTGGGGGGTGTATGCAGGGAAAATGGGGATGGGTAGAGAGGGAGGGGGGCTGTGATTTTGGTGGATATATATATTCAATTTAATATTAACAATAATTAGTAATGTATCAGTTTTTTCTCCTTCTGAAGAAAAAAATATCCATTTCTTTGAAAATCTATGGATTAAAGGACTTTTTCATTTGAAACATTTCATTCTAATAAACTTGTAAAGTAACTTTATTTTTCATTATTTCTCATAAAATTGAGCATATTTCTATCACGCTAGGACTCAAACAATTATTATTTCATAACATCTTATATATATATATATATATATATATATATATATATATATATATATATATATATATACATGGGTGTGTGAAAAAGATAAACGGAAACAAACAAATTTAAATACAGGAAAAATCATCAAGAAACGAGAGATTTTACCGGTTTCGTTCTGATTAACGAACGTCTTCAGAAAAGTGAAGATTTTAAATTCATTCGATAACAGTAAAAACATAGGAACAAGAAGAACGCACAAAGATACGTCATTGGAACGCGTTTTAATTCATAGCCATTTACCATGGGTTTTCTATTTATTAGTATAAAAAAATAAAATTTAAGATCAATTAATAAATTTAATCCAAAATGTGTGCGAAAATCAAACGGAATAAGCGAGATATTCAAATAATACCTATAGTAAAATTGATATGCAAATAATATATTGTAAATAAACTGTTCGGTTAGAAAAAATCACATATTCAAATTTCAATTTTTTTTTTTAATTTTCTGTTTGCAAAAAAAAATCACCCTGAAATAAAATAAAACATGATTGTTTTAGTTTATGATACATTTTTACTATATTGTAAATAAACTGTTCGTTTTACAAAAAAATTCACCCTGAAATAAAATAAAACATGATTGTTTTAGTTTATGATACATTTTTACTATATTGTAAATAAACTGTTCGTTTTACAAAAAAAAAATCACCCTGAAATAAAATAAAACATGATTGTTTTAGTTTATGATACATTTTTACTATATTGTAAATAAACTGTTCGTTTTGCAAAAAAAATCACTCTTAAATAAAATAAAGCATGATTGTTTTAGTTTATGATACATGTTTACTATATTGTAAATAAACTGTTCGTTTTACGAAAAAATTCACCCTGAAATAAAATAAAACATGATTGTTTTAGTTTATGATACATTTTTACTATATTGTAAATAGACTGTTCGTTTTACAAAAAAAATCACCCTGAAATAAAATAAAAATGATTGTTTTAGTTTATGATACATTTTTACTATATTGTAAATAAACTGTTCGTTTTGCAAAAAAAATCACCCTGAAATAAAATAAAACATGATTGTTTTAGTTTATGATACATTTTTACTATATTGTAAATAAACTGTTCGTTTTGCAAAAAAAATCACCCTGAAATAAAATAAAACATGATTGTTTTAGTTTATGATACATTTTTACTATATTGTAAATAAACTGTTCGTTTTGCAAAAAAAAATCACCCTGAAATAAAATAAAACATGATTGTTTTAGTTTATGATACATTTTTACTATATTGTAAATAAACTGTTCGTTTTACAAAAAAATTCACCCTGAAATAAAATAAAACATGATTGTTTTAGTTTATGATACATTTTTACTATATTGTAAATAAACTGTTCGTTTTGCAAAATAATTCACCCTGAAATAAAATAAAACATGATTGTTTTAGTTTATGATACATTTTTACTATATTGTAAATAAACTGTTCGTTTTGCAAAATAAATCACCCTGAAATAAAATAAAACATGATTGTTTTAGTTTATGATACATTTTTACTATATTGTAAATAAACTGTTCGTTTTACAAAAAAATTCACCCTGAAATAAAATAAAACATGATTGTTTTAGTTTATGATACATTTTTACTATATTGTAAATAAACTGTTCGTTTTGCAAAAAAATTCACCCTGAAATAAAATAAAACATGATTGTTTTAGTTTATGATGCATTTTTACTATATTGTAAATAAACTGTTCGTTTTGCAAAAAAAATCACCCTGAAATGAAATAAAACATGATTGTTTTAGTTTATGATACATTTTTACTATATTGTAAATAAACTGTTCGTTTTACAAAAAAAATCACCCTGAAATAAAATAAAACATGATTGTTTTAGTTTATGATACATTTTTACTATATTGTAAATAAACTGTTCGTTTTACAAAAAAAATCACCCTGAAATGAAATAAAACATGATTGTTTTAGTTTATGATACATTTTTACTATATTGTAAATAAACTGTTCGTTTTGCAAAATAAATCACCCTGAAATAAAATAAAACATGATTGTTTTAGTTTATGATACATTTTTACTATATTGTAAATAAACTGTTCGTTTTACAAAAAAAAATCACCCTGAAATAAAATAAAACATGATTGTTTTAGTTTATGATACATTTTTACTATATTGTAAATAAACTTTTCGTTTTGCAAAAAAAAATCACCCTGAAATAAAATAAAACATGATTGTTTTAGTTTATGATACATTTTTACTATATTATAAATAAACTTTTCGTTTTGCAAAAAAAAATCACCCTGAAATAAAATAAAACATGATTGTTTTAGTTTATGATACATTTTTACTATATTGTAAATAAACTGTTCGTTTTACAAAAAAAATCACCCTGAAATAAAATAAAACATGATTGTTTTAGTTTATGATACATTTTTACTATATTGTAAATAAACTGTTCGTTTTGCAAAATAAATCACCCTGAAATAAAATAAAACATGATTGTTTTAGTTTATGATACATTTTTACTATATTGTAAATAAACTGTTCGTTTTACAAAAAAAATCACCCTGAAATAAAATAAAACATGATTGTTTTAGTTTATGATACATTTTTACTATATTGTAAATAAACTGTTCGTTTTGCAAAATAAATCACCCTGAAATAAAATAAAACATGATTGTTTTAGTTTATGATACATTTTTACTATATTGTAAATAAACTGTTCGTTTTGCAAAAAAAAATCACCCTGAAATAAAATAAAACATGATTGTTTTAGTTTATGATACATTTTTACTATATTATAAATAAACTTTTCGTTTTGCAAAAAAAAATCACCCTGAAATAATATAAAACATGATTGTTTTAGTTTATGATACATTTTTACTATATTGTAAATAAACTTTTCGTTTTGCAAAAAAAATCACGTTGAAATAAAATAAAACATGATTGTTTTACTTTATGATACATTTTTACTATATTGTAAATAAACTTTTCGTTTTGCAAAAAAAATCACCCTGAAATAAAATAAAACATGATTGTTTTAATTTATGATACATTTTTACTATATTGTAAATAAACTGTTCGTTTTGCAAAAAAAATCACCCTAAAATAAAATAAAACATGATTGTTTTAGTTTATGATACATTTTTACTATATTGTAAATAAACTGTTCGTTTTACAAAAAAAATCACCCTGAAATAAAATAAAACATGATTGTTTTAGTTTATGATACATTTTTACTATATTGTAAATAAACTGTTCGTTTTGCAAAATAAAATCACCCTGAAATAAAATAAAACCTGATTGTTTTAGTTTATGATACATATTTACTATATTGTAAATAAACTTTTCGTTTTGCAAAAAAAATCACCCTGAAATAAAATAAAACATGATTGTTTTAGTTTATGATACATTTTTACTATATTGTAAATAAACTGTTCGTTTTGCAAAAAAAATCACCCTGAAATAAAATAAAACATGATTCTTTTAGTTTATGATACATTTTTACTATATTATATGTGGGTTTTTTTTTGCAATACGAACAGTCAAATAAACTGTTCGTTTTGGAAAAAAAAACACACATTTTAATTTATTTCATAAATGTTCTATTAACTAATTAATTTTAATTAATTAATTTATTTCATTAACTAATTATTTTTAATTAGTGACTTTCTGTTACGTTACTGAATTCGTAATTTTTATTTTATTTTCATGTTTGATTTTTTTTCATGTTTGATTTTATTTTCATGTTTGATTTTTTTTTCATGTTTGATTTTATTTTTATGTTTGATTTTTTTTTTCATGTTTGATTTTATTTTCATGTTAGATCAAAAAAAAATCAAGAAACATCGTTTATTCTTTTCAGGAAATGAGAGCAACTCTTATAGAATTATTCAGCTAAAACTAATTATAATAAAATGTTCATATAAAGAATAAAACTGCCTGAGAAGATTATATTTCCATGCAGCATGACCGAAAGTCTTTTCATTCGATGTAGACTTTTATTGTCATAACAATCAACTCAAACATTAAAAATAATCCGGAAAGAATGAACTGTTTTAAAAAATGAATATTAAATCAGACAAATCATTTTTGAAAGTAAACTTTTTGCTATCTTTTACAATAAAACCGCAGAGTTAAAATGCTCAAAAAACAAATATACAACAAATAAAAGTAACTGTAGCCGATAAAAGTTATTTTCCAACTTGTCTGTGACATTTGTTTGTATTTTTTAGCCGTTCCAACTGCTATTTATTAGAAATCAATATTTTTGTCACACGAACATGGGGGGGGGGTCGTAAGTAAACTAAGGTATATGGTAAACTGAAATTAAAATGCCATCAACTAGACCCTAGAACCTCTATCTCTGCCAAAAATCAGCTGAATCCATCAAATAGTTGATGAGATACAGGGTGTCACATACGTACGTACGTACACACAGATAACATGATTTCATGATTGAACTTTCTGGATCTCTGGGTTGCCTTGACTAATGATGCTGAAATTCTACACACTTATAGAACCTATCAAAAAAAAATTTGTGCAAAGTTTTAACTAATTTGGTTTATTGGTTTTTGAGTTATGATTGATCAAAGAAATGAGATTTCTAGCATAGGCGTCTTATGGAGTCTTATCTATCTACCGTGCCTCCCTTGATTTAGTTACTTTGATGTTATTCTCACAACGTTTCGGCCGATGTAACCTCCCACTTTCTTCAGGTACATCTTGTCGAATCTGTATGAATTTTGAACGATACCTTTTATTTAATCGCTGTAAGGAGATTGTTCTTTGTCTGTCATGGACTTCCTTTGCTTTTGCCTTCGTCCATACTTATGGACATACGAACCTCTTTTCGTTTTTGTTCAAGTAAATAAAGTTGTTATTCAATGTTAGAATGAGAGTTTGTCGACGTCATTTTCCAGTGCTCTGACCTATTTATACAACAATAGTGGTGGTGCAGCCGAATCTGTCGCCATCTGTTTGTAATATGGTATCAATTAATATAGCCAACAACCAGTATGAAGGAACGAAATGTCAGATTGGTTGAGATTTAATTCTGAGAAATACGTGTTTAGAAGGAAATAGATTCATGTGACGAAAGGAAAGAAATCATCTGGAAGGGGAGGGGTTTACTAGTAATACTATTACAAATAAATAAATAGTAATAATAAATAAATAAATCAGTACTACTACTAAATAACACTTATAAATAATGCTACTACTACTAATGATAATACTACTACTAATAATAATAATACTAATAATAATAATATTAATAGTAATACAAATAATAATACTAATAATACTACTACTACTAATAATAATACTAATAATAATACTAATAGTACTACTACTACTAACAATACTACTACTAATAATAATGATATTAATAATACTACTACTAATAATACTACCAATAATATTAATACTAATAATACTAATAATAATAACAACAACTACTGGCTTATTACTACCCAAATGCCACGGTCGTTGCCAGCAAGAAATCAATGGTAGACGGCTGTTGCGATACCGTAAGGTTATTTGCGGAGGTGATCGAAAAGAGGTGGAGAGTATTGGAAATCTGGGAAGGCTTGCTGTCACTCAGACTCCAGGGAACACCACTGGTTGTTGTCATTTGTATTTTTTGGTGTTTGGTTGTTTGTTTGGTTGTTTTTAATTCGACTCTGCAATTCCAACGCCTTTTGCAGTTATCCAAATTGTCCTGGTTAATTAACGAGACTTCAAACTTCAAAACGGATGGGCCGGACGGTGTTAGGGTTAGGGTTAGTTAGTGTTTGTATGTGTATGGGGGGGGGAGTATAGAAGGGTTTGGTAGTCATGATTCTCTCTTCTTCTTTTTTTTTCTTTTGCCCCCCCCCCTATGTCTATCCCCAAACACCCTCTCTCTTTTTCTGCTTCTCCTCTGTATCCTCCCTACCTCTCTCTGTCTCTCATCTCTGTCCCCCACCCCTATTTAGCTCTCTCTTCTTCTGCTTCTCCTCTGTCTCCTCCCTACCTCTCTCTGTCTCTTTCTATCTCTCCTCTCTGTCCCCCCACCCCTATTTAGCTCTCTCTTTTTCTGCTTCTCCTCTGTCTCCTCCCTACCTCTCTCTGTCTCTTTCTATCTCTCCTCTCTGTCCCCCCACCCCTATTTAGCTCTCTCTTTTTCTACTTCTCCTCTGTCTCCTCCCTACCTCTCTCTGTCTCTTTCTATCTCTCCTCTCTGTCCCCCCACCCCTATTTAGCTCTCCCTTTTTCTGCTTCTCCTCTGTCTCCTCCCTACCTCTCTCTGTCTCTTTCTATCTCTCCTCTCTGTACCCCCACCCCTATTTAGCTCTCTCTTTTTCTACCTCTCCCCTCTGTATAGCCCACTTCCCTCTTTTTTATATGTCTCTCCCGTCTATCTCGCCCACTCCCCTCTTTCTGTCTCCCCCACCCTATATCTTTTTTTCTTCTACCTCTTCCCTCTGTCTCCCCCACTCCTCTATCTCTTTTTCTGTCACTCCCCTATGTCTCCCCCACTCGTCTCTTTCTTTTTCTTCTGTTTCTCCCCTCTGTCTCTCCCACTCTTCTCTCCGTTTTTCTGCTCTCCCCTCTGTCTCCCCCTCCTCTCTTTATCTGTCTCGTCCCTCTGTCTCCCTCCCCTCTGCCTCTCTCTCTCGCTTTCTGTCCCTCCCCCCTCACTATCTCTCTCTCTCTCTCTCTCATTCATTTCAGTAAAGCACTCTTATCCATTCTCTCAGCAAACGAAGACATAACATTTTATCATAAACTAGCAGGGCCACTCAGTGTTGCCCGGGATTCTAATTTCCGAAACTACATTTTAAAAAAGTAAAATTAAACAACCTGTGTAATATTTTAATTTGAAATGTTTAAATTAATTTTAGTAAAAAAAAATCAGAATAAAAATATTTATGCCCGGGTGAGGCACGAACTCATGACCTCTGCTTTGAACCCTTAAATGCTTTAGTTTTTATATTGAAAAAAGTGAAAAACGTTCTAAAGTATATATATATAAAGTATAAACGATTTCTTGAAAAAAAAAAAAAAATTCATTGAACAAAAATAAATGATGTTGCAAATGTGCAACAAATGGCATAAAATGTTACATGTATAACAAAACACGACAATATATGCATCTAAATAAATTTTAAAAAGATTAAATTATGAAGAATCCATGAGCGATTGCTCTTTTACCACGTTACCTCGAGTGGAGTGTATTCTATGGCTGACTCTTCAAACTTAAGTATTTTTTATTTACCTCCTCTCTAGGAGGTTAGACACAAGGTCAGATGTGGGTTTTGATGAAAGTGTTTCTGTGGAACGAACTGGATTCGAACCCGACACACTCAGGTCCTCAGTCCGCGTCATTAACCACTCAGCCACTATACCACCCAATACATATGCATCTAAATAATCATAATACACTAGAGAATCATAAAATCAATTTTTACTTACCATTATAATGACCAGATTTAAAAGTTTAGGCTCTTAAATTAGGCAGATGACACACCGATAACACTCGCACGTGACATCGAAAATACTGATTCCCTATTTAGCGGGTGTGCTGATGCAACATCATACTAATACCTACTCACACTTGCCAACAGGCTCGTTGCAGATGTCAAACAAGTTGCAGTTTGACACATTTTCGTTGAATGTTGGAATGTGTCATATTTGAAACAAAAAGCGTTTCAGGGTTAAGTACGACGTGCTAACCAATTGAGCCAACCAATCAATTCTCTCTCTTTATCTCTCTCTCTCTCACACACCAGAACCATTCATTCCGTCTGCCTTCTCTTCCATTCTGTCAGCCAAAGGCAACGAACGAAATGTATACAGAAATAATAGTAATAAATAATTATTTTTAGAAGCAAGAAAAATAAAACTTAATCCTTAAATGCTTTATTTTTTATATTGGTTTGACATCGAAGATACTGATTACCTATTTAGCGGGTGTGCTGGTGCAACATCATACTAATACCTACTCACATTCGCCAACAGTTGCAGATGTGAGACAAGTTGAAGTGTCATGTGGTCATGTGACAGTTTCTCACACTTTTATGCAGTCCTTTGCATTAGCGTTGTACTCTGCACCGGTTAGGCAGTAGGGGAAAGACCAGGCAGTGTTGCATTGTATGGTCATCCCCTCCACATTCACAGATGCTTGGATCAGTTTTGTAACCCCATAGCCTTTAAGATCAAAGTGTAGTATCTGTTCCGATGGATACTGCACCTCATAAACTGGTATCGTCTTGGCCTTCGGGGTTTGATTTACGCTGGTCAATGGGTCTGTCCTGTGCAGTTCTAGGAGGTCCACCCTCCCAGGCTTCGCCTCCCCTCTTTGAGGAGGAGTAAGTTTATTGCTTACTGCCTGAGGCGCCCCTACCGGGGAATGCCGACGGGGCTGCCCAGGCAATTTTTAATGGCCAGAGTGCTCACCTTCTCGGGCGCTGGCTTTTCAAGTCCCACTTTCCCGACCCGACCTTGGGTCACATCTTACCTTGTGGGAGTAAGATAAAACTGGCCTTGTGCCTAACCTCCTGGAGAGGAGGTAAATAAATACTCATAGCACCTTTTGATCTCCCTATTTCCGTTCTTAGGCGGTTTAGAGTGTTCTATTAAAGCCAGGGTGCCTCTGAATCGGGAGGGAGTTCCTCATGCTATCATATTAAATGGCACATTTTCGTTGAATGTCGGAATGTGTCATATTTGAAACAAAAAGCATTTTAGGGTTAAGTACGACGTGCTAACCGATTGAGCCAACCAATCAATTCTCTCTCTCACACACACACACACACATACACATACAGTCGAATGATGATTAATACCAGGACCATTCGTTCCGTCAGCCAAAGAACGGAAGCAAAACGGACAAATGAAGATTTGCTTTTTCTCTTTTAAAACCAGAAATAGCTGCATTCTTTGTTTTACTTATCCCTGTCCTGTCTCTCTCTCTCTCTCTCTGCTTCTCCCCTCTGTCTCTCTCTATTTCTGCCTCTCCCCCCTCTCTCTCTCTATTTCTGCCTCTCTCTCCGCTTCTCCCCTCTCTTTCTCTATTTCCCTCTCCCCTCTCTCTCTATTTCTGCCTCTCTCTCCGCTTCTCCCCTCTCTTTCTCTGTCTCCCTCTCTTTCTCTATTTCCCTCTCCCCTCTCTCTCTATTTCTGCCTCTCCTCCCTCTCTCTCCCTATTTCTGCCTCTCTCTCCGCTTCTCCCCTCTCTTTCTCTGTCTCCCTCTCTTTCTCTATTTCCCTCTCCCCTCTCTCTCTATTTCTGCCTCTCCTCCCTCTCTCTCCCTATTTCTGCCTCTCTCTCCGCTTCTCCCCTCTCTTTCTCTGTCTCCCTCTCTTTCTCTATTTCCCTCTCCCCTCTCTCTCTATTTCTGCCTCTCCTCCCTCTCTCTCCCTATTTCTGCCTCTCTCTCCGCTTCTCCCCTCTCTTTTTCTGTCTCCCTCTCTTTCTCTATTTCCCTCTCCCCTCTCTCTCTATTTCTGCCTCTCCCCCCTCTCTCTCTCTATTTCTGCCTCTCTCTCCGCTTCTCCCCTCTCTTTCTCTATTTCCCTCTCCCCTCTCTCTCTATTTCTGCCTCTCCCCTCTCTCTCTATTTCTGCCTCTCCCCTCTGTCTCTCTCTCTCTCCACGCTTTTCCCCTCTCTTTCTCTGTCTCCCTCTCCCCTCTCCCTGCTTCTCTCGTCCCCCCCCCACTCCTCTATCTCTTTTTCTGTCACTCCCCTCTCTCCCCCTACTCATCCCTCTTTTTTTCTTCTGTCTCTCCCCTCTGTCTCCCAGACCTCTCTCTCGCTTTCTGTCCTTCCTCCCTCCCTCACTCTCTAACACACACACACAAATGATGATTTAAATTTGTTCCGTCTGCCTTCTCTTTCTTCCATTCAGTCAGCCAAAGGCAACGAACAAAAACAAAAAGTACAAATGAAGACTTGCTTTTCCTTTTTTAAAACCAGAAAAGGCTGCATTCTCTCTCTCTCTTTACTTTCTTTTTCTTCCCACCTGTCAGCCAAAGGCAACGAAAGAAAGAATGAAAAGAAAGCAAAAGCGACAAAGATTCTTTTTGCCTACTTTTCACCAGTGAAACTTTAAAGATCTGTCTTATTAATATTTTTCCAGTGTTCATGTATAGAGTAGGAGTCCTTCTGAAATTAGAGAATGAAAACTCCCCTCCATTTATTTATGAAAAAATTTCTATAAAAATATCAAATGTTGATAAAGGATTAAATATAAAATTCGATGAAATCATTGAAAATTTTAATTTTGTTTTTAACAAAATGGCAATGTCTCTCAGAACATCTTATTTTTTTGGAGTTTATATAGTTTGATTTATTGATCGACAATTCTATTTGGGGGAATTGTTATTGATTAGAGTTTATTTCATGTTAGCTAGTTCTTTATCAAATGTTGTTCTGGATAAAGATATGGTGTAGTTTTTTTATTAGAGCTATTTTATTCAAAAGAGTATTTTTTTTTTCATCTTTAAATTTTAAAATTTCTAGTTTCTCACTCAAACATAAACTACATGAATATAATTTATTTTTTATTGTTTATAAAAAAAATCAATTTCGAACCGTTGACCACCAAATGCATCGTGGTCAACACAAATTTATTGGATTCCTTTTTAATTTTTTGTCCATTTTATTTAAGTGCGTTACTTTTTTTGTTATTAGTTATCCAAAAGTAAAAGGTTTTCTAACGAAACCGGTAAATCTCTCGTTTTGACGATTTCTCCCTGTGTTTAATTGTTTTTTTCTTTTATCTTTTTCATATATCCTGTCTCCACAGCATTTCAGTTTATTTTATCGTGTATCTTATCCCCATAAGATTGATGCAAACAGATGGAGCATATAAAACGTTAGAATTTGTAGATTTGTTTGTGCATAGGTGCTTGACTGCTGGCTACATTTGAATGTGATCAGCTGTAACCAAAGAACTAATCTCTCATGCGTTTGTCATCAATACATGCTTGTTGTGTGTTGTTTATTTTCATTATTAACCATATATAAGACGACATATATCCGTCACATGGAGTCTTCAGGCAGTTGTTGCCAGTTTCACAAAACGCAGGGATCCCATCATATGCGGGAGTAGTAATGTAAAACACTCATGTCCGACCAGTACTTTAAAAGATGTGGTCGATGATGAAATGTTAAAACGACACGATCCTGGCTGTAACGTATCGAACGGTAAAAATTGCCAGTCTCACTCTACTGCAAAGAAAGCGGGCTCCCTCTACCATACTAGAAAACTTCTCACACCTGACAGTGTACTATCTCTCTACAAGGCCACCGTCCGCCCATGCATGGAGTGTTGTTGTCACGTCTGGACTGGTGCATCATCCACTAGTCTTCCCCTTTTGGACAAGATCCAACAAAGATTCTCTAATCTGATAGGTCCCTAACTATCCACCAAGCTCCATCCCTCGTCCCATTGTCGCAATGTTGCATCCTTGTGCTTGTTTTACAAGTACTTTAATGGAATGTGCTCCGATGAACTGGCTGCACTGGTGCCGCCCTCGACATAAATACACTCGACCAACCCAATAATCAGCTAAATCCATTCATTGTGGCGGTCCCCAGATGCCGGAGAGCCTTCTACTCCAATAGCTTCTTTCCTCAAGCTGCCGGCCTCTGGAACTCTCTCCCTGCTCCCTGTTTCCCCGACTCTACCAACATGCAGAAATTTAAAACTATGTGAACAAACATCTAGCTGTCCTTGTAAAGAACTTTACAACCGAAAGGGGGATGTAGTGTTACTGCACCGACGATTCACCGGTAAGGGGACGAGCTACGGCCCCTGGCGATAGCTCAGTTACAATGTATTTGGACCGCCAATAAACCTTGTTATTTATACTTCTCTTCGTCTTACTACTTATTTAACCCAGCCGATAACATTACAATAACTACACGGAAAAGCAGGCATTGCACATTCCCCAACGTATGCATTCTATAGCAAGCTATACTTTCCCCAATGGTTCACTTAAACGTGTGTAGCTACTATTGCTCATCTAGCTGCACAGCTCCCAATCTCGGATGACCCCCCCAAAAATTTCACCCTAATTCCCGGTAGCCCCTAACGTCTACAGTGGCGGCCTGCCTTGTTTGGGGTGATATATGATAAAAAAAAAAAGAAAAAATTGATAGATAAAATATGTACTACATTGATATCAATGGCCCAAAGCCATGCAGTAATCTGAAGCCCTATCGCTCGCTTCGTCAGTGACGTCACCAATTTGGCTGTTCCTGAGTTCGGTTGATCACCCGGTACTGCTCGGGAAAAAGTGCCGCTCTGATGAAAGCTGCAGATGTCAAAAGGCCTGGTCCAGCGATTACCGTACTCCCACGTTGTGATTGATAGATCAGTGGGTAATTATCTGGATTGGGTCAGCAACTTAGTACCGCTGTGAAGCAAAGTGTCATTTGATGCAGAAAAAGTTTTAAAAAATAATAGTAAAAAAAAAAATAAAAATAAAAAATAAGAAATAATGAAAGAAAATAAGAAAAAAATAAGAAAAAAAATAGTAAAAAAAATAAATAATAAAAATAAAAAAATAATAAAAGAAAAAATAATAAAGAAAATACAAAATAATAAAAGAAAATAATTAAAAAAATAATAAAGAATAAAAATAGTAAAAAAAATAATAAATGATAAAGAATAAAGAAAATACAAAATAAAATTAAAATAATTAAAAAATAATAAAGAAAAAAATAGTAAAAAAATAGTAAAAAAAATAATAAAGAAAAAAAAAATAGTAAAAATAATAGTAAAAAATAATAGTAAAAAAAATAAAAAATAAATAATAGTAAAAAAAATAATAGTAAAAAAATAATAGTAAAAATTTTTTTTTAAATAATAGTAAAAAAATAATTTTAAAAAATTAATTTTAACAAAAATAATAGTAAAAAAAATAATAGTAAAAAAAATAATTAAAAAAAAAATAGTAAAAAAAATAAGTCTATGGTAGGTTTTTTTTTTTAGAAGAATAATTATTTGGCAAGAAAATAGAAAACAAAAAGAAAATTTGAAGTCAAGATAGTACTAGAATTTCCACTCCCAGCTCTTGTGTTTTTGGACTAACGCTCTAATTGTTAATGGACGGTTTTTAGGTTTCTGGCGAAATTGCCCAAGTCGATGGGCGAGCAAAAACGAGCTGTCGAGACCTGTTGCCCCTCACCTTATACTGGCCCCACACTTCCAACAGAATTTAATCAGCAAACAAAAGAAATGTTTTTATTTTTCCTTCATTATCTTTCTCCCCGCCATAATTGGGATTTTCAATCGCCCTCCCATCCTTCATCGCTCACTGATGAGAAGAAGCGAGGGAGGTCCGTCTCATCTACTTATTCACAGATAACCGAGAAAATATAATTCCACCAATGGCCACAACTATCAGTTCAAATCACACATGTCCTGTGTTGAAGCCACAACTTGGGGCGGAAAATGACATTCTTTCCTAACAAACCAGACACAGTGATGCCCAACTCTACAATATTCGTGTTTGTTTATCAAATCTTATTTTTTCTCGACCAACATCTGTTTTCTCTGTTAGCCGTTACCTTGATACAACAGTGACAATCTAGGCTGAAAATCTGGACAGCCTGACGCCATCGGCTTTTAGTTTTAATGAAGATATCTATGCCTCTGTCTTTTAATTCATACTAGTGTGTATTTTAGCCTTCTGTCTTCCGTAAGTCTGCTCACCATTGTCAGAGTCCACTTAAGACATGGAGATGAGTTGCTGAGAACACAATTCGTACACACATGCACAAACTCTGATACTACAACGAATGCAACTAGCACACATATGCACACAAACTCTGATACTACCATGAATGCAATTTTCACACATATATACACAAACTAACATTACCACAAACGCAACTCACACACACATATACATAAACTCTAATACTACTATAAACACAATTTGTACACACATATACAAACTCTAACACTACCACAAATGCAACGAAAGAACAAGAAAAAGCAAGTCTATAAATATTTGATTCTTAAACAAGGAATGATTAACAAACACCAAATGTCTAACGTCAGCATGAGAAAAAGAAAAATGAAAATTAATCATTTTCTTCTGAAGTTTCACACTAAATCTTATGATGTAAGGTTTGAAGGTGTATCTTGTGTAGTTTCTGACCTTTCAGTCACACACTAATAAAATAGATAGTCACAACTTCCCTTATTTGTTTTTTTGTTCCACTCACTACACTTGCCGTGCTAAGCGTTATTAGATGATAGACCTTATAAGGAAAAAAAACAAGTACAATCTAGCTTCTTGGCTTCATGTATGTGTACATGCATACACACTATTTGATTTTACCTAACTATCGGCTAAGGATTTGTGTACATGTTTGCAGACGGTGAGCGGACTAGTGTCTGTACACCTGGCTTTATCACAGACTCGTTCGTCTTCCGCTCTCGTTGATTTACTTCATCCCATATTCTTCACATTAATTCAGATTCAGTATTTTTGCAAATATCATTTTGTTTATCAAATCTCCATATTCATTTTAATTGTCCATTGTCCATAGACTTACATCATATTTTTGCAAATATTTTGTTTATCAAATCTCCGTATTAATTTTAATTGTCCATTGTCCATAGACTTACATCATATTTTTGCAAATATCAAATTTCCGTATTCATCATAATTGTCCATTGTCCATAGACTTACATCATATTTTTGCAAATATTTTGTTTATCAAATTTCCGTATTCATTTTAATTGTACATTGTCCATTGACATACATCATAACCCAAATCAAACTACATCTTGATAATTCTTCAGACTTTTCATATTTTACATGGTTTCAAGTCTTCATCAGTCATTTATGTTACACACATGCATATTCAAGCAACTTAGACACCAGGAAACAAGCAACAATCAAGTGTGATATGACACATTTAAAACGCACAAAACAGTATATATATACATATATATATATATGTAACAGAATATTTTATTTGTTAAGTACACCCCACACACCGCCATGTTATACCCAGCCTCCTTTCCCTACTTCGAGTTTGTGAGAAAAGCGTATAAAATGGTAGCAATCTTCAAATATTGTCCATTGTTTCATCACAGATTTCTAAAAGGATCTTTTTCAAGAAAGCAGCAGCAGCTGAACATTTAGTCGTAAACTTGTTTGAAGGCAGATCTTGAAAATTGTTCTTCGCTGCTGTCGTCTGTAAAACAAAAGGAAGAAAAGAATTTTTTTAAATTATGTCATTTACTTTAATTTACCAACAAAAAAGAAAAACATGGTAGAAAACTAAAGATTATTTAACTATTATTATTAACTATTATTATTAACTAGCGGAACCCGTCGCCCGGCGTTGCACGGGAGAAATTAGTACCTATTGCATGACGTCGAATAAAAAAAACGGCCTATAGTTCTTTCTCCACCCCCACCCCCTATACCGTGTTGGCGAATGTTTGAAATTTAAAAAAAAAGAAAAAAGTGGCAGAGTTGAACGGGATCGAATGCTGAAACCGTCGATCAGTACACCACCGTTGTTACCCAAAGCGTCACGGTTTCGAGTTAAAAATTCATGTGAAAATAAGCTAATAACGCTATGGTTGTTTATTGACATGCGTGTTATGTTAACATTTAGATTCTGCCGACCAAATGGAAAGTTAAAAAATGACACGGTGTAGGTCATTTTTTTATGAAGTAAATTCATTTGGGCAATTTTTCGATAATATGCGTGTTTAAGGTGTATGATTTAGAAAATGTAAATGTATCCGCGTCTACCAGTATCTTGGTGCTTATTGAATTAAATAGGAAGTCGATTCGATCTAGAAATGTTATCCGCCATGTTGAATCATAAATGTTGCAGGAACTGTGTTCGTTAATTTCATTCGCTTAATTCCGGAATGAATGTAAATGTAGAAGGTAGAATTAGATAAAACTTAATCTGATATTCGCGAATAATCATCGGAGTGTAAGGGAGCGGTTGTTAAATATTTGCGTATTGCTTAATATTATGTAGTAAAATAATGCCAGACAAATACGAAATAACAATGGGTGCTTTATGAAAATTATACTGTGTTTATTAGTACCCGGTGTCGATGAGTGTAGTCACAGTACAGAATTGTTAGGGAGAAAAGTTTTTACTACCACCTATATGGAGTTGGTATTTCGGAGAGTCGTGGCGGCCGGGCCGAATGTAATATTCAGTGTAAGTTTGGAAAGAAGAATAACAGATATACTAAAACACGCTTGAGTGAATAAGTGCAATGTAATTGTGAGTTCAGTAGCCCGTGATGCATGTGGTTATTTTCCTATTCTCCGAGAAGGTACAGGGGAAAAAACGTCTCTACTTTATATATTAGACTATTATTATAATTATAACGGAATCAGGTGGTTAAGTTAAATAGTTTTGATTATCCGGTGAGATTTGTAATATAGATAGAAAGAAGATACTTTGTGCTGATGATGTAGTATTTACCTGTGAATGGATGAGACGTATTCTTGGCCTTTTGGCTAAGATCAAAGTGTAGTATCTGTTCCGATGGATACTGCACCCCCATAGACTGGTATTGTCTTGGCCTTCGGGGCCTGATTTACACCGGTCTATGGGTCTGTCCTGTGCAGTTCTAGGAGGTCCACCCTCCCAAGCTTCGCCTCCCCTCTTTGGGGAGGAGTAAGTTTATTGCTTACTGCCTGAGGCGCCCCTACCGAAGAATGCTGACGGGGCTGCCCAGGCAATTTTTAAACCCCACTTTCCCGACCCAACCATGGGTCACATCTTACTTGTGGGAGTAAGATAAAAACTGTCCCCGTGTCTAACTCCTGGAGAGGAGTAAATCAATACTTCTTAACTTAAAGACTTGGAGTAAAGTTCTGATAATGAATGTTACCGAGACCAAAGTGATGATCAGTGGTTGTAGTGTTGGACAATTCCCCAAAAGAGAGAAAGCTCCCCAAAAGAGAGAAAGCTCCCCAAAAGAGAGAAAGCTCGCTCCCATGCTCAGTTTGTGTAAAGGGAGTCGAGTGCAATTGCATTTTTGTGGTAATTGCAAGCATTGGGTGCACAAGAAGTGCACTGGCAGTATGAGTACAGGTAAGTCGAGAGATGATAACCAGTTTTTGTGCAAGAAGTGTAAGACAATGGAGACGGATGAAAAGTCAGATGTGGAGAAAGTATATTAAGGCGGCAAAACTATTGAAGTTGTTCTGAAGTTTTTTTTATCTTGGTGCTACCATTGGAGCACAGGGAGGAGCTGGTGCTAGTGTGATTGCAAGAGTTAGGAGTTGATGGAGTAAGTTTCAGGAAACTTTTGCCATTACTAACCAGCAGAGCGTTACCACTGTCGCCCGGGAATAAATTAAAACAAATATAGATTTCATTATATTTTTTTAGAAAAAAGGGGGGAGGGGAAGAGAGAACTCGGTGATGCCCGGGAACGATAACTTTAAAACTGAAAGCTCATGTGAATGACTTACATTATTATTATTTTCTATACATTAAAACGAGAGAGAGGAATGGAATAGGCGGAGGTGAAAGAGGGGTGGGGGAGAAGGATGTGGAAAGACGGGGATGGTGGAAAGAGAGAAAGATAAAGATATGGATTGAGAGAGATAGAAAGATAGGAGTTTTAATATAAAGATGTTACACCCACTTTTCAACCTTTTTTTTTTATGGCCCCGGGCAACGCCAGGTAGACATGCTAGTATATAAAGCTTTCTTTTCTGATGCCAGAAATCGAAATGTGAAAAAAAAATTCAAAGAGATTTTTTTTTTCAATTATTTTTTTTTGTTTTTCTAACGAGGTATCACTTATTAAAGTTAAAAGCCGATCGAGATTGACGGTCGAATGATGAAGAATATTATGAGAGGATTGAAAATGATGATAGGAATGAACAAAAGTCGATTACTGAGAACGGTTTATGAGAAGTATTTGTAGATATTTGAAGACGACCATGTTGTAGCTCACAGGGAAGCAACTCGGTGGTAACGTGTTCATGAAAATTACATCTTACGTTAGGCACACGGAGAGAAAAAAAGACTGTTCTTTGTGGTGATAGTAAAAGAATGAGTTCTTGCTGTGAAAATGTTTCAAGTAGGAACCAGAGATTGGAGCTCAGTCGAGCACCTTGAATTGAAATAACGACAGAGTGGAGAAAGACTATCAATGTCGCCCCTGTGAGGAAGGAAGGGGCTGTAGAGACCAAAAGAGATCATCCTGTGCAAGATTGCAAAGTCAGTTATTGACGCCTGGAGCGGCACCTCCTCAGATGTGGCAGCAGTACTCGATCTAAGGACGTATCCGACTCTTATATAGGTAGAGGATTGCATAAGGAGTTATTTGTTTGGGTTCACTTACCCATTTGTGAGGTCGGAAAAAATCAGGAAAATGCAGACGATTTTGGTTGGGAATCGACAATTTTACCAAAGTATTCTGCAATGGTGGCAGAGAGACGAGTTCTTGTGAATGCTTTACAGGGAGGAACTTGAGATTGGGATTCAGTCGAGCACCTTCCATGGAAATACAGATAGAGTGGAGAAAGACTAGCAATGTCTTTGCTATGCGAAACGGGCCTGTATAGAAGAGAAGAGATGTCGATTTTGCACACTTTCAAGGAAGGGGAAAGTGCTCTGAGCAGTACTGCTTCCCCAGATGAGGCAGTACTCCATCTTAGGACGTATCAGACTTTTATAGAGATAGAGGTCGTATCAGGATTCAGGGACTTTCTGGAGCGATAGAATGATCCAACCATTTTCCCAGCAACCTTAGCAACAGATTGAGTGCAAGTCTTCCTAAATCTGGAATGACAGTCAGTTCTAGGAGCTTTTCAAAGCAAGGAGCTTACTCAAGGGGAAAGCCATTTATTTCAACTGAAGCAAAACAGGGATCAGAGCGTTGGTGGTGAAATGAGAGAAGCTTGGTTTTAGAGGTGTGTAAAGTAACAAGCTACTTTCTAACAGGTCAGAAACGAGAGAATCAGCAAGATCTTGATCACCAATGCTCTTCATAGCGCTGCCATAGATAGTTGTGTTATCTGCATAGATGGAGTATCCAGCTCTTATATAGGTAGAGGATTGCATAAGGAGTTCGGTACTTTCTGGAGCGATAGAATGATGCAACCATTATTCCAGCTACCTTAGCAATAGATTGGATGTAAGTTTTCCGTTTTAGATCTGGAGTGAAATTCAGTCCTGGGAGCTTATAAAAATACGGGGATTTCTTGTCAACTTTTGCAAAAGACGAACGTTTGTGCGGAGGGGGGAAGGAGAGACGCTTGGCTTTAAAAGTAACAAGCAATTCTTTTCCCCCATTGAACCACACGCCCCAGGAAAGTAGAAAGTAGATCGTAGGTTTACTTTCGGCAACCTCGTAACTCTCGCTTCCTTTTTTTTCCTTTAGTCCTTAGATTCCATGAGAGATGTTTCTGACAAAGGGGAAACAATTGCTGTTTTCTGGGACTGAATCTATCACTAACACTTATTGTTATCTAGTTTTTGACCTTGAAGTAGCTCCTTACATCAAGTGGCTCCATGCCTTATCTGGAGCGTTTTCCATAAAAAAAAAGATCAGGAAAGAGAGAACCAGCAAGATATTGATCACCGATGCTCTTCATAGTGCTGCCATAGATAGTTGTGTCATCTGCATAACAGATATCAACAAATGATCTCTGCATATGATTTGGGAGATCATTGACGAAGATCAGGAAGAGGGTTCGGCCCAGAATAGATCCTTAAAGCATGCCGGCGTTGATGATTCTGTCCATTTTTTCCTTTAGTCCTTAGATTCCATGAGAGATGTTTCTGACAAAGGGGAAAGAATTGCTGTTTTCTGGGACTGAATCTATCACTCTAACACTTATCGTTATCTAGTTTTTGACCGTCATGCTTTATCTGGAGCGATTTCCATAAAAAAAAAAAAAAAAAAAAACAGAAGAGAGAGAACCAGCAAGATCTTGAGCACCAATGCTCTTCAAGGTGCTGCCACAGACAGATGAAAATCAAAAAGAGAGTTGGGCCCAGAATACATCTTTGACACACACCACCGTTTATACTATGTACTTCAGACTTCTACGTTGTTGTACCGACTTTTAACGACTTGTCAAAGAGAAAGGATATTGATGGATGAAAAGGTATCTCCAGATATCCGATAGCTAGCAAGTTTGTAAAGCAAACCTTTGCATCAGACCCTATCAAAGGCGTTTAATATATCAAGACCTCGAAAAGGAAACCCCATTGTAAGATTCGCTGATCTGTGTAACATTACAGTCAGCACGTCAGTTGTTGATCTTGCAGGACGAAATGCATATTGCTTGTCACTAAGCTGAGGTGATTGACAACTTCTTGATTTGTCACAGATTTAAACAACTTACTCATGACGCACAGGAGATCGATCGGTCTGTACTAAGATGCAGAAGACCAAGCTCCAGTATTTTTAAATACTGGGCTGACCAATGAAATTTTCAAAGAGGATAGAAAGCGTTTCTCCTTTAAGCAACGATTGAACAGCTTTGTAAGGATAGGAGCTAGTTCCGGCAGTAGACTCTTAAGTACAATGACTGGAATGTTGTCAGGACCAGTTGTCTTACTGACATCAATAAGTTTTTATCATTACGGCTCTTCATAGTGCTGCCATAGACAGTCATGTCATCTGCATAACAGATATCAACAAATGATCGGAGAATATCATTTGAAAGATCATTGATGAAAAAAAAGGAATGTAAACGTTGTTGTTTTTTGTTTTTAGCGTTGCAGAACATAATTGAGTTTTGCAAACGGAAAGGAAAAAACAATAACATCAATGTTTGGTGCATTTTAAGTCAGTAAGCCTGGGGTTAACATTTGAAATACTAATGTCTTCTTGAATACAAGGTTGGATGCTGTGATTGTAAGCCACTTGAGACTGTTCAAAAGTGACGATCAGCCAGACGGTGGGCCTCTCTGGTTTGTAAGTTTTTATGTCCAGTGATAAGTCAACCCATTGTTTTTATGTCCAGTGATAAGTCAGCCCATTGTTTTTATGTCCAGTGATAAGTCAGCCCATTGTTTTTATGTCCAGTGATAAGTCAGCCCATTGTTTTTATGTCCAGTGATAAGTCAGCCCATTGTTTTTATGTCCAGTGATAAGTCAGCCCATTGTTTTTATGTCCAGTGATAAGTCAGCCCACTGTTTTTATGTCCAGTGATAAGTCAGCCCATTGTTTTTATGTCCAGTGATAAGTCAGCCCACTGTTTTTATGTCCAGTGATAAGTCAGCCCATTGTTTTTATGTCCAGTGATAAGTCAGCCCATTGTTTTTTCATGTAAGTGGTTGTGCGGTCTACCACAAATGATACTAATATCTAGATATATCCCAGCAGAGCTGACAGAGGGGATCAGTTGGGTTTCTGTGGGTCTCAGAGACAGATGGGCCTCTGGGCCGTAAGCTGAAGGACTGTTTGTGTTTAGTTGAACTTGTGTTCTGATTCGGTCGGGTTCTGATTGCAAGTCTTTCGTTTGGTAGAAGAAAACAAGGATCATTGCAACGTCTCGCAATGTAAAGCATTGTTACTTGTTTTAAACTGGAATTGTGGTTTTGTTTAGAGGGAGGATCGTTCTCTTACCGCAGTGCCAGAAACTACATGATTGACACTGCGATTAGTGTTGGAATCAAGCACCGACCTCAGACGAAGACAAAAAAGTCGACGATAATAGACGCTTGTTCACAGTCTGAATAATCGTAATAATGTAAATTATCAACCCTCATCTAAAATAGATTCCAACACATACGTGCAAATTACTCTCGCTCTCTCTCTCTCTTTCTTCTGTTCCCTCTATCTTATCTTATCTCGTATTTCATGTTTTATACTTCCCCTTCTCTATATAATCGAACACATGTAAGCGTTCACGTATGACAGAGGGCAGCTTGATGCTGAAACTGCTGGATGTCGAGCGTGACCATTTCTTGTTCACATACTAATACAGGAAATAGGTAAGTATTAATATAAAGATGGTAGCGGTTACTCGTATTCAAATATAGATGTGTTAATTTGTGAGAAAAGAAAGCCCGAAATATGCTTTAAAAAAATTGAGCAAAAATTTTTGTTTGATGAATGCGTATCTAAAATCATTTGTTTGAAAGACTTCAGTATCCCATTGGCAAAATAAACTAATAAACCTGCATTTCCTTGCGCACTCTCGCTCTCTCTCTCTCTCTCTCTCTTCATCATGTTGAAGAAGGAGAGTAACAGCGGGCAATATATTTTGTTTCACGAATACGTACCTAAAATCATTTGTTTGAAAGACTTCAGTATCCCATTGGCAAAATAAACGAATAAACTTTCAAATAAAATAAATAAAACTCATTCTCTCTTTCTTCCTTTCTCTCTATCTCATCTCGTATTTCATGCTTCATACTTCCCCCTTCTCTACGTAATCGAATGCATGTAAGCGTCCATGTATGACAGAGAGCAGCTTGCTGAATGCCGAGCGGGACAATTTTTTGTTTGCATACTTACGAATACAGAATACAGATAAGTATTTATGCACAGATCGTATAAGTTACGCGTGTTCACATATACATGTGTAGATTTGATGCACATGTGTCGATTTGATGCACGTGTGTTCATTTGATTCACACGTGTGTCCATTTGATTCACGTGTGTCCATTTGATTCACGTGTGTCCATTTGATTCACACGTGTGTCCATTTGATTCACGTGTGTTCATTTGATTCACGTGTGTCCATTTGATTCACGTGTGTCCATTTGATTCACACGTGTGTCCATTTGATTCACGTGTGTTCATTTGATTCACGTGTGTCCATTTGATTCACGTGTGTCCATTTGATTCACGTGTGTCCATTTGATTCACGTGTGTCCATTTGATTCACGTGTGACCATTTGATTCACGTGTGTTCATTTGATTCACGTGTGTCCATTTGATTCACACGTGTGTCCATTTGATTCACATGTGTCCATTTGATTCACACGTGTGTCCATTTGATTCACGTGTGTTCATTTGATTCACGTGTGTCCATTTGATTCACACGTGTGTCCATTTGATTCACGTGTGTTCATTTGATTCACGTGTGTCCATTTGATTCACATGTGTCCATTTGATTCACACGTGTGTCCATTTGATTCACATGTGTCCATTTGATTCACGTGTGTTCATTTGATTCACATGTGTCCATTTGATTCACATGTGTGTTCATTTGATTCACGTGTGTCCATTTGATTCACGTGTGTTCATTTGATTCACGTGTGTCCATTTGATTCACGTGTGTCCATTTGATTCACGTGTGTCCATTTGATTCACGTGTGTCCATTTGATTCACGTGTGTCCATTTGATTCACATGTGTCCATTTGATTCACACGTGTGTCCATTTGATTCACGTGTGTCCATTTGATTCACGTGTGTTCATTTGATTCACGTGTGTCCATTTGATTCACATGTGTCCATTTGATTCACATGTGTGTCCATTTGATTCACGTGTGTCCATTGGATTCACATGTGTCCATTTGATTCACACGTGTGTCCATTTGATTCACGTGTGTTCATTTGATTCACGTGTGTCCATTTGATTCACATGTGTGTTCATTTGATTCACGTGTGTCCATTTGATTCACGTGTGTCCATTTGATTCACGTGTGTCCATTTGATTCACGTGTGTCCATTTGATTCTCGTGTGTCCATTTGATTCACGTGCGTTCATTTGATTCACGTGCGTTCATTTGATTCACGTGTGTCCATTTGATTCACATGTGTCCATTTGATTCACGTGTTTCCATTTGATTCACGTGTGTCCATTTGATTCACGTGTGTCCATTTGATTCACGTGTGTCCATTTGATTCACGTGTGTCCATTTGATTCACGTGCGTTCATTTGATTCACGTGTGTCCATTTGCAACAAAAGAAAGCCCGAAATATGTTTTAGGAAAATTGGGCTAAATCTTTTGTTTGACGAATGCATATCTAAAATCATTTGACACTGCGACTGGTGTCGGAATCAAGACCAGAATTTGGATGAGCAAAATGAATGGACGATCATGGTCTGTGAATGCACACAAACCCAAATTCACTGACGAATGTTTTAAAAAAAGATTAAAATATTCTTTGCTTACCCAAGTTATGAGTCAAGATGAAGACGGCACGAAGGGTATCCACGCATTCTTTGCCGACTTGCGATAAGGAATTGCTGCTGCTGAGTTTATCCAAATTCGCAATAACAGATTTCAACCGAGTTTCTAAAAGAAAAGAAAAATATAACAAAAAAAAACTGTGAGAATAGGAGGATAACAAGCTTTGAAAGAGAGATTACTTTGACAAAATTTTATTTTTCCGGTGTTTTTTTATATTGAGACGCGCGCTAAAAGTCCCTCGGCGTCGGTGCTTTTCGCATGTTTACGTTAAACGCCGGACATTGCCGAATAATTAAAAAAAAAGCAGAAACGAGGCTGGATTTACAAGCGTGACAAAACAAACAAACATTTTTCGAAAATTATAATTTATTTTTTTAACAAAGTTTTACTTTATTTTTTTTAACAAAGTTTTACTTTATTGTTTTAACAAAGTTTTAATTTATTGTTTTAACAAATTTTAATTTATTTTTTTAACAAAATTTTAATTTATTTTTTTAACAAAGTTTTACTTTACTTTTTTTAACAAAGTTTTACTTTATTTTTTTTAACAAAGTTTTAATTTATTTTTTTTAACAAAGTTTTAATTTATTTTTTTAACAAAGTTTTAATTTATTGTTTTAACAAATTTTTATTAATTTTTTTAACAAAATTCTAATTTATTTTTTAACAAAATTATAATTTATTTTTTTAACAAAATTATTGTTTATTTTTTAAGAAAGTTTTTTTTAACGAAGTTATAATTTATTTTTTAACAAAGTTTAAATTAATTTTTTTAACGAAGTTATAATTTATTTTTTAACAATATTATAATTTATTTTTTTAACAAAATTATAATTTATTTTTCTAACAAAATTATAATTTATTTTTTTAACAGTTATAATTTATTTTTTATAAAAAATTATAATTTATTTTTTTAACAAATTTATAATCTATTTTTTAAACAAAATCATAATTTATTTTTTAACAAAATTATAATTTATTTTTTTAACAAAGTTATAATTTATTTTATTTAACAAAGTTATAATTTATTTTTTTAACAAAATTATAATTTATTTTTTTAACAAAGTTTTAATTCATTTTTTAACAAATTTTTAATTCATTTTTTTAACAAAATTATAATTTATTTTTTTAACAAAGTTTTAATTCATTTTTTAACAAATTTTTAATTCATTTTTTTAACAAAATTATAATTTATTTTTTTAACAAAATTATAATTTATTTTTTTAACAAAGTTATAATTTATTTTTTTAACAAAGTTATAATATATTTGGGGCAGTCGGGTTAGGAAATAGGTTTGGGCAGTCGGGTTAGGAAATAGGGTTGGGGCAGGGTAAGGAATTAGGGTTAAGGCAGTCGGGTTAGGAATTAGGGTTAGGGCAGGGTTAGGAATTAGGGTTAGGGCAGGCTTGTTTGCAGACGTCAGTGATACCACATAAAAGTTCATGTTGCATTTGCGTTTCAACCATTTTGCAAGTTCAGTGTTTCATTCAGTTTGAATGCCTAGAATACGTCTGCTTATTTGTCTTGTTTCAGGGCTTTTTTGGCGTTTACTGTAAACCGTTCGGAAAGCACTGACGAGGGACTTTTAGCGCGAGTCCAAATGTAAAAAAGCAACACACTTTCAAACTGATAGAAACGCAATTTCGACAAACGAGTCGGCACTAATTCCTAAGAAAATGTTTTTTTTTCCCCTTAACATTGCTTCATATGCAAATCGATGCATTATCAATATATTAGTGTCATATAGAGTCAAGGCCAAAGGCAGCAATAAATAATATATTTGGCATCGGATCTTGTGGTCGTTATTTATTTTATATGTCCTCACAAGTATATTTGACAATACAGATATCAGCCTTACCTAATAGACACTATCCTTGAGTGTCTTTGGTCTCTCTGTACATGAAGATACTTCCCCTTACTAGTAAACCCTGACCAAATATTCAAAATAACATAGTTTCTGAAACCCAAATAAGATCCCCTCAACACGGCTATACACTAGCTCATACGAGGAATGGTGCACCTTCTCAAAGTAATGTTATCTCAAGTAACATCACTTATCTGGATACTCCACCAGACTAGATGAATTCTTGTCCTGGAATCCTGTTAAACCAAGAGACCACAAGAAATATATACTATAACATAGTTAACTGGTCTATTGGGGAGAAGAAAATTGATCTTCTTAATTTCTTTACTAACTCAACGTTTGATAAGTAAAGGAGAATTTAAATCGAACATCCGAATATCTATGTATCTCATACAGAAATCAAGTGTTAGCCCCAGTAAGGGGGCCCTTGATGTCCGAGAACTTTGAGTGAAGTAAAATGAAACAAAAAAAAAAAGATGATGGAAATGAAAGAAATTAGGCCTAAGAGTAGAAGTAGTGGCTAACATAAAAAATAACTCACTTTTTAGATGTCACGTTAAACTTAAATAAAAATACTTACGAACCATATTTAAAAGATAACGTTAATCCAATATACGTACACCTACAGTCCAATCACCCCCCATCAATCATAAAACAGATTCCTAATTCTATCGAATGTAGGCTTAGCAATAACTCTAGCAATGAAAATGTATTAAAGAAGTCAAACAACATTTACAACACAGCTCTAGAAATAGTGGGTATCATAATATCGAAATTAAATATAAAGAACAGGACACGAATAATTACAACAAAATTCAAAATAGAAGAAAAAGAAATATAATCTGGTTCACACCACCTAATAATCAGATGCTAAAAACTAGACTTGGCCAGAAATCTGATCGAAAAACACTTCTCTGTAACTAATCCCTTGCACAAAATGGAGACCTTAACTAAATGAGAGCAGTATGAAAAAAAATGACGAAATACGTTAAAAAGTGATCAATATGGCAACAATAAGAATAACGCTAAAAAAAAAAAATATAAAAACTAGAAATAGCAATCACCCAAATAGAAATAAAGAAAGTTTATAATGAAGAGAAAAACTGTAACTGCAGAAATCGTGCAATTTGTCCACTACAAAATAACTGCTTAACCAAAAGCATTGTTTACGAAGCCACAATATTTGCCAAGAAAAGTCTGAATAACAAGAAGTACTACGTCACAGTGGGCTGGGACATGGAAATTGCATAAAATGAACTTTACTCAAGCATTTATGGCTCTAAATGTTTCAAAAAGTAGAGAAAAAATCCAGTTTAACAAAAAAAAAAAGTATGTCAAACGGAATCCTACAAGAAAAATGGTGAACATTTGAACATCCCAGATTTCGCGTTTTCCCGATATCATTATCTCATCGGTTTCAAGACAAGTGTTTTTTCCACCAAATTACTAAATATGCTTGTAAAATGAATAAAAGTGGCCCAAATAAGGTAATTTTTTCACATTTATCCAGTATTGGCCCAAGTTAACTGAATATAATAAAATCATTTAATGTCAGGTCCCCAATTACAAGAAAAATTAGTTTTTGGTCAAAATCCTTAAAATTTACGTATTTTTCGCTTTAAAATTTGATACATAACGGTGAAAATCTCAAAATGCCACAAGCCAGATTTTCTCCAGTGCACATTTTCTGAAAATATAGATAAATATGTCTCTGAAAATCCATATATTGAGAATTCTGACTTGTGGCAATTAAAAATAAAGAGAATTCTCCACAGAAGCCAATTCTCAGAAATCTGATGCACGCCCGTTGCGATTGACTATTTAGATTTTGAACATTTCTTAAATATTTTGAGATCAGATAATGCTCTGATGCTGAAATTTCTCATGGGAAAGCTCTTGAGGCTGAGAAATCCAAAAATGCTACCAGATTTATCCCCAAATCAACACATTTGTTGCAATTTAACAGTGCCCTGACATATAGACCGTCAGCTGGGCAAGGAGTCGACAGAAACACTCCAATCACAGGACAGTTATAATATTCATGGCTCTCCAATGGTACTGATCAAACGACCATTTCCCCAATAATCAAGTGTAGAAATAATTCAGCTTACAATTTCACTAATATATACATAAATAAATAATAATATAATAATAATAATATATTACCCTTAAGACTACCGTGTGATATGGTAATTTGCATATCAAATAACATTAATTATAACAACAATAATAATAATAATAATATCCAAACACTACACCCAAGAACCATTCTGCGATATGGTAGCTAGCAATAAAATAATATAGGAATGAAAGTTGCATTGAAAAAAAGCTTATATATATATATCTTTCTATTATACAGGGTGGGCAAAAATAAGGGTCCTATTTTTAAAAATTCATAACTTTTTTATTTATTGATTTAAAAAAATTTTTTTTTTTAGAATAAGTAAAGGACCCCTTCCGAAGCAAGCATGAGCCGTATTAGCCCTAAGGAACGTACCCTCATTTAGAAAACATTATTTTTGCTTAAAAAACTCAAAACAGTGTAAAAAACAATACTTTAGTTTTTGTAAGTTTTAAGAAGTGTTTTTCGGCTAAAATTTGTTTTGTTTATTTCAAAACATCTCGGAAGGGTCAGTCTACACACACATAAAGTTTGGTGAGTTTAACTTTTATTTTGTGGAAGTTATTCAAATTCAAGTTATTCAAATTTAAAGATAGGACCCTTATTTTGGCCCACCCTGTATAAAGGGCAGTTATAAATGATCGTATAGTAATTGGTTCTTTTTATGCTTTGGGGTCTGCGTCCGCGCTCAATCTGTTCTTCCAGAATACGATTGGGTCTGCGTTCGCTCTTGATTTTTTCAGGGAGGGGGGGGGTCCGGAGGGGGGGGGGGTAAGTTCACCCCCACCATTTTTTTTTTGGCGCGAAAAAAAAAAAAAATTCCCGCCAAAAAAAAAAAATTTTCCGCCTAATAAAAAAAAAAAGAAAAAAAAATTTTTTTTTCCTTTTTAAACAAAAAAAGTATTCGGAGACAAATTTTTTTTATTTCTTTTGTCTAACCACCCAAGAACGCGGCAGCCTAGCAAAAATAGACGACCGTTAGGGAGGCTATTTTGGCTAGTCTATTATATAAAGGGCAGTTATCTGTGTGTATATGCATCTAAAAGTACAAAACAAACACCCACAAAGTTGGTATTTTCTTGACGGGCGTTGCCCCAGATCAATAATATGTAAAATTTAGAAATAATTATTCATTCTTTTGACCCTAAACTGCCACAATTTTCGTCATATATATATTTGTATATATGGGTTAAGGTACACGATAAGTCATGAAAATGAAATGCTATGGTAGACAAAATGTGTGAAAAAAAAGACAAACGGAAAACAGGTTAAAATGCAGGAGAAAAACAAAAACAAGAGGTTTGACCGGTTTCGTTCGTATTAACGAACGTCTTCAGAAAAAGTTAAGATTTGGAAACTTCTGAAGACGTTCGTTAATACAAACGAAACCCGACAAATCTCTTATTTTTGTTTTTCTCCTGCATTTTAACCTGTTTTCCGTTTGTCTTTTTTCACACATTTTGTCTACCACAGCATTTCATTTTCATGACTTATCGTGTACCTTAACCCATATATATATATATATATACATATATATATACATATATATATATATATATATATATATACACAACTTTGTTCAAGATATCGCTAAGACGCCAAGATTTTTTTTTTTTATACAGTAAATCAAATATTTCGGATGTCGATATCCGTCCTTCCTCAATGAAAATAAGAATCCGACATTGTTATATATATTTTTTTTAGTATTTCTCTACGCCAACCGTTTAGGAGCAAGCTCCCAGCGGCGACGCCCTCCCTTGTTGTAACATGGAGGCAGTGTATTGTCGGGACCGTGTGATGGTAGCACTAGACTTGTCCACACGAATCCATGGCTCAACGGATAAAGGTGTTGAGTACAATCAGTTTTAAGCAACAGCCTTCTGGAAATTGAAGACTCACTCATCACTGTAGACCAGTGGTTTTCAACCAGGGGTCCGCCAGTACAGTCCAGGGGTTCCGCAATTTCTAAATTAGAACAACGAACAAATAAACAACATATTAAATTCAATTTCGAAAATCTATTTTATTAATATATGCATATCTTTTAACCCTATACGGTCCGACATATGAAAACATGCTTTAAAAAATGTTATATTTATACAAATACAAGTATACAAATATTATTATTATTTAGTGTATGTAGTTATAAAATAAATTGTCTATATGTAATTTCCAAGATTCGAAACCCATTTGTAGAATTTGAGCCGTCTGAAGAACAGTTCACATTAACAGAAGAAGAAGAACTTGCTAGTGTTCTAAATGACAGGACATTAAAGCTGAAGCATTCTAAACTTAATCTGAATGCATTTTGGTTGCTGGTTGAAAAGGAATATCATGCAATTGCCCAGAAAGCGCTACGACTTTTTGTGCAATTTTCAACCTCCTACTTGTGTGAATTTGGATTTTCAGCTCTGACAACCATCAAGCACAAGAAACGAGCACAATTGCGGTCTGTGGAAGATGAACTTCGTGTGTGTCTATCAAAAACACGACCCAATCTTAAAGAGTTGTGCAAGAAACACCAGGCTCAAGTTTCCCATTGACTTTTTTCATATGAATAAATGTAATCTATTCAACCATAAACATTTTTGTTTTCATTTCATGTACAATACTCTGAACGTGAGTATTTTCATTTTATTACAAATTTTTTTTTTTTTGTATAATTAAATGCTGTTTTTTGCATAAGACAACCAAAGTTTTGCACAGGGGTTCCTCGAGCCAGTGGAATGTTTCCATGGGGTTCCACTCCAGCAAAAAGGTTGAAAAGCACTGCTGTAGACAATACTAAGAATAAAATAAACATTACTTAACACTTTTAGTCGGTCGTGGCTGACAGAACAAGAACAAACTCCCCCCCCCCGTGCATTAAATAGCTTGAATAATCCAAAGAATTTGTAAGTTTTTAAAAATGGAAATTCCTTCTTACCGATCTGGGGTCGCTGCAGTGGCGTGTGCTGCCTGTAGCTCTCCAAATGATTCAGAATCGTCTCGGATTGTAGCGGGAGATGGTAATTCAGAGTTTCCAAATCGGACGCTTCCAACATGCACGCCAGGTGGAGAATAGTTGAACAGATCTGCAATGGAAAAACGCAATTTTGCAAATAAACCTTTCAAAGAAGTTGCCAGAATCTTTTTCATAAATCAATATTATTCTTTAAGAATACGATATGTAATGCGAGTCTTAAACACAGATTTAGTTCAGATAACCTCAGAGGAAAACAAACCACGCATGCGTGGTCCCCCTTCTGTATGTGACAGGATGTGGCGAGTGTAAAATGCAATAAATTTGGGCAATTTGGGGCATTTTTGACCTCCATTGTACCCCCTGGGGGCGCGAACCAGAATTTTTCTGAGATCAAGGATGCTCATTTTATATCCAGAACAATTGTCTCTACATTTTGGCCAAGTTTCAGAAAAATTGAATGGATGGATCAAACGTTATGGGAGAAAAGGGTCATTTTTTGCCATTTTGGCGGCTTTTGACCCCCTGGGGGCGCGAACCAGATTTTTTCCAAGGTCAGCGATACATATTTTCTATTAGGAACAATTGCCTCCATATTTTGGCCAAGTTTCAGAGAAATTGAATGGATGGATGAAAAGTTATGGGGCAAAAAATGTCATTTTTTGCCATTTTGGGGCCTTTTGACCCCCTGGGGGGGCTAACCAGATTTTTTTTCAAAAATCGGAGAATGTCACTTTCTAACCTGACCAAAGTTACAACTTCATGCAAAATTTCAGAGAAATTCAATGGATGGTTGCAGAGAAAAATCCGGACGGACAGACGGACGGACGGAAATGCCTCAAAACATAGGTCTCCCGATTTTATAAATCGGGGGACCAATTAAATCCGGACAGTATAGAGAGATGTGCGCAGAACAGGAGACTGTATGGCCATGTTGAAATAATAAATGAGAGTTCTTGGGTTAGTAGATGTAGAACAGTTGAGGTAGCGGGTTCAGTTCACAGAGGAAGAGTCAGGAAAACCTGGAGAAAATGATAAAGGATGGATTTGTGAGAAAGAGGGATAAATAAAAACCTGGCCAGATACAAGTTAGTTTGGAAGTCAATTTCTTAATACATGCCAACATGTAAATGGGTGTTAAACTGAAAATGATGCCCATAAAGCATCTCGGTGTATAAAAAAAAGTAAAAATTGGTTTAAATTGCTTAATTCAAAAATGCAACACAGCCGACTGGAAACTAATGAACAAATTTTGAAGGCCCTCAATCTGTATTCGCTGGAGTGCAGGCGGCTGCAGGGAGATCTCATCCTCGCCTCATGCACCGCATTTACGCCTCGTGACCTTTATTAACACCAGCCCCGCAGAGGGGGCTCCGTGGAAACTCAGAGAAGCTGTACTGGAGTCCATTTCGGCTTAATCGTTGGAAAGTGTCTTTTTCGGTTTGTCTCGCTGCAGCGTGGAACAGACGTTCGGCGCAGCATTGGATGCATCATGGCTGTTACATTTACACGTTCTCGACCCCTTTCGTGGAATTGGGGAATCATAGAAGTAGAAGAACTCTCGTCGTTGACTCGTAACGGGCTTGATGTGCCGTAGCTAGGTTCCGCGTTCTCCGATCGCTGTTGTAACTATACTGCTACTCGTACTGCCTGTACGTCTCTCTCGCCACCATTTGTTCAGCATGCTTGTTGCTGCCGTGTGATACCATTCGTACCACCGTTTTTTTCGCCTGCAACCATTTGCTGTCACAACTGCTAGGGCCGTTGTCTGAGCCGCCGCCGCCGCCATCATCATCATTCTTCTCGGACTGCTATCTTCGCTCTGAAATCAAACCTTTGGGTGCTTATGCTGATTAGCGGCCTATGAAAAAATTATTTTTTATATAAAACAATAATATATACTTATTAAGCATTATATTCTTACTCACTGTACGAAAAAGTAGAAAAAATTATCCACTAGAACTTTAATTACAAGTATTTTTCCATTCTGCGTATCATAACAGCGACTCGTTCAGTAAGCCTCCATCTTGTTTTTTAAGAAGATTTCAAGAGCAGATAACTGAAATCTTCTTAAAAAAACAAGATGGAGGCTTACTGAACGAGTCGCTGTTATGATACGCAGAATGGAAAAATACTTGTAATTAAAGTTCTAGTGGATACATTTTTCTACTTTTTCGTACAGTGAGTAAGAATATAATGCTTAATAAGTATATATTATTGTTTTTATATAAAAATAATTTTTTCATAGGCCGCTAATCAGCATAAACATCAACCTTTGTTTCAAAGTACAACAAAGTCTTTCGCTGTTTTAATTCAAGCCGTTTATTACTTAATTATTTAATTAGCCGACCTGAACGAATTCGTTGGGATCGAGAGAAAGTTTAGGCTAACTAAATTCACTAGTGATTTCGTAATTACTTGTAGAGGGAGGAGGATGAAAGTTTCACTACTGACTCTTATATTTTTGGTTCGGAATCCCTCTCGTAACAGCTACATGATTGTCAGTCTTGCCTCGTCGCTTCCAAGTCAGCAACTCAATTAAATCTTACTTTAACTTTTCCACGCGGGAAACTCTCGCCACGAAATCTCGTGATCAACACGCAGGTGTGATTCAACCCTTGACCTTCGGTGACCTATAGGTTGCGTCAGTGTCTCCGCGCATCCGTGGGAACACATCGAACTGAATTGCACTGAATGACTCCGCCACAAATCGCGCAAGTCAAACCCGTCTCAAATAGATGCGTCCAACTCTCACAGGGCCAATATCTAACAATGGCAACTACTAATTGGATAATTACCCCTCACTTGAGCAGCGGAGGATGCATGTGGGCGTGAGTTTGGCACAATTTAGAATGACTCCGCCACAAATCGCGCAAGTCAAACCCGTCTCAAATAGATGCGTCCAACTCTCACAGGGCCAATATCTAACAATGGCAACTACTAATTGGATAATTACCCCTCACTTGAGCAGCGGAGGATGCATGTGGGCGTGAGTTTGGCACAATTTAGAATGACTCCGCCACAAATCGCGCAAGTCAAACCCGTCTCAAATAGATGCGTCCAACTCTCACAGGGCCAATATCTAACAATGGCAACTACTAATTGGATAATTACCCCTCACTTGAGCAGCGGAGGATGCATGTGGGCGTGAGTTTGGCACAATTTAGAATTTAAATACACATTCCGCAGAGTGTTTCATCCCAGCGCCAAGTCGTGGTCTCCACGGGACCCAACAAAAGATGTGCCTTAGGAGCTTTCGTCTCATTCTTCTTATAAGGCAGCATCTTCTCTCCATGTTTCTGCTAGCAGAGGAGGTAGTGATGATGCTTACCATATCCAGGTTTAAAGTAGAAAGCTCTTCGGCATCTGGGGACCTCCACAGTGAATGGATGGGATTTGGCGGATTGTCGGGTTGGTCTACTGAATTTACGTTGTGGGGGTACCAGAGCAGCAAGCTCATCAGAGCACAATCCATTGAAGTATAGGGTGGGCCAAAATAAGGGTCCTATCTTTAAATTTGAATAACTTGAATTTGAATAACTTCCACAAAATAAAAGTTAAACTCACCAAACTTTATGTGTGTAGACTGACCCTTCCGAGATTTTTTGAAATAAACAAAACAAATTTTAGCCGAAAAACACTTCTTAAAACTTACAAAAACTAAAGTATTGTTTTTTACACTGTTTTGAATTTTTTAAGCAAAAATAATGTTTTCTAAATGAGGGTACGTTCCTTAGGGCTAATACGGCTCATGCTTGCTTCGGAAGGGGTCCTTTACTTATTCTAAAAAAAAAATTTTTTTAAATCAATAAATAAAAAAGTTATGAATTTTTAAAAATAGGACCCTTATTTTTGCCCACCCTGTACTTGTAAAACAGGCACAAGGAAGCAACATTGCAGCGATGGGACAGGGGCTGCAGCTTGGAGGATAGTGAAGGACCTATCAAGTTGGCGACTCTTTTTTGGACCTTGTCTAAGAGGGAGAGACTAGTGGATGATGCCCCAGCCCAGATGTGGCAACAATACTCCATGCATGGGCGGATGGTGGCTTTGTAGAAATATAATGTTTTGTTTTCAGCATTTTTGTTCACGTATTAGGGTTTTGCTGTCTGTGACCGCACAACTTCCTCCCTTGTCATGAATATGTAAAACAACTTCAATTCAGGTTTTACAATTCAACTTAGAAATTAAAAAATATATAAATATAACCAGAATAAAGTCAAATCAATAAAAATGTTATTTCAAACTTAAGCATGACAGATCAAAAAATGCTATTTCAAACTTAACTGTCAACAAATATTTGTCATAAACTGTCTTCATCAGTAATCAAATTTTATTTATTCCATTCACTATTATTTTCAATGTTCTCATAATATTCTTCATCATTCAACTGACAATCTATCCATCTCATTAACCCTTAACCGCCTCCTGTCTTTTTACATGGCTTGTTGCACTTTGCTATTTTTTCACTAAAAAAATTTTTTTTAATGGAAATCGCTCCAGACAAGACATGAAGCCACTTGATGTAAAGAGCTAAAAAAAAAAAAAGAAATACTACTTCAAGGTAAAAAACTAGCCAACAATGATTGTTAGATGGATAGATTCCAACACAGAAAACAGTAATTCTTCACCCTTTGTCAGAAACATCGCGCATGGAATGTGAGGACTAAACGACAAAATAAGGGAAGCGAGAGTTACAAGGCTGCCGAAAATAAACCCAAGTTAGTCACTTTCTACTCTCCTGATAATTTGATTTGATCTGAAATATTAAAAATAACGATGTTTATATTTTATGTTCCATTATTTTGAAAATTTTGTAATGTATTCATTTTAAGATAATCCTAGATTTCGGTTTCTTGTACATAAAATGGATTACAATTCAACTTTGAGTTTTCTAACTTCTTTTTTTAATGGATACATGGTATTTTTAAGGTATTGCAGCATATTTATGTGCATTTACTGCAGATTACTTGGAAACCATTCATTACTAGTGATTTTCAGTGTCATATTCTGATTCCGTGTATAAAAATACACTTATATGGTAAATTTCATTGCTTAATCTTGTGTTATAACAAAGATATAACATTTTTACTGAAAAATTAGTGTAAAAAATGTGACAAAACCCATATGGTCTTAAAGAGGGGAAAATATCCAATCGTGCGAGGCACAAAAATAGTCATAACTTCCTTATTTTTAGTCAGATTTTAAAAATTTAAAAAGATTCTTTCTTAGATCATCAAGCTCTTTCTATGTATGCCATTGAGATATTTTAAGCAATTAAAATTTTTTTTATGTATATTGCTTTTGTAATGTTTTAGTAATTTCTTATTTGTTGCAATAAATCAGTCGATGCAGTAAAACTTGTAAAAGCATTCTAAGATATCAACTTAATTGTATACGTCATTTTTTTTTCAGTGGATACAAGTTGAAAATTATAAAATTGTTTCAAGGTTGATACGACAAGTTGAAAATTATAAAATTGTTTCAAGGTTGATACGACAAGTTGAAAATTATACAATTGTTTCAAGGTTGATACGACAAGTTGAAAATTATACAATTGTTTCAAGGTTGATACGACAAGTTGAAAATTATAAAATTGTTTCAAGGTTGATACGACAAGTTGAAAATTATAAAATTGTTTCAAGGTTGATACGACAAGTTGAAAATTATAAAATTGTTTCAAGGTTGATACGACAAGTTGAAAATTATAAAATTGTTTCAAGGTTGATACAAGTTGAAAATTATAAAATTGTTTCAAGCTTGATACAAGTTGAAAATTATAAAATTGTTTCAAGGTTGATACGACAAGTTGAAAATTATAAAATTATTTCAAGGTTGATACGACAAGTTGAAAGTTATAAAATTGTTTCAAGATTGATACAACAAGTTGAAAATTATAAAATTGTTTCAAGGTTGATACAAGTTAAAAATTATAAAATTGTTTCAAGGTTTATACGACAAGTTAAAAATTATAAAATTGTTTCAAGGTTGATACGACAAGTTGAAAATTATACAATTGTTTCAAGGTTGATACGACAAGTTGAAAATTATAAAATTATTTCAAGATTGATACGACAAGTTGAAAATTATAAAATTGTTTCAAGATTGATACGACAAGTTAAAAATTATAAAATTGTTTCAAGGTTGATACGAGAAGTTGAAAATTATAAAATTATTTCAAGATTGATACGACAAGTTAAAAATTATAAAATTCTTTCTAGGTTGATATGACAAGTTAAAAATTATAAAATTGTTTCAAGCTTGATACGACAAGTTGAAAATTATAAAATTGTTTCAAGATTGATACAAGTTGAAAATGTTAAAATTGTTTCAAGATTGATACGACAAGTTGAAAATTATAAAATTGTTTCAAGGTTGATACGACAAGTTGAAAATTATAAAATTGTTTCAAGGTTGATACGACAAGTTGAAAATTATAAAATTGTTTCAAGGTTGATACGACTAGTTGAAAATTATAAAATTGTTTCAAGGTTGATATACAAGTTGAAAATTATAAAATTGTTTCAAGGTTGATACGACAAGTTGAAAATGATAAAATTGTTTCAAGGTTGATACGACAAGTTGAAAATTATAAAATTGTTTCAAGGTTGATACGACTAGTTGAAAATTATAAAATTGTTTCAAGGTTGATACGACAAGTTGAAAATTATAAAATTGTTTCAAGGTTGATACGACAAGTTGAAAATTATAAAATTGTTTCAAGGTTGATACGACAAGTTGAAAATTATAAAATTGTTTCAAGGTTGATACGACAAGTTGAAAATTATTAAATTGTTTCAAGGTTGATACGACAAGTTGGAAATTATAAAATTGTTTCAAGGTTGATACGACAAGTTGAAAATTATAAAATTGTTTCAAGGTTGATACGACAAGTTGAAAATTATAAAATTGTTTCAAGGTTGATACGACAAGTTGAAAATTATAAAATTGTTTCAAGGTTGATACGACAAGTTGAAAATTATAGAATTGTTTCAAGGTTGATACGACAAGTTGAAAATTATAAAATTGTTTCAAGGTTGATACGACAAGTTGGAAATTATAAAATTGTTTCAAGGTTGATACGACAAGTTGGAAATTATAAAATTGTTTCAAGGTTGATACGACAAGTTGAAAATTATAAAATTGTTTCAAGGTTGATACGACAAGTTGAAAATTATAAAATTGTTTCAAAGTTGATACGACAAGTTGAAAATTATAAAATTGTTTCAAGGTTGATACGACAAGTTGAAAATTATAAAATTGTTTCAAGGTTGATACGACAAGTTGAAAATTATAAAATTGTTTCAAAGTTGATACGACAAGTTGAAAATTATAGAATTGTTTCAAGGTTGATACGACAAGTTGAAAATTATAAAATTGTTTCAAGGTTGATACGACAAGTTGAAAATTATAAAATTGTTTCAAAGTTGATACGACAAGTTGAAAATTATAGAATTGTTTCAAGGTTGATACGACAAGTTGAAAATTATAAAATTGTTTCAAGGTTGATACGACAAGTTAAAAATTATAAAATTATTTCAAGGTTGATACGACAAGTTAAAAATTATAAAATTGTTTCAAGGTTGATACGACAAGTTAAAAATTATAAAATTGTTTCAAGGTTGATACGACAAGTTAAAAATTATAAAATTGTTTCAAGGTTGATACGACAAGTTAAAAATTATAAAATTATTTCAAGGTTGATACGACAAGTTAAAAATTATAAAATTGTTTCAAGGTTGATACGACAAGTTAAAAATTATAAAATTGTTTCAAGGTTGATACGACAAGTTAAAAATTATAAAATTGTTTCAAGGTTTATACGACAAGTTAAAAATTATAAAATTGTTTCAAGGTTGATACGACAAGTTAAAAATTATAAAATTGTTTCAAAGTTGATACGACAAGTTGAAAATTATAGAATTGTTTCAAGGTTGATACGACAAGTTGAAAATTATAAAATTGTTTCAAGGTTGATACGACAAGTTAAAAATTATAAAATTATTTCAAGGTTGATACGACAAGTTAAAAATTATAAAATTGTTTCAAGGTTGATACGACAAGTTAAAAATTATAAAATTGTTTCAAGGTTGATACGACAAGTTAAAAATTATAAAATTGTTTCAAGGTTGATACGACAAGTTAAAAATTATAAAATTATTTCAAGGTTGATACGACAAGTTGAAAATTATAAAATTGTTTCAAGGTTGATACGACAAGTTAAAAATTATAAAATTGTTTCAAGGTTGATATGACAAGTTTAAAATTATAAAATTGTTTCAAGGTTGATACGACAAGTTGAAAATTATAAAATTGTTTCAAGATTGATACGACAAGTTGAAAATTATAAAATTGTTTCAAGGTTTATACAAGTTGAAAATTATAAAATTGTTTCAAGGTTGATACGACTAGTTGAAAATTATAAAATTGTTTCAAGGTTGATACGACAAGTTGAAAATTATAAAATTGTTTCAAGGTTGATACAACAAGTTGAAAATTATAAAATTGTTTTAATGTTGATACGACAAGTTGAAAATTATAAAATTGTTTCAAGGTTGATACGACAAGTTGAAAATTATAAAATTGTTTCAAGGTTGATACGACAAGTTGAAAATTATAAAATTGTTTCAAGGTTGATACGACAAGTTGAAAATTATAAAATTGTTTCAAGCTTGATACAAGTTGAAAATTATAAAATTGTTTCAAGGTTGATACGACAAGTTGAAAATTATAAAATTATTTCAAGGTTGATACGACAAGTTGAAAGTTATAAAATTGTTTCAAGATTGATACAACAAGTTGAAAATTATAAAATTGTTTCAAGGTTGATACAAGTTAAAAATTATAAAATTGTTTCAAGGTTTATACGACAAGTTAAAAATTATAAAATTGTTTCAAGGTTGATACGACAAGTTGAAAATTATACAATTGTTTCAAGGTTGATACGACAAGTTGAAAATTATAAAATTATTTCAAGATTGATACGACAAGTTGAAAATAATAAAATTGTTTCAAGATTGATACGACAAGTTAAAAATTATAAAATTGTTTCAAGGTTGATACGAGAAGTTGAAAATTATAAAATTATTTCAAGATTGATACGACAAGTTAAAAATTATAAAATTCTTTCTAGGTTGATATGACAAGTTAAAAATTATAAAATTGTTTCAAGCTTGATACGACAAGTTGAAAATTATAAAATTGTTTCAAGATTGATACAAGTTGAAAATGTTAAAATTGTTTCAAGATTGATACGACAAGTTGAAAATTATAAAATTGTTTCAAGGTTGATACGACAAGTTGAAAATTATAAAATTGTTTCAAGGTTGATACGACAAGTTGAAAATTATAAAATTGTTTCAAGGTTGATACGACTAGTTGAAAATTATAAAATTGTTTCAAGGTTGATATACAAGTTGAAAATTATAAAATTGTTTCAAGGTTGATACGACAAGTTGAAAATGATAAAATTGTTTCAAGGTTGATACGACAAGTTGAAAATTATAAAATTGTTTCAAGGTTGATACGACTAGTTGAAAATTATAAAATTGTTTCAAGGTTGATACGACAAGTTGAAAATTATAAAATTGTTTCAAGGTTGATACGACAAGTTGAAAATTATAAAATTGTTTCAAGGTTGATACGACAAGTTGAAAATTATAAAATTGTTTCAAGGTTGATACGACAAGTTGAAAATTATTAAATTGTTTCAAGGTTGATACGACAAGTTGGAAATTATAAAATTGTTTCAAGGTTGATACGACAAGTTGAAAATTATAAAATTGTTTCAAGGTTGATACGACAAGTTGAAAATTATAAAATTGTTTCAAGGTTGATACGACAAGTTGAAAATTATAGAATTGTTTCAAGGTTGATACGACAAGTTGAAAATTATAAAATTGTTTCAAGGTTGATACGACAAGTTGGAAATTATAAAATTGTTTCAAGGTTGATACGACAAGTTGGAAATTATAAAATTGTTTCAAGGTTGATACGACAAGTTAAAAATTATAAAATTGTTTCAAGGTTGATACGACAAGTTGAAAATTATAAAATTGTTTCAAGGTTGATACGACAAGTTGGAAATTATAAAATTGTTTCAAGGTTGATACGACAAGTTGAAAATTATAAAATTGTTTCAAGGTTGATACGACAAGTTGAAAATTATTAAATTGTTTCAAGGTTGATACGACAAGTTGGAAATTATAAAATTGTTTCAAGGTTGATACGACAAGTTGAAAATTATAAAATTGTTTCAAGGTTGATACGACAAGTTGAAAATTATAAAATTGTTTCAAGGTTGATACGACAAGTTGAAAATTATAAAATTGTTTCAAGGTTGATACGACAAGTTGAAAATTATAGAATTGTTTCAAGGTTGATACGACAAGTTGAAAATTATAAAATTGTTTCAAGGTTGATACGACAAGTTGGAAATTATAAAATTGTTTCAAGGTTGATACGACAAGTTGGAAATTATAAAATTGTTTCAAGGTTGATACGACAAGTTGAAAATTATAAAATTGTTTCAAGGTTGATACGACAAGTTGAAAATTATAAAATTGTTTCAAAGTTGATACGACAAGTTGAAAATTATAAAATTGTTTCAAGGTTGATACGACAAGTTGAAAATTATAAAATTGTTTCAAGGTTGATACGACAAGTTGAAAATTATAAAATTGTTTCAAAGTTGATACGACAAGTTGAAAATTATAGAATTGTTTCAAGGTTGATACGACAAGTTGAAAATTATAAAATTGTTTCAAGGTTGATACGACAAGTTGAAAATTATAAAATTGTTTCAAAGTTGATACGACAAGTTGAAAATTATAGAATTGTTTCAAGGTTGATACGACAAGTTGAAAATTATAAAATTGTTTCAAGGTTGATACGACAAGTTAAAAATTATAAAATTATTTCAAGGTTGATACGACAAGTTAAAAATTATAAAATTGTTTCAAGGTTGATACGACAAGTTAAAAATTATAAAATTGTTTCAAGGTTGATACGACAAGTTAAAAATTATAAAATTGTTTCAAGGTTGATACGACAAGTTAAAAATTATAAAATTATTTCAAGGTTGATACGACAAGTTAAAAATTATAAAATTGTTTCAAGGTTGATACGACAAGTTAAAAATTATAAAATTGTTTCAAGGTTGATACGACAAGTTAAAAATTATAAAATTGTTTCAAGGTTTATACGACAAGTTAAAAATTATAAAATTGTTTCAAGGTTGATACGACAAGTTAAAAATTATAAAATTGTTTCAAAGTTGATACGACAAGTTGAAAATTATAGAATTGTTTCAAGGTTGATACGACAAGTTGAAAATTATAAAATTGTTTCAAGGTTGATACGACAAGTTAAAAATTATAAAATTATTTCAAGGTTGATACGACAAGTTAAAAATTATAAAATTGTTTCAAGGTTGATACGACAAGTTAAAAATTATAAAATTGTTTCAAGGTTGATACGACAAGTTAAAAATTATAAAATTGTTTCAAGGTTGATACGACAAGTTAAAAATTATAAAATTATTTCAAGGTTGATACGACAAGTTGAAAATTATAAAATTGTTTCAAGGTTGATACGACAAGTTAAAAATTATAAAATTGTTTCAAGGTTGATATGACAAGTTTAAAATTATAAAATTGTTTCAAGGTTGATACGACAAGTTGAAAATTATAAAATTGTTTCAAGATTGATACGACAAGTTGAAAATTATAAAATTGTTTCAAGGTTTATACAAGTTGAAAATTATACAATTGTTTCAAGGTTGATACGACTAGTTGAAAATTATAAAATTGTTTCAAGGTTGATACAACAAGTTGAAAATTATAAAATTGTTTTAATGTTGATACGACAAGTTGAAAATTATAAAATTGTTTCAAGGTTGATACGACAAGTTGAAAATTATAAAATTGTTTCAAGGTTGATACGACAAGTTGAAAATTATAAAATTGTTTCAAGGTTGATACGACAAGTTGAAAATTATAAAATTGTTTCAAGGTTGATACGACAAGTTGAAAATTATAAAATTGTTTCAAGCTTGATACAAGTTGAAAATTATAAAATTGTTTCAAGGTTGATACGACAAGTTGAAAATTATAAAATTATTTCAAGGTTGATACGACAAGTTGAAAGTTATAAAATTGTTTCAAGATTGATACAACAAGTTGAAAATTATAAAATTGTTTCAAGGTTGATACAAGTTAAAAATTATAAAATTGTTTCAAGGTTTATACGACAAGTTAAAAATTATAAAATTGTTTCAAGGTTGATACGACAAGTTGAAAATTATACAATTGTTTCAAGGTTGATACGACAAGTTGAAAATTATAAAATTATTTCAAGATTGATACGACAAGTTGAAAATAATAAAATTGTTTCAAGATTGATACGACAAGTTAAAAATTATAAAATTGTTTCAAGGTTGATACGAGAAGTTGAAAATTATAAAATTATTTCAAGATTGATACGACAAGTTAAAAATTATAAAATTCTTTCTAGGTTGATATGACAAGTTAAAAATTATAAAATTGTTTCAAGCTTGATACGACAAGTTGAAAATTATAAAATTGTTTCAAGATTGATACAAGTTGAAAATGTTAAAATTGTTTCAAGATTGATACGACAAGTTGAAAATTATAAAATTGTTTCAAGGTTGATACGACAAGTTGAAAATTATAAAATTGTTTCAAGGTTGATACGACAAGTTGAAAATTATAAAATTGTTTCAAGGTTGATACGACTAGTTGAAAATTATAAAATTGTTTCAAGGTTGATATACAAGTTGAAAATTATAAAATTGTTTCAAGGTTGATACGACAAGTTGAAAATGATAAAATTGTTTCAAGGTTGATACGACAAGTTGAAAATTATAAAATTGTTTCAAGGTTGATACGACTAGTTGAAAATTATAAAATTGTTTCAAGGTTGATACGACAAGTTGAAAATTATAAAATTGTTTCAAGGTTGATACGACAAGTTGAAAATTATAAAATTGTTTCAAGGTTGATACGACAAGTTGAAAATTATAAAATTGTTTCAAGGTTGATACGACAAGTTGAAAATTATTAAATTGTTTCAAGGTTGATACGACAAGTTGGAAATTATAAAATTGTTTCAAGGTTGATACGACAAGTTGAAAATTATAAAATTGTTTCAAGGTTGATACGACAAGTTGAAAATTATAAAATTGTTTCAAGGTTGATACGACAAGTTGAAAATTATAGAATTGTTTCAAGGTTGATACGACAAGTTGAAAATTATAAAATTGTTTCAAGGTTGATACGACAAGTTGGAAATTATAAAATTGTTTCAAGGTTGATACGACAAGTTGGAAATTATAAAATTGTTTCAAGGTTGATACGACAAGTTAAAAATTATAAAATTGTTTCAAGGTTGATACGACAAGTTGAAAATTATAAAATTGTTTCAAGGTTGATACGACAAGTTGGAAATTATAAAATTGTTTCAAGGTTGATACGACAAGTTGGAAATTATAAAATTGTTTCAAGGTTGATACGACAAGTTGAAAATTATAAAATTGTTTCAAGGTTGATACGACAAGTTGAAAATTATAAAATTGTTTCAAGGTTGATACGACAAGTTGAAAATTATAGAATTGTTTCAAGGTTGATACGACAAGTTGAAAATTATAAAATTGTTTCAAGGTTGATACGACAAGTTGGAAATTATAAAATTGTTTCAAGGTTGATACGACAAGTTGGAAATTATAAAATTGTTTCAAGGTTGATACGACAAGTTGAAAATTATAAAATTGTTTCAAGGTTGATACGACAAGTTGAAAATTATAAAATTGTTTCAAAGTTGATACGACAAGTTGAAAATTATAAAATTGTTTCAAGGTTGATACGACAAGTTGAAAATTATAAAATTGTTTCAAGGTTGATACGACAAGTTGAAAATTATAAAATTGTTTCAAAGTTGATACGACAAGTTGAAAATTATAGAATTGTTTCAAGGTTGATACGACAAGTTGAAAATTATAAAATTGTTTCAAGGTTGATACGACAAGTTAAAAATTATAAAATTGTTTCAAGGTTTATACGACAAGTTAAAAATTATAAAATTGTTTCAAGGTTGATACGACAAGTTAAAAATTATAAAATTATTTCAAGGTTGATACGACAAGTTAAAAATTATAAAATTGTTTCAAGGTTGATACGACAAGTTAAAAATTATAAAATTGTTTCAAGGTTGATACGACAAGTTAAAAATTATAAAATTATTTCAAGGTTGATACGACAAGTTAAAAATTATAAAATTGTTTCAAGGTTTATACGACAAGTTAAAAATTATAAAATTGTTTCAAGGTTGATACGACAAGTTAAAAATTATAAAATTATTTCAAGGTTGATACGACAAGTTAAAAATTATAAAATTGTTTCAAGGTTGATACGACAAGTTGAAAATTATAAAATTGTTTCAAGGTTGATACGACAAGTTAAAAATTATAAAATTGTTTCAAGGTTGATACGACAAGTTAAAAATTATAAAATTATTTCAAGGTTGATACGACAAGTTAAAAATTATAAAATTGTTTCAAGGTTGATACGACAAGTTAAAAATTATAAAATTGTTTCAAGGTTGATACGACAAGTTAAAAATTATAAAATTGTTTCAAGGTTGATACGACAAGTTGGAAATTATAAAATTGTTTCAAGGTTGATACGACAAGTTGAAAATTATAAAATTGTTTCAAGGTTGATACGACAAGTTGAAAATTATAAAATTGTTTCAAAGTTGATACGACAAGTTGAAAATTATAAAATTGTTTCAAGGTTGATACGACAAGTTGAAAATTATAAAATTGTTTCAAGGTTGATACGACAAGTTGAAAATTATAAAATTGTTTCAAAGTTGATACGACAAGTTGAAAATTATAGAATTGTTTCAAGGTTGATACGACAAGTTGAAAATTATAAAATTGTTTCAAGGTTGATACGACAAGTTAAAAATTATAAAATTGTTTCAAGGTTGATACGACTAGTTGAAAATTATAAAATTGTTTCAAGGTTGATACGACAAGTTGAAAATTATAAAATTGTTTCAAGGTTGATACAACAAGTTGAAAATTATAAAATTGTTTTAATGTTGATACGACAAGTTGAAAATTATAAAATTGTTTCAAGGTTGATACGACAAGTTAAAAATTATAAAATTGTTTCAAGGTTGATACGACAAGTTGAAAATTATAAAATTGTTTCAAGGTTGATATACAAGTTGAAAATTATAAAATTGTTTCAAGGTTGATACGACAAGTTGAAAATGATAAAATTGTTTCAAGGTTGATACGACAAGTTGAAAATTATAAAATTGTTTCAAGGTTGATACGACTAGTTGAAAATTATAAAATTGTTTCAAGGTTGATACGACAAGTTGAAAATTATAAAATTGTTTCAAGGTTGATACGACAAGTTGAAAATTATAAAATTGTTTCAAGGTTGATACGACAAGTTGAAAATTATAAAATTGTTTCAAGGTTGATACGACAAGTTGAAAATTATTAAATTGTTTCAAGGTTGATACGACAAGTTGGAAATTATAAAATTGTTTCAAGGTTGATACGACAAGTTGAAAATTATAAAATTGTTTCAAGGTTGATACGACAAGTTGAAAATTATAAAATTGTTTCAAGGTTGATACGACAAGTTGAAAATTATAGAATTGTTTCAAGGTTGATACGACAAGTTGAAAATTATAAAATTGTTTCAAGGTTGATACGACAAGTTGGAAATTATAAAATTGTTTCAAGGTTGATACGACAAGTTGGAAATTATAAAATTGTTTCAAGGTTGATACGACAAGTTAAAAATTATAAAATTGTTTCAAGGTTGATACGACAAGTTGAAAATTATAAAATTGTTTCAAGGTTGATACGACAAGTTGGAAATTATAAAATTGTTTCAAGGTTGATACGACAAGTTGGAAATTATAAAATTGTTTCAAGGTTGATACGACAAGTTGAAAATTATAAAATTGTTTCAAGGTTGATACGACAAGTTGAAAATTATAAAATTGTTTCAAGGTTGATACGACAAGTTGAAAATTATAGAATTGTTTCAAGGTTGATACGACAAGTTGAAAATTATAAAATTGTTTCAAGGTTGATACGACAAGTTGGAAATTATAAAATTGTTTCAAGGTTGATACGACAAGTTGGAAATTATAAAATTGTTTCAAGGTTGATACGACAAGTTGAAAATTATAAAATTGTTTCAAGGTTGATACGACAAGTTGAAAATTATAAAATTGTTTCAAAGTTGATACGACAAGTTGAAAATTATAAAATTGTTTCAAGGTTGATACGACAAGTTGAAAATTATAAAATTGTTTCAAGGTTGATACGACAAGTTGAAAATTATAAAATTGTTTCAAAGTTGATACGACAAGTTGAAAATTATAGAATTGTTTCAAGGTTGATACGACAAGTTGAAAATTATAAAATTGTTTCAAGGTTGATACGACAAGTTAAAAATTATAAAATTGTTTCAAGGTTTATACGACAAGTTAAAAATTATAAAATTGTTTCAAGGTTGATACGACAAGTTAAAAATTATAAAATTATTTCAAGGTTGATACGACAAGTTAAAAATTATAAAATTGTTTCAAGGTTGATACGACAAGTTAAAAATTATAAAATTGTTTCAAGGTTGATACGACAAGTTAAAAATTATAAAATTATTTCAAGGTTGATACGACAAGTTAAAAATTATAAAATTGTTTCAAGGTTTATACGACAAGTTAAAAATTATAAAATTGTTTCAAGGTTGATACGACAAGTTAAAAATTATAAAATTATTTCAAGGTTGATACGACAAGTTAAAAATTATAAAATTGTTTCAAGGTTGATACGACAAGTTGAAAATTATAAAATTGTTTCAAGGTTGATACGACAAGTTAAAAATTATAAAATTGTTTCAAGGTTGATACGACAAGTTAAAAATTATAAAATTATTTCAAGGTTGATACGACAAGTTAAAAATTATAAAATTGTTTCAAGGTTGATACGACAAGTTAAAAATTATAAAATTGTTTCAAGGTTGATACGACAAGTTAAAAATTATAAAATTGTTTCAAGGTTGATACGACAAGTTGGAAATTATAAAATTGTTTCAAGGTTGATACGACAAGTTGAAAATTATAAAATTGTTTCAAGGTTGATACGACAAGTTGAAAATTATAAAATTGTTTCAAAGTTGATACGACAAGTTGAAAATTATAAAATTGTTTCAAGGTTGATACGACAAGTTGAAAATTATAAAATTGTTTCAAGGTTGATACGACAAGTTGAAAATTATAAAATTGTTTCAAAGTTGATACGACAAGTTGAAAATTATAGAATTGTTTCAAGGTTGATACGACAAGTTGAAAATTATAAAATTGTTTCAAGGTTGATACGACAAGTTAAAAATTATAAAATTGTTTCAAGGTTGATACGACTAGTTGAAAATTATAAAATTGTTTCAAGGTTGATACGACAAGTTGAAAATTATAAAATTGTTTCAAGGTTGATACAACAAGTTGAAAATTATAAAATTGTTTTAATGTTGATACGACAAGTTGAAAATTATAAAATTGTTTCAAGGTTGATACGACAAGTTAAAAATTATAAAATTGTTTCAAGGTTGATACGACAAGTTGAAAATTATAAAATTGTTTCAAGATATCAACCGTTCACATTGATTGTATTTTTTTTAAACTAATGTAAGTACTTTTAATCTCAATGTATCTGTTAGAATGAAATTATTTGATTTTTCCATTGTATTAATGTATCAAGACGTAGACACAGACAAGTATGTGTGTAATACTATGATTGGTCATTTTGGATAATGAATAGCATTTTTTTGTTGTTTAAAAAAAAAAAAAGAAGCCCTTTATTATCCATAAGTCTAGGTTGGCAATACAAACAAAAGAACATAAAATATAAAAACCTCGTCAACCCTTATCCTCGAATGGCTTTTGACCTTGATAAGTGGTGACTCATTCGTAGAAAAAAAAAAAAGGGAACCGTCCGAAAATATTCAAGTAGTCACATGCACCAACAAATATGGCTCCCGATCTCCTTTTGCAACTCACCTGTCCAATTAGCGTGTCTCGATGCTTGAACTCTGAGAAGTCGGTCACTTTGTTGGTGCTGACCAATCCGAGAACTAAACTGTTCCAGACTTTCAGGAAGAGAGAAACGGAGCCGTAATGCTTGCGGACGGAGGCTGAGCCAAGGGCGAGGGCCGCGTTGATCCGGACCTTGAAATTGGTGCAGCCTTCCACGACTGAACAGAGACAAGAGTAGACCTGCGTCTGCAAACGATAAACGAAAAGAGAATCAGATGGAATTATTATTCGGATTTTCGGACTATTGTCCTTGCCAACTTTAATTTTTATATTTCGACTAGCAGGGCTACCCGGCATTGGCCTGGACCATAAAAAACTAAGTAGAAGCGGTTAAAAAGTTTGTGTAACATCTTTATATTAAAACTTCTCTTAATCCGTCTCTTGTTATTTTTCGACCTTTCTCTCTTCCCCGTTTTTCCGCATGCCTCTCCCCTATGCCTACTTCACTGCCGTGCAGACCATCCCTATCTCTTGTTTTAATGTATTGAAAAAAAAAAAAACATTACTTCAAAAGAATTGCATTTTTGAAAGTAGGATTTTAAAAAGTTTGTTTTACGGCATATCAACCCTTTTCAGGTTATTTAATGCTGAATCCAGTCAATTTGGTGATGATTTTTATGCTTCAAGTTCTTTATACGTTTAAGTATGTATTCATGGTGTTTGGTTGAGTGAAAGATGGGAAGGGAGAGAGAGAGGAGAGGGGAAGAGAAGGGGAGGGAGGGAAATTGTTGTTTTTTGTTTTGGATTTTGCAGAACATGATTGAGTTTTGCAAAGAAAAAAAAAACAATAAAACATCAATGTTTGGTGCATTTTGAGTCATGAAGTCAATAACTTCAGACAGCCTGATCTGGTAGCGCCAGTAGGTTCTATTTGACCCATAGATGGGGCCCTTACAGGTACTACCACTCCGGGCCAGAGTGGACCTGGGAGCAATGGCAAATAATGGACAATTCCACACTCCCCACAGCTCCCAAATGGAGGCCTCACCACTGGATGTCTTTTAAGGTCATACCCAGGACCTTGAAAGAGGATATAAGAAATATGAAAAAAGAAAGAAAAAACGTCTCAAACAGGAAAGTTAATTTTTTTAGGTCATACCCAGGACCCTCTGTGATATTTTACACGATTGCATTTTTTATTTCAGTGAATTTGAGTTAGGAAAATAATAGCTCCTCCTTTATATAATAGATAACATTGGAAATGGCTGAAAAACAGACACCCCCTGATGAAACCTGACCCAGTTGACCCCCAACGAATTAATATTTTTTGTTAATTTTTGATATTATTCATCCGGGTCAATGTTGATCAAGAATATACCAACTTTGTGGCTGTTTGTTTTGTATTTTGTTTACTTTTCGCTGGGCACACACACACACACATACATACACACACACACATACATACATACATACATACATACACATACATTCATACATACATACATACACACATAGTTTGAATTACCTCCAAGGGAGTTTGAATTACCTACTAGACACTATCCTCGAGTGTCTTCGGTCTCTCTGTACAAGGGTTTGTCAGGACAACCTGACATGAGGATACTTGCCCCTACAAGTTAACCCTGACCAAATATTCAAAATAACATAGTATTTAAAGCCCAAATAAGATCCCTTCGGCACGGCTATACACTGGCTCATACGAAGAAAGGTGCATCTTCTTGAAGTAATGTTAGCTCAAGTCACAGCACTCAGTTGGACACTCCACCAGACTCGATAAATTCTTGTGCTGGAATCCGGTAGACCTCAAGAAAGATATACTTATAACATAGTTAACTGGTCAATTGAAGAGAGGAAAATTAACTTCTTTATTAACTCAACGTTTAACAGGTAAAGGACAACTTTAATAGAATATTCGAATATCTATGTACCTCATATAGATATGAAGTGTTAGCCCCAGGAAAGAGGCCCTTGATTTCTGAGAACTTCGACTGAAGTAAAATAAAACAAAAGATAACTGCCCTTTATGTAATAGATTACATTTGTGTCCGTTCAATCAGTCAATCAATTTTATTAGCAAAAGATAGCAAAGTGCAACAAGCCATATAAAAAGACAGACTGCATCATCTGAATGTTTGCCCAAGGCGACTTCCAACCTCGATATAGTCGCCATCATCAGCAGAAACTGTGGACGTCTTCAGAAAAAGTGAATTGATCTGAACAATACTTCATTTTCTTTGATGATTTTTTTCCTGGATTTTCTTTTTTCCGTTTGTCTTTTTTCACACATTTTATGTGTTCCGATGGATAGACCGGTATCGTCTTGGCCTTCGGGGCTTGATTTACGCCGGTCTATAGGTCTGTCCTGTGCAGTTCTAGGAGGGCCACCCTCCCAGGCTTTGCCTTCTCACCCTTTGAGAAAGGGTTAGTTTATTGCTAATCGCCTGAGGCGTCCCTACCGGGGAATGCCGACGGGGTTGCCCAGGCAATTTTTAAAGGTCCTAAGTACTCTTCCTCTAGAGTGCTGACTTCTCAACTCCCACTTTCCGACCTTGTGTCACATTCTGCTCCGTGGGAAGTAGATAAATAGGATCTTTCACAGCATTTCATTTTTATGATATATCGTGCATATATATATATATATATATATAAAAGGAGATTGTAGTTTGCTTGAAGCATTGCTGGTAAATGTAAGTGTAAATTAGTCGTCCAAGGCTATAGCAATGCGATGTGGTTGCCGTGAGATGGAAAAGTGAAAAGAAATAAACGCAGGGAGAGAGTGAAACTCAAAACGATTTATTAATAATTTCACGAAAACTGATTAAATACCAAATAGTATTTTTTTTTTTTTGGTAAGTAACAGATCGGCAAAGGGTAATCTTAAATTTTCGAAAGAACAACTTTCATTATCAGAAGACAACAATAGAAGACCGAGAGGGTCGGAAATTGTTTTTAAATTCCCGAAACAGTTTTTCATGGTAAACAACTGATGATCCCTTAAATGATGTTAGAAGCAAACTAATATAATAACTGTAAAAACTAAATTGACTTACATGAGTGATTTTCCACTGAACGACTTAGGACTTAAAGTTTGTTTTTTTTGTTTTGTTTTTTTTAATATAGTTTTAATGGTTGAGAAACTTCCAAGACTAATATATATATATATATATATATATATATATATATATATATATGACATCATTCATTAAAACAGGTTGAAGATATCTTGTATGACGTTTTTTGTTAAAAAAAAAAAAAAAAAAGTAGATTTAAACAGAAATCTCGCCTTTTCTGAATTTGACAAAAAAGCGGAACTTCGCTTTTTATGAATTACAAAAAAGCGGAGATATTAAAAAAATAATGGAAATGTTAATTAAATGCTGGACGTGTTTTCAGAGGAGAGGTGGGGGGGGGGGGTAAAGACAATACATTTAGCAAAATTTATTTCAATTAAAATGACTTTATTTAAACGTCTTCTCACACAATCAATGCCGGGTACATCCTTGGACCCCATCCCAAAAATTTAAAAGTATAAAATGCAAAAAAAAAAAAAAAAAGGATAAAAAAAGGTAATATAGTGTAATAGGATCTAATAATTATAAAAATAAATATTTTGTAAATTTATAATCGTGGTATTTCTACAGGATATGCAAATAATACGAGAACTCATCTACTACTTTCTCCCTCCTTGACAAGGTCAAAAAAAGAATCGCCAACCTAATAGGTCCCTCACTGTCAACCAAGCTTCAGCCTCTGTCCCATCGCCGCAATGTAGCATCCTTGTGCTTGTTTTACAAATACTTCAATGGATTGTGCTCCGATGAATTGGCTGCTTTGGTGCCCCCTCAACGTAAATTCCCTAGACCAACTTGACAATCAACTAAATCCCATCCATTCACTGTGGAGGTCCCCAGATGCCGGAGAGCCTTCTACTCAAATAGCTTCTTTCCTCGTACTGCTGGCCTCTGGAACTCCCTCCCTGCCTCCGGTTTCCCCGACAGTACTGACATGCAAAAATTTAAAACTAATGCAAACAGATATCTCACTGCGCAGATCCCAATTTAGGTTGACCCCCAACTTTCTCCCCTTTTCTTTTTTCTCAGTAGCCCCTTACGTCTACAGTGGCGGCCTGCCTTGTTTGGGGTGAACTACGTTAAAAAAATTAAAGAAAAACTCACACTCCAGTCCGTCTCTCCGTGAGGAAGAAAAGCGTTCTTAAGCAGGTTGCTCAGAGCATAACACGCGTTCCAGCGGACCTTTAAAAAAACAAAACAAAAAAAAACACATTTATTGAGAAAATAAGGAATCGAAATACACCAGTGCTACATAGATGCTGGTAGTTGCCATGGTGCTAATTAGCGACATGGGATACTACAACCCTAACCTGTGTTACGGATACGGTAACATTTAATATATTTAAAACATATTCAATAGAATTTCAAACATTCAAAGCAAGTTCCAACAAGCCGCGCATGAGTGGTCACCCTCTGTATGTGACGAGTGTAAAATGCAATAAATTTGGGCAATTTGGGGCATTTTTGACCCCCTGGGGGTGCGAACCAGAATTTTTCTGATGTCAAGGATGTTCATTTTATATCCAGAACAATTGCCTCTACATTTTGGCCAAGTTTCAGAAAAATTTAATGGATGGATCAAACGTTATGGGAGAAAAGGGTCATTTTTTGCCATTTTGGGGGCTTTTGACCCCCTGGGGGTGCGAACCAGATTTTTTCCAAGGTCAGCGATACTTAGTTTCTATTAGGAACAATTGCCTCCACATTTTGGCCAAGTTTCAGAGAAATTGAATGGATGGATGAAAAGTTATGGGGCAAAAAATGTCATTTTCAGCCATTTCGGAGCCTTTTGACCCCCTGGGGGGCTAACCAGATTTTTTTTTCAAAAATCGGAGAATGTCACTTTCTAACCTGACCAAAGTTACAACTTCATGCAAAATGTCAGAGAAATTCAATGGATGGTTGCGGAGAAAAATCCGGACGGACGGACGGACGGAAATGCCTCAAAACATAAGTCCCCCGATTTTATAAATCGGGGGACCAATAATATTATGTCGTTACAAAGATAATGGCCAATTTGAGAAATATACATTTATTCATGAAAATTTGTTCACTTTTCCAATACTCTGTAGATGACGTGGAACTATTGCAGTGATGACAGCAAGTGTCTGAGACATTTCTTTGACAAGAAAAATCCGGACGGACACACCCACAGACCGAAATGCCTCAAAACATAGGTCTCCCAATTTTTTTAATCGGGGGACCAAAAATAAATATTCTAACACGCCAACGCCATGTACGAACGTTTCCGAAGAAATGCAAAATTCATTTAGTATTAAATTAGAATTTTTCTTTTTTTTGCTTGGTATGTAGCCTCGTATCGGATGCCAGACATTCAACCGCTATTTCAGAGACTCCAACCGAGAGATCTTTTAAAGATTCTAACCGTCCCTTTAAGCGCAATTGTTTGTATCTCTCTTGCACTTGGTTCACCGGGTATACTCGCCAGCTAGATTTTTAAATTCTTTTTCATTAATCCGGTTGCTTCTATGATTACTGGGATGATGGAGATCTTCCTAAGATTCCAGTTTCTTTTCATGTCGTACGTAAGACCTTGGCATTTCGTTATCTTTTCTCTCTCAGCTCTGTTTAAGCCAGCATCATTAGGGACACTGACTTCAACTAGGGTTGCTACTTTCTCCCTTTTGTCCCATAAAGTCAGGTTTAACAGCTCCGTTTTCTAGGTATGTAGCTGTACGGACTGCATATCTATAGTGGATCTTTCTGGTATATGCTCTCAGGACTTGCTGCTACACAGGATATTCAAATTTTTGGTACTTATCCAGATTAGGACCCAAGCTGAAATCGACTCAGTGTCGGTTAAGGTTAGCTTGGGTCCTAATCTGGATGAGTACCCAATTTTTTTTACAGATGGTCCAGCGGAGATATTTACACACTCCATTGTGTCGCATCGTATAGTAGCCGTCACCCAGTAGAACCTGAAAACTCGATGTTAGGTGGCTCACACTCTCCTCCTGTGTGGCAGAACCTGGGGCCCCCTTGACCAACGTGCATGCGGTTGACAACTATCGACAGAATGAGATGACTTGAGTCGAATATTTTAGACTGAAGAAAATCTTAACTCGTTCAGATTTACTTCAAGGGAGAAATACAAAAACATCGGGCGTGTATACAGGAAAATACCCGTATACCCGTAAATAGGCGTCCATCAGGGATCTGTCTTAAGTCCCCTTCTATTTATCATTGTACTCGAGGCTCTATCACTGGAATTCCATACTGGCTGCTCGTGGGAGCTGCTATATGCCGATGACCTAGCGATCATTGATACTTCACTTCAGTCACTCAAGGAACGTCTGGATAGATGGAAGAGTAGTATGGAGGAGAAAGGTCTCAGAGTCAACATGGGTAAAACTAAGGTCATGATCGCAGGTCCAAACCTCAGCTTACTACAGAAAACAGGAAAATACCCGTATGCTGTATGTCTGAAAGGAACTGGCAGCAACTCAATCATCTGCACTCACTGTTCAGGTTGGGTCCACAAAAGGTGCAGTGGCATAAAGGGCTCTCTCAAAGCAGATCCTCACTTTAAGTGCTTTTGTTGCACCGGCACGGCAAGACCAATAGATGGCAGACCACTGACAGAGATGGATACTGGTGACAACAAGCTGGAAGTAGTGACAGACTTTTGTTATCTTGGAGATGTGCTGTCATCAGGTGGAGGCTGTGAACTCGCGGCAGCTACACGTTGCAAGTGTGCCTGGAAAAAGTTTAGAGAGCTGCTACCAATCCTGACAAACAAACACCTGCCAACAACTACGAGAGGGCATGTATACTCGTCATGTGTCAGAAGTGTGCTGTTGTATGGCTCAGAAACTTGGGCTGTCTCTGCTGGCATACTAAAGAAGCTGCACCGTAATGACAGGGCAATGGTCAGATGGATCTGTTTGGTGAGGCCTGAACAGTACGTTTCTTTTGAATCCCTGCTCTCACAGGTCGACTTGAAAAGCCTTACGGACATCATGCGGAAGAACAGACTGCGTTGGTTGGGTCACATTGAGCGTAGCGATGGCTGGATTGCTAAAGTCCGAAAGTTGAATGTGCCAGCAGAGAACATCACCACTGGCAGACCCAAATTGACTTGGGAGGACGTAGTCAAACGTGATAGGAAGGCCATGGGTATGGATTCCATCAAACCTTGCCAAAGACAGGAGTGGAGAGGAAGACTTAGATTTCGAGACTAGACAATCAGGCCCCACCCTCATCAGAGGATTAATTGTGGCCTGATTCAACAAATAAACCGGTTGATGATGATGATGATGATGATCGAACAAGACAGAAAAAAATAAAGACAATACATGAAAACATATATTGAAACAAAGAAAACAGATACAAATGCAGAGTGCACATAAATATATAAACAGAGGTAAATGTGGTATTTGGGTGACAAATTTATTTTGAGAAACACTTAATAGTTGATATGCAAAAAAATGGAAACAAACATTTCGCAAAATTTGGTAGGTGCTCAAATCTACGGTCTTCCCCCCCCCCCTCCGTGTAAAACATTCACAACAAAAACTCATCTAGCTACAACCACTGTCAATAATTTCCCCTTCTTCCCTCTCTATGCCTAAAACTAAGCTGAACTTTCACGAGCAAAGTTTCTTTTCAAACACTATCCGTCTGTGGAACACGGCACCACAGGGCTGCTTCCCAGCCGACTACAACATGGTCGTTTTCAAGTCCAATGTAAACAAATTCTTGTTGTACCGTACTCCTTGAAAAGTCATTTGTCCAATTCTTTTATACACACGCGAATATATTTTGAGATATTTCGATAAACACTTAATACACAAAATGGAAACACGCGTTCAGCGCCACTTGAAGGTGCATATATTTTTTGTTTCTATCTTCAAGGTTTATGGATATTTTCCAGCGAAATCGGACACGAATCACAAAGGCCCCTATTTACCTACTTCTTTTAGGATTTGTCGTTTAAGAGCTTTATTAGCGCATGAAGTTTGAATTCTACAAAGTTGAACTTGGATAAAACTGGGAACAATACACTGCATGAAGTTTGAATTCTATGAAGTTGAACTTGGATAAAACTGGGAACAATACACTGCATGAAGTTTGAATTCTACAAAGTTGAACTTGGATAAAACTGGGAACAATACACTGCATGAAGTTTGAATTCTACAAAGTTGAACTTGGATAAAACTGGGAACAATACACTGCATGAAGTTTGAATTCTACAAAGTTGAACTTGGATAAAACTGGGAACAATACACTGCATGAAGTTTGAATTCTACAAAGTTGAACTTGGATAAAACTGGGAACAATACACTGCATGAAGTTTGAATTCTACAAAGTTGAACTTGGATAAAACTGGGAACAATACACTGCATGAAGTTTGAATTCTACAAAGTTGAACTTGGATAAAACTGGGAACAATACACTGCATGAAGTTTGAATTCTATGAAGTTGAACTTGGATAAAACTGAGAACAGTACACTACATGAAGTTTGAATTCTACGAAGTTGAACTTGGATAAAACTGGGAACAATACACTGCATGAAGTTTGAATTCTATGAAGTTGAACTTGGATAAAACTGAGAACAGTACACTACATGAAGTTTGAATTCTACGAAGTTGAACTTGGATAAAACTGGGAACAATACACTGCATGAAGTTTGAATTCTATGAAGTTGAACTTGGATAAAACTGAGAACAGTACACTACATGAAGTTTGAATTCTACCAAGTTGAACTTGGATAAAACTGGGAACAATACACTGCATGAAGTTTGAATTCTATGAAGTTGAACTTGGATAAAACTGAGAACAGTACACTACATGAAGTTTGAATTCTACGAAGTTGAACTTGGATAAAACTGGGAACAATACACTGCATGAAGTTTGAATTCTATGAAGTTGAACTTGGATAAAACTGAGAACAGTACACTACATGAAGTTTGAATTCTACGAAGTTGAACTTGGATAAAACTGGGAACAATACACTGCATGAAGTTTGAATTCTATGAAGTTGAACTTGGATAAAACTGAGAACAGTACACTACATGAAGTTTGAATTCTACGAAGTTGAACTTGGATAAAACTGGGAACAATACACTGCATGAAGTTTGAATTCTATGAAGTTGAACTTGGATAAAACTGAGAACAGTACACTACATGAAGTTTGAATTCTACGAAGTTGAACTTGGATAAAACTGGGAACAATACACTGCATGAAGTTTGAATTCTATGAAGTTGAACTTGGATAAAACTGAGAACAGTACACTACATGAAGTTTGAATTCTACGAAGTTGAACTTGGATAAAACTGGGAACAATACACTGCATGAAGTTTGAATTCTATGAAGTTGAACTTGGATAAAACTGAGAACAGTACACTACATGAAGTTTGAATTCTACGAAGTTGAACTTGGATAAAACTGGGAACAATACACTGCATGAAGTTTGAATTCTATGAAGTTGAACTTGGATAAAACTGAGAACAGTACACTACATGAAGTTTGAATTCTACGAAGTTGAACTTGGATAAAACTGGGAACAATACACTGCATGAAGTTTGAATTCTATGAAGTTGAACTTGGATAAAACTGAGAACAGTACACTACATGAAGTTTGAATTCTACGAAGTTGAACTTGGATAAAACTGGGAACAATACACTGCATGAAGTTTGAATTCTATGAAGTTGAACTTGGATAAAACTGAGAACAGTACACTACATGAAGTTTGAATTCTACGAAGTTGAACTTGGATAAAACTGGGAACAATACACTGCATGAAGTTTGAATTCTATGAAGTTGAACTTGGATAAAACTGAGAACAGTACACTACATGAAGTTTGAATTCTACGAAGTTGAACTTGGATAAAACTGGGAACAATACACTGCATGAAGTTTGAATTCTATGAAGTTGAACTTGGATAAAACTGAGAACAGTACACTACATGAAGTTTGAATTCTACGAAGTTGAACTTGGATAAAACTGGGAACAATACACTGCATGAAGTTTGAATTCTATGAAGTTGAACTTGGATAAAACTGAGAACAGTACACTACATGAAGTTTGAATTCTACGAAGTTGAACTTGGATAAAACTGGGAACAATACACTGCATGAAGTTTGAATTCTATGAAGTTGAACTTGGATAAAACTGAGAACAGTACACTACATGAAGTTTGAATTCTACGAAGTTGAACTTGGATAAAACTGGGAACAATACACTGCATGAAGTTTGAATTCTATGAAGTTGAACTTGGATAAAACTGAGAACAGTACACTACATGAAGTTTGAATTCTACGAAGTTGAACTTGGATAAAACTGGGAACAATACACTGCATGAAGTTTGAATTCTATGAAGTTGAACTTGGATAAAACTGAGAACAGTACACTACATGAAGTTTGAATTCTACGAAGTTGAACTTGGATAAAACTGGGAACAATACACTGCATGAAGTTTGAATTCTATGAAGTTGAACTTGGATAAAACTGAGAACAGTACACTACATGAAGTTTGAATTCTACGAAGTTGAACTTGGATAAAACTGGGAACAATACACTGCATGAAGTTTGAATTCTATGAAGTTGAACTTGGATAAAACTGGGAACAATACACTGCATGAAGTTTGAATTCTATGAAGTTGAACTTGGATAAAACTGGGAACAATACACTGCATGAAGTTTGAATTCTATGAAGTTGAACTTGGATAAAACTGGGAACAATACACTGCATGAAGTTTGAATTCTATGAAGTTGAACTTGGATAAAACTGGGAACAATACACTGCATGAAGTTTGAATTCTATGAAGTTGAACTTGGATAAAACTGGGAACAATACACTGCATGAAGTTTGAATTCTATGAAGTTGAACTTGGATAAAACTGGGAACAATACACTGCATGAAGTTTGAATTCTATGAAGTTGAACTTGGATAAAACTGGGAACAATACACTGCATGAAGTTTGAATTCTATGAAGTTGAACTTGGATAAAACTGGGAACAATACACTGCATGAAGTTTGAATTCTATGAAGTTGAACTTGGATAAAACTGGGAACAATACACTGCATGAAGTTTGAATTCTATGAAGTTGAACTTGGATAAAACTGGGAACAATACACTGCATGAAGTTTGAATTCTATGAAGTTGAACTTGGATAAAACTGGGAACAATACACTGCATGAAGTTTGAATTCTATGAAGTTGAACTTGGATAAAACTGGGAACAATACACTGCATGAAGTTTGAATTCTATGAAGTTGAACTTGGATAAAACTGGGAACAATACACTGCATGAAGTTTGAATTCTATGAAGTTGAACTTGGATAAAACTGGGAACAATACACTGCATGAAGTTTGAATTCTATGAAGTTGAACTTGGATAAAACTGGGAACAATACACTGCATGAAGTTTGAATTCTATGAAGTTGAACTTGGATAAAACTGGGAACAATACACTGCATGAAGTTTGAATTCTATGAAGTTGAACTTGGATAAAACTGGGAACAATACACTGCATGAAATTTGAATTCTATGAAGTTGAACTTGGATAAAACTGGGAACAATACACTGCATGAAGTTTGAATTCTATGAAGTTGAACTTGGATAAAACTGGGAACAATACACTGCATGAAGTTTGAATTCTATGAAGTTGAACTTGGATAAAACTGGGAACAATACACTGCATGAAGTTTGAATTCTATGAAGTTGAACTTGGATAAAACTGGGAACAATACACTGCATGAAGTTTGAATTCTATGAAGTTGAACTTGGATAAAACTGGGAACAATACACTGCATGAAGTTTGAATTCTATGAAGTTGAACTTGGATAAAACTGGGAACAATACACTGCATGAAGTTTGAATTCTATGAAGTTGAACTTGGATAAAACTGGGAACAATACACTGCATGAAGTTTGAATTCTATGAAGTTGAACTTGGATAAAACTGAGAACAGTACACTACATGAAGTTTGAATTCTACGAAGTTGAACTTGGATAAAACTGGGAACAATACACTGCATGAAGTTTGAATTCTATGAAGTTGAACTTGGATAAAACTGGGAACAATACACTGCATGAAGTTTGAATTCTATGAAGTTGAACTTGGATAAAACTGGGAACAATACACTGCATGAAGTTTGAATTCTATGAAGTTGAACTTGGATAAAACTGGGAACAATACACTGCATGAAGTTTGAATTCTATGAAGTTGAACTTGGATAAAACTGGGAACAATACACTGCATGAAGTTTGAATTCTATGAAGTTGAACTTGGATAAAACTGGGAACAATACACTGCATGAAGTTTGAATTCTATGAAGTTGAACTTGGATAAAACTGGGAACAATACACTGCATGAAGTTTGAATTCTATGAAGTTGAACTTGGATAAAACTGGGAACAATACACTGCATGAAGTTTGAATTCTATGAAGTTGAACTTGGATAAAACTGAGAACAGTACACTACATGAAGTTTGAATTCTACGAAGTTGAACTTGGATAAAACTGGGAACAATACACTGCATGAAGTTTGAATTCTATGAAGTTGAACTTGGATAAAACTGGGAACAATACACTGCATGAAGTTTGAATTCTATGAAGTTGAACTTGGATAAAACTGGGAACAATACACTGCATGAAGTTTGAATTCTATGAAGTTGAACTTGGATAAAACTGGGAACAATACACTGCATGAAGTTTGAATTCTATGAAGTTGAACTTGGATAAAACTGGGAACAATACACTGCATGAAGTTTGAATTCTATGAAGTTGAACTTGGATAAAACTGGGAACAATACACTGCATGAAGTTTGAATTCTATGAAGTTGAACTTGGATAAAACTGGGAACAATACACTGCATGAAGTTTGAATTCTATGAAGTTGAACTTGGATAAAACTGGGAACAATACACTGCATGAAGTTTGAATTCTATGAAGTTGAACTTGGATAAAACTGGGAACAATACACTGCATGAAGTTTGAATTCTATGAAGTTGAACTTGGATAAAACTGGGAACAATACACTGCATGAAGTTTGAATTCTATGAAGTTGAACTTGGATAAAACTGGGAACAATACACTGCATGAAGTTTGAATTCTATGAAGTTGAACTTGGATAAAACTGGGAACAATACACTGCATGAAGTTTGAATTCTATGAAGTTGAACTTGGATAAAACTGAGAACAGTACACTACATGAAGTTTGAATTCTACGAAGTTGAACTTGGATAAAACTGGGAACAATACACTGCATGAAGTTTGAATTCTATGAAGTTGAACTTGGATAAAACTGGGAACAATACACTGCATGAAGTTTGAATTCTATGAAGTTGAACTTGGATAAAACTGGGAACAATACACTGCATGAAGTTTGAATTCTATGAAGTTGAACTTGGATAAAACTGAGAACAGTACACTACATGAAGTTTGAATTCTACGAAGTTGAACTTGGATAAAACTGGGAACAATACACTGCATGAAGTTTGAATTCTATGAAGTTGAACTTGGATAAAACTGAGAACAGTACACTACATGAAGTTTGAATTCTACGAAGTTGAACTTGGATAAAACTGGGAACAATACACTGCATGAAGTTTGAATTCTATGAAGTTGAACTTGGATAAAACTGAGAACAGTACACTACATGAAGTTTGAATTCTACGAAGTTGAACTTGGATAAAACTGGGAACAATACACTGCATGAAGTTTGAATTCTATGAAGTTGAACTTGGATAAAACTGAGAACAGTACACTACATGAAGTTTGAATTCTACGAAGTTGAACTTGGATAAAACTGGGAACAATACACTGCATGAAGTTTGAATTCTATGAAGTTGAACTTGGATAAAACTGAGAACAGTACACTACATGAAGTTTGAATTCTACGAAGTTGAACTTGGATAAAACTGGGAACAATACACTGCATGAAGTTTGAATTCTATGAAGTTGAACTTGGATAAAACTGAGAACAGTACACTACATGAAGTTTGAATTCTACGAAGTTGAACTTGGATAAAACTGGGAACAATACACTGCATGAAGTTTGAATTCTATGAAGTTGAACTTGGATAAAACTGAGAACAGTACACTACATGAAGTTTGAATTCTACGAAGTTGAACTTGGATAAAACTGGGAACAATACACTGCATGAAGTTTGAATTCTATGAAGTTGAACTTGGATAAAACTGAGAACAGTACACTACATGAAGTTTGAATTCTACGAAGTTGAACTTGGATAAAACTGGGAACAATACACTGCATGAAGTTTGAATTCTATGAAGTTGAACTTGGATAAAACTGAGAACAGTACACTACATGAAGTTTGAATTCTACGAAGTTGAACTTGGATAAAACTGGGAACAATACACTGCATGAAGTTTGAATTCTATGAAGTTGAACTTGGATAAAACTGAGAACAGTACACTACATGAAGTTTGAATTCTACGAAGTTGAACTTGGATAAAACTGGGAACAATACACTGCATGAAGTTTGAATTCTATGAAGTTGAACTTGGATAAAACTGAGAACAGTACACTACATGAAGTTTGAATTCTACGAAGTTGAACTTGGATAAAACTGGGAACAATACACTGCATGAAGTTTGAATTCTATGAAGTTGAACTTGGATAAAACTGAGAACAGTACACTACATGAAGTTTGAATTCTACGAAGTTGAACTTGGATAAAACTGGGAACAATACACTGCATGAAGTTTGAATTCTATGAAGTTGAACTTGGATAAAACTGAGAACAGTACACTACATGAAGTTTGAATTCTACGAAGTTGAACTTGGATAAAACTGGGAACAATACACTGCATGAAGTTTGAATTCTATGAAGTTGAACTTGGATAAAACTGAGAACAGTACACTACATGAAGTTTGAATTCTACGAAGTTGAACTTGGATAAAACTGGGAACAATACACTGCATGAAGTTTGAATTCTATGAAGTTGAACTTGGATAAAACTGAGAACAGTACACTACATGAAGTTTGAATTCTACGAAGTTGAACTTGGATAAAACTGGGAACAATACACTGCATGAAGTTTGAATTCTATGAAGTTGAACTTGGATAAAACTGAGAACAGTACACTACATGAAGTTTGAATTCTACGAAGTTGAACTTGGATAAAACTGGGAACAATACACTGCATGAAGTTTGAATTCTATGAAGTTGAACTTGGATAAAACTGAGAACAGTACACTACATGAAGTTTGAATTCTACGAAGTTGAACTTGGATAAAACTGGGAACAATACACTGCATGAAGTTTGAATTCTATGAAGTTGAACTTGGATAAAACTGAGAACAGTACACTACATGAAGTTTGAATTCTACGAAGTTGAACTTGGATAAAACTGGGAACAATACACTGCATGAAGTTTGAATTCTATGAAGTTGAACTTGGATAAAACTGAGAACAGTACACTACATGAAGTTTGAATTCTACGAAGTTGAACTTGGATAAAACTGGGAACAATACACTGCATGAAGTTTGAATTCTATGAAGTTGAACTTGGATAAAACTGAGAACAGTACACTACATGAAGTTTGAATTCTACGAAGTTGAACTTGGATAAAACTGGGAACAATACACTGCATGAAGTTTGAATTCTATGAAGTTGAACTTGGATAAAACTGAGAACAGTACACTACATGAAGTTTGAATTCTACGAAGTTGAACTTGGATAAAACTGGGAACAATACACTGCATGAAGTTTGAATTCTATGAAGTTGAACTTGGATAAAACTGGGAACAATCTCAGAAGAGTCAAAAAAAAAAAACGGGAAGACAGCTTACCATCGTAGCTGTTGTTGTCCGATCGCAAGCAAAGGAAAGAGAAAGGGGGGGGGGCTAACCAGATTTTTTTTCAAAAATCGGAGAATGTCACTTTCTAACCTGACCAAAGTTACAACTTCATGCAAAATTTCAGAGAAATTTCAGAAAAATTCAATGTATGTATCGAACGTTATGGGAGGAAAGGGTCATTTTTTGCCATTTTAGGGGCACTGTGACCATCTAGGGGCGCGAACCAGATTTTTTCCAAGATCAGCGATACTTAGTTTCTATTGCCTCCACATTTTGGCCAAGTTTCAGAGAAATTGAATGGATGGATGAAAAGTTATGGGGCAAAAAATGTCATTTTCAGCCATTTCGAGGCCTTTTGACCCCCTGGGGGGGGCTAACCAGATTTTTTTTCAAAAATCTGAGAATGTCACAAAATCCGGACGGACGGACGGAAATGCCTCAAAACATAGGTCCCCCGATTTTATAAATCAGGGGACCAATTACACTTATCTCCCTTTGAATAAATCAAAATGGCTGTCATATTTGCACTTCGTCTTCGTAAATCGATAACATTTAATTGGTCCCCCGATGTATAAAATCGGGAGACCTATGTTTTGAGGCATTTCCGTCCGTCCGTCCGGATTTTTCTCCGCAACCGTCCATTGAATTTCTCTGAAATTTTGCATGAAGTTGTAACTTTTGTCAGGTTAGAAAGTGACATTCTCCGATTTTTGAAAAAAAATCTGGTTAGCCTCCCAGGGGGTCAAAAGGTCCCAAAATGACATTTTTTGCCCCATAACTTTTCATCCATCCATTCAATTTCTCTGAAACTTGGCCAAAATATGGAGGCAATTGTTCCTAATAGAAAATAAGTATCGCTGACCTTGTAAAAAATCTGGTTCGCGCTCCCAGGGGGTCAAAAGCCCCAAAATGGCAAAAAATGACCATTTTCTCCCATAATGTTTGATCCATCCATTGAATTTTTCTGAAACTTGGCCAAAATGTAGAGGCAATTATTCTGGATATAAAATGAGCATCCTTGACCTCAGAAAAATTCTTGTTCGCGCCCCCAGGGGGCCAAAGGGGGGTCAAAAATGCCCCAAATTGCCCAAATTTATTGCATTTTACACTCGCCACATCGAGTCACATACAGAGGGGGACCACGCATGCGCGGCTTGTTTTCTTTTATAAAATAAAAACTACTTGATTAATTTACGATATTCAGCCCGTGTCAGGTACGTACATCAAACAGATATTCCTCAATTTGGTTTATTTTTTGTTTTTCAAAAATATCCGCTAAACTGGATAAGCACCAATTTTTTTTTTTTTTCAAGATTTATAGGTATTTTTTTTAATCAAAATCGGACACACATTTCAAGGGACCCTCTATCTATTCGCCTAAATATCTTCAGCACTTTAAGATTTGTGGTTTAGTAGATACGCATGTAAAAAGCAACTACGCGCAAATAGAAGTGTCCATGATGCATCAATAGAACGATGGGGCATTTTTAACGACAGTTAACCCGAACGAAGAAGGGGTGAAAAAAAAAAATAAATAAAAAAATAAGCAACAAATAACTGTTACCAAAGGCAAAATAAGTTATTTTAAAGCGTCCTTTTTTTTTTTTTTAGTTGGATTCAAAACTAGTGTCGGGGACACCGTGTTTAATTTGAAACACACAAAATGGCCCCCCCCCCCCCATTTGATCACGTGACATCTCGACACTAGTTTTAAATCGAACTAAAAAATAAAAAAAAATCGCTTTAAAATAAGTTAAAACACAAATAAACTTATCGAGGTAGGTAGAAGAGTAACTTATTTTGCCTTTGGTAACATTTATTTGTTGTCTATTTGTTTTTATCGGGTTTTTTCCCCACCCCTTTTTCGTTCTGTTAGCCGTCGTTATAAATGCCTGATTTTTTTAATTAAAGTCCATAATATAACAAGTGTTCAAAGGGCAGAAAACAAAGAAAGATCTATTGGTTTAGATTAGAGTTAGGGCTAGGGTTAGAGTTAGGGTTAGGGCTAGGGCTAGAGTTAGGGTTAGGGTTAGAGCTAGGGCTAGGGCTAGGGTTAGATATTTTTTTCAAGTGAAAAGCAATACTTACTTTCATGATACCCACATTTGTGTTTTGAACCAAAGACTTCACTGCCGTCTCAACTGAAGACTGAATTTGTGCATTTTCTGGAGGAGGAAAAAAATTTGTATAGATCATCATCATCATCATATTCGGTTTAATGTCCGTTTTACATGCTGGCATGTGTTGGACGGCTTTAAGAAATTGACTTCCAAACTAACCTATCTCTTGCCAGGTCTTTAATTATCCCTCATTCTCTCCAATCCATCCTTATCACTTCCTCCCATGTTTTCCTTGGCCTTCCCCTGTGAACTGGACCTGCTACATCAACTGTTCTACATCTTATAAACCAAGCGCTCTCATCCATTCTTTCAATGTGGCCATACCATCAGAAGTCCACTCTTCTGCACACATCTCCCTATACTGTCCAGATTTAATCTTCCTCTGAGGTCATCAGATCTAAGGCTGCCTTTAAGACTCACATTACACATCCATCATATCATTCTCATATCATTTCTCCCCATGCAACGCATGTCCTCAACCCTCACTGGCCGGGTTTCACTTCCATACATAATCACACTGCATACACATTCCTGATAGACTCTTCCCTTATTCAACAGTGGTAACGCTCTGCTGGTTAGTAATAGCAGAAGTTCCCTTAACTTACTTATGGATATAAAATCATATCATCTAACATATAAATTTGTCTTGTTGGATTTTAAAAGTCAGACCCAAATAGCATTTAAGCTTATAAATCAGACTTTGTTTCTGACTATCCAATTTTTATTTGTTATTGTTGTACAATGTTATTGGCAATAATAATGTACGTAGCTACAATTTATTTTAAAAAGTACCTAGTCCAGCCCCAAAAACTGCTAATATGAAACATCCTCCAATCTATTATAAAGAGCAATGCGTATATAAATAAATATATATCCATCTTGTCACACAAAAGTTAGCGAGTAAAAAGCTGCTCTACAAAACCATTTCAAGTGTTTAAGGGAAAGCAGAAGGCAAGTCAGACAAACCTCCATCTTAAATGAATCCACAAAGAAATTTTTCACTCTATTTCCATAATGAGACGTTTTTTCTTTTTTTTCCTTTCTTCTTTCCATAGTGATTGATGAGTTCTTTTTTTCCTTTTTTTTTTTTTTTAAATATTCCAGTTTCTTCCTAATCCTAATCCCATAAAAATATTTTTTTTTTTTTTAAATCTTCCAGTTTCTTCCTAATCCTAATCCCTTAAAAATATATATTTTTTAAATCTTCCAGTTTCTTCCTAATCCTAATCCCTTAAAAATATATATATTTTTTAAATCTTTTAGTTTCTTCCTAATCCCTTAATAATATTTTTTTTTAAATCTTCCAGTTTCTTCCTAATCCTAATCCCTTAAAAATATTTCTTTTTAAAATCTTCCAGTTTCTTCCTAATCCTAATCCCTTAAAAATATTTTTATTTTTTTTAAATCTTCCAGTTTCTTCCTAATCCTAATCCCTAAAAATATTTTTTTTTTAAATATTCCAGTTTCTTCCTAATCCTAATCCCTTAAAAATATTTTTTTTTTTTAAATATTCCAGTTTCTTCCTAATCCTAATCCCTTAATAACATTTTTTTTTAAATCTTCCAGTTTCTTCCTAATCCTAATCCCTTAAAAATATTTTTTTTTTAAATCTTCCAGTTTCTTCCTAATCCTAATCCCTTAAAAATACATTTTTTTTAAATCTTCCAGTTTCTTCCTAATACCTTAAAATTTTTTTTTTTTTTAAATATTCCAGTTTCTTCTTAATCCTAATCCCTTAAAAATATTTTTTTTTAAATATTCCAGTTTCTTCCTAATCCTAATCCCTTAATAATACATATTTTTTTTTAAATCTTCCAGTTTCTTCCTAATCCTAATCCCTTAAAAATATTTTTTTTTTTAAATCTTCCAGTTTCTTCCTAATCCCAATCCCTTAAAAAATATATTTTTTTTTTAAATCTTCCAGTTTCTTCCTAATCCCAATCCCTTAAAAATATTTTTTTTTTTTTAAATCTTCCAGTTTATTCCTAATCCTAATCCCTTAAAAATATATATTTTTTTTTAAATCTTCCAGTTTCTTCCTAATCCCTTAAAAATTTTTTTTTTTTAAATATTCCAGTTTCTTCCTAATCCCTTAAAATTTTTTTTTTTTTAAATCTTCCAGTTTCTTCCTAATCCTAATCCCTTAAAAATATTTTTTTTTTAAATCTTCCAGTTTCTTCCTAATCCTAATCCCTTAAAAATATATTTTTTTTTAAATCTTCCAGTTTCTTCCTAATCCTAATCCCTTAAAAATATTTTTTTTTTAAATCTTCCAGTTTCTTCCTAATCCTAATCCCTTAAAAATATTTTTTTTTTTAAATCTTCCAGTTTCTTCCTAATCCTAATCCCGTAATAATATTTTTTTTAAATCTTCCAGTTTCTTCCTAATCCTAATCCCTTAAAAATATATATTTTTTTTTAAAATCTTCCAGTTTCTTCCTAATCCCAATCCCTTAAAAATATTTTTTTTAAATATTCCAGTTTCTTCCTAATCCTAATCCCATAACAATATTTTTTTTTTTTAAATCTTCCAGTTTCTTCTTAATCCTAATCCCTTAAAAATATATATATTTTTTAAATCTTCCAGTTTCTTCCTAATCCTAATCCCTTAAAAATATTATTTTTTTTTTAAATCTTCCAGTTTCTTCCTAATCCTAATCCCTTAAAAATATTATTTTTTTTTTAAATCTTCCAGTTTCTTCCTAATCCCAATCCCTTAAAAATATATATATTTTTTTTTAAATCTTCCAGTTTCTTCCTAATCCAATCCCTTAATAATATTTTTTTTTTTTTTGAAGTGAAGGTGCAGTAGATTTATGCATCGACAATTGCATGGCTTACCTAAGGATTTGTCGGAAACATATCGTAAAAGATTTCCCAAAGCTCTGACTCCATTCGAGCGTATTTTGTCGTTGTCCTGCGACGCATGTGTAGCCATTTCAAATAATTTCAGAAGAAGAGAATCCGAGAAATCTTCCAGGAATTGTTCGTCTTCATTTTCTCTGCAAAAATAGAAAACATGGACGACAGTTTTAGTCTTGAGAAAAACAAATTGCAAAACGTGGGATTGCAAAACAGCAAAATTGGATATTGACTTCATTTTCTGTGAAAAACACAGACAGCATTTCCATTGTGGAATTTGGTTTGTTTTCTTTTACGGCATATCAACCCTTTTCAGGTTATTTAATGTCGAATCCGGTCATTTTGATAACAGTTTTTATGTTTCAAGTTCTTTATATGTTTAAATATTTATTAATGGGTTTTGGTTCGGTTGTTTAGTTTTACGGCATATCAACCCTTTTCGGGTTATTTAATGTCGAATCCGGTCATTTCGGTAAAAGTTTCAAGTTCTTTATATGTTCAAATATTTATTCATGGTGTTTGGTTGAGTGAAAGAGGGGAAGGGAGAGAGAGGGTAGAGGGGATGAGAGAGAGGAGAGGGGAGGAGGGAGGGGAGAAAGGAGGAGAGAAAGGAGGAGAGGGGGAGCGAGGGAAATTGTTGTTTTTTGTTTGAGATTTTGCAGAACATGATTGAGTTTTGCAAAGAAAAAAAAACAATAAAACATCAATGTTTGGTGCATTTTGAGTCAGGAAGTCAATAACTTCAGACAGCCTGATTTGGTAGCGCCAGAAGTACAGACCTGCACACCATCTGTGTATGTTTGTGTGTGTGGGGCAGGGAGTATACGGAGTGGTGCCATCCCCCCCTCTACATCCAAATCATTCTGGCAATCTGAACAAATTTTTCAGCCTTTGTCGTTAAACTGAGACACCATTTCAACCAAAGAGATATCGTCATCGTCATCTCCCCCTCGTTCTGAGCACCACTAGTGTCAATCATTTTTTCTATGCTTACCTGTTGAGCGCCAGGGCATCACAGAAGTTGGCCAACGCCCACGCCGCTTTCATCCGCACGGTCGTACTCTGATCGGTCATCAAGGTGAGGATGGTGTGGGCAGCGTCAGACATAAACGTCAAATCCTAAAATGGCAAAACAGAAAACAGGATAAAAAGAAATCGAAATGCAGAAAACCCATCCTCATCTTTATTATCGTTTCGAGCGAGCACCACCATTGTTCCACCATTGTTCCACCATTGTTCCATCCGGGCAGGATGCGACGGCGGTTGATCGTTGAGTTGGGGCTGCTAGATCCAATTTTGTACGCCTCCAGCGATCCTTATGGAGGCGTTTAGGAGATTTCAATAAAGACAAAGTATTGGCGATTTTGTCGTTTCTGTCATCCAGTTGAGGGTGGCTGATCAGCGGAATGCATGTTTTGGTGGTGCACTTGAACGGCGGACGATGCAGATGATAGATGTTAGTAGATTGTCTCAATGATAATTCCCTTTGCAGATGATAGATGTTAGATTGTCTCAATGATAATTCCCTTTGCAGATGATAGATGTTAGATTGTCTCAATGATAATTCCCTTTGCAGATGATAGATGTTAGTAGATTGTCTCAATGATAATTCCCTTTGCAGATGATAGATGTTAGTAGATTGTCTCAATGATAATTCCCTTTGCAGATGATAGATGTTAGTAGATTGTCTCAATGATAATTCCCTTTGCAGATGATAGATGTTAGTAGATTGTCTCAATGATAATTCCCTTTGCAGATGATAGATGTTAGTAGATTGTCTCAATGATAATTCCCTTTGCAGATGATAGATGTTAGTAGATTGTCTCAATGATAATTCCCTTTGCAGATGATAGATGTTAGTAGATTGTCTCAATGATAATTCCCTTTGCAGATGATAGATGTTAGTAGATTGTCTCAATGATAATTCCCTTTGCAGATGATAGATGCTTTGCCAAACGAAAGTAGGGGGGGGGGGGGCACGGAAAGACAGTGAAAATATCTGATTTTGTATTTTGGACCACCCAGAATCTTATTTCACTTCAAAATTAAAAAAAGTGCCTCATAAAAACAGGGAATCATGCTGAGACCAAAAAATAATGTTTGTAGATTGTCTCAATGATAATTCCCTTTGAGTGGACTGTCTGACAGTTATTTCTTGTGGATATCTCCAACGGTCAGCCTTTGGGTGGTCGAATGGTGACCAGTGAGAAAGACTGGAGAGTCGTAGCCTTACTTGGGATGAGACTTCTTTGTTGCAGCACTGGCTGAATTGCACAACAACTTTGGACCGGTACAACGAGTGGGAACGATCACGGTCAGTACAGGTTCACAACTGTCTCCGCTGCATCTTCGGTGAGCTGTTCCCCGCCAACACCTCAACCTAAAGTCTCTATCGTCTGCCCTGTTTCAGCGACGTCTTCGATGGTTTGGACCGTCGGCTCGTCGCCTGGAGGAAGAGCTAATTCATGATATAATCCTAACCCGACCTGTCATGATTCGAGCTGTAGTGGAAGAAGCCGGCTCAACTCAACCAGAGTGAACACCGTTGCAACAACAACAACACATCTATTTATATTCAGTAGGCTTCTTAACACAAACAAAAGGACACGTTGATCAGAGTACACTGCATGCTTTTATCGGACTGCACTGATGACCTACACCACTGTGTGCTCTATCAAAGACAAGTACTGAGTGCTAAACAACGAACGGTTGGATTTGGCTAGAAGTTCACATACATCCAATGATAGACACACATCCGTTTGTCCCAACTGCCATCTTGGTTTTCCCAGTCAATAATCAACAACAACAACAAGCAAGGGAGATCACTCTAAGAACGTTTTTTATCTTAATACAAAGGGAGATAACTTAACAGCTTACACTGCATGCTCTTCTCAGGAGTCTCTATCGTCTGCCCTGTTCCAGCGACTTCTTTGATGGTTTGGACCGTCGGCTCATCGCCGGGAGGAAGAGCTAATTCATGATATAATCCTAACCCGACTCGACTGTTTAGGTGGCACAAGTGTGTCAGTGGACAGTTGAGAACCTGGACAGCAACCATCAAGGAGGACTTGGCTGAACTCTCAGGTCAACTTTTGACGGTGGAATCGCGAGTGGCTAGTCATCTTGTGCGACCTTGCTCAGGACCGTCATGATTCGAGCTGTAGTGCAAGCCAGGGAAGAAGCCGGCTCAACTCAATCAGAGTGAACACCGTTGCAACAACAACAACACATCTATTCATATTCAGTAGGCTTCTTAAAGTCCCCCTAAGGGGCACAAACCTTTTTTCTTTAATAAAAATCTGTGATGAAAAAGTTATGAAAGTGTGTATTGTTCTGTTTATGATTCAGTACGACCGGAAGTAAAAGTTTAAAAATCCGGTGTTACTGAAAAGTGTCCTTTTGATCGGTACTCATTTTGGGGTGTTCGAAATCCATATGATCCGATTGTTTAAATCCGGAAAAAGGCGACTGACAATAAAGCAGCAGCCTTCCAAAGGAGGAGTACAACTGAACCATATCTAATTCCGACAATGGTCTAACCCCTTTGCAAATCAAACCCTAGAATCAGAATCCGCCAAGGCTTCCCCGACTAGTAGGAAAAGAGCCGAAAACAAAAATTACCTTTGTTTACGGCAGCCAGATGCGATGCAAGGTCAGTTTAATGTGTAAGAAAACCAGATCCCTCGAAGGGGAGAACTCTGGAAGAGTACAAAAAGTGAACGGACCATTGACAGATGACAGGCAATGAACCAACCCCTTTTCCGAAGAAGGAGGTAATGCCTGGGAGGATGAAATGATAAGAGTACACTGCATGCTTTTATCGGACTGCACTGATGACGTTCTCACCTACACCACTGAGTGCTAAACAACGGTTGAACTTGGCTAGAAGTTCGCATACATCCAATAATAGACACATCCGTTTGTCCCAACTGCCATCCTGGTTTTCCCAGTCAATAATCAACGACAACAACAAGCAAGGGAGATCACTCTAAGAACTTGTCCCAAAGGAACAGAACTCTTTTTTTTCTTAATGCAAAGGGAGATAACTTAACAGTTCTTCTCAGTCTGATTTATCTTTGAAAAATAAATTCCTGCATCTATACCTTTCTTCGGATCATTTAAGGGGTTTTTAGGGGGCATGATATGGACATAACCCCCCATTTGAAATTTCAAATATTTCAGATTCACATTAAAATTGATCCACACCAATTAAGCAAGGTTACTTGAATTTCAATTTTTATCGTAAGACATTTTCTAGAATCAACATTATTATCTCATGTATTTCGATCAAAATCAGAATAAGGATTCTAGCCATAAGGTTTAGTAGCATTATATATTGATTTAAATCTTCGTAAAGTGATACAAAACTGCTCTGTTCGGGAAATCGTTTTACCTTTCCTGGGACGGGTATTGTTCAAAGACACAGCGCTAAACAGCTTTATTACTGTTTGAATTCTATGAGTTGGACTTGGGCTAGAAGTTCACATAGATCCAATGATAGACACACATCCGTTTGTCCCAACTGCCATCTTGGTTTTCCTAGTCAATCAGCAACAACAACAAGCAAGGGAGATCACTCTAAGAACTTGTCCCAAAGGAACAGAACTCTTTTTTTTTATCTTTATACAAAGGGAGATAACTTAACAGCTTACACTGCATGCTCTTCTCAGAAGAATGGAGAAAATAAAAAGGGAAGAGATCTTACCATCGTAGCGTTTGTTGTCTGATTGCAAGCAAACGAAAGCGAAAGATTTCAAGTGATGCAAAATCAGAATAAGGATTCTAGCCATAAGGTTTAGTAGCATTATATATTGATTTAAATCTTCGTAAAGTGACACAAAACTGTTCTGTTCAGGAAATCGTTTTACCTGTCCTGGGACGGGTATTCTTCTAGTCGAATATAAAAAGGGAACATTTCAAAAGTCTATATTTCCGCCAAGAAATGTCCACCATCTTTATTTGGATGACATGTCTTTATCTTTTTCTGATTTATCTTTGCAAAATTAATTCCTTTCTTCGGATCAACACAAACAGTTTATTCTGTGCCAATTCTATCACTTTCTACCAAGTTTTGTGGAACTTCTACCGCTGCTTTATTTCGTATAATTCTTGCTCACAGAGCAAATGAACAAATGGGGGTTAATTTACGAAAATGAGACAAATTCTGCAATAAATTTATTACATTTGAAAAAATTGTGACTGACTGACGAACAAAATATTTATATTAATTTTTAACGAACTAGCAATGATAATCTCCGTTTCATTGCATATTTTTGCTCGTCTATAAAATATTAAATTGTCTTTGACGCCGATATGTAGTCAAAGCAAAATAAATTGTTTTCGAACATTAAAATAATTTCCATAGATAGACCAAGATTAAATGTAAAAAAAAAAATGAATGAAATTGATTGAAAATAATTTTTTGTTTATTTTCGTCATTCATACAAGATATGAAAGACACACGTAATCTTACTTAGACTTGTAACGTTTTGGATATAGGAGACACCATCTTGACAAAATATTTACTTAATTTTTACAGACATTTTTATTCAAGAAGAAAAGGAAAATGTCATTGTCTTGTTTGTTTTTTTTTTATCATCATGAGTAATTCCGTCCAAAAGATCAAAAAAATTTTTTTTTTTAAATTAGAATATTATGGCTACACACACACACACGTTCATTTCAAAAGAAAACCCGTTGAAATATTCAAAATGGGTGTGGGGGGGGGGGGGTAATTTTACATCAAATTAGTCAAATTAAAATGAAGGAATTATATGAATTTTCTTCAATCATTGGATTCCTTTGGCTTTTTAGAAGCGCTGGAGATACGGATGAGATTTTCGGGTCACAGAGAAACAATTAAAGCAATTTACTCCCAAAAAGATAATCAAAAATGAGATTTCTGAGAACTTATTTTCGTAAAAGCAGATTTGGTACTTGGCTAAATTCCAGGACGCAGAACTCTGTTAGTTTTATTTTATAGAATTCTTGCTCACAGACCACCCAAAAAACAAACCAAAAGATGGGGGTTAGTAATTGTCTGTATTTTCAAGTTATCTGGAGGTGCTAAGTTCAATCCTGGGCGAAGGCAGTGAAAGTAACATTCAGCGACAGCAACAGCAGCAGCAACAGCAGCAACAGCAGCAGCAGCAGAACTAAAAGCAACAGAGAATTAACGAGTGTGTCCCAGAGGCAAAAAATGGAATGCAAGCATGGTAATCCCGTGACAATAAAGGGATTGGGTTCAAGAGTCGAGACAGACAGTTCCCGAGTTCAATACAGGACACCTGATGAAGGCCGGAGGACAGAACGGCCGAAACGTTGTGAGCATGGCAGGCGAGATGAGGAAGTCAGTCCGAACACTGAAATCCCTAAGATGGGGTTAGGGTGAGGGTTAATACAATAAAGATAATTTTTATAGACTTTTTTTTTTTTGTTTTTTACTTACTTCTCGAAGACAGGCGAGTAAAACATAGATGCCGATTGTGCGCACTGCCGAGGCCATGACAAGTTTATCTCCACCCATGGTGAGACCGAGAACAGAAGTGAGGCAGAGAATCCGAAGGTGTCGCTGGACGTGGAGAAAGAAAGAAAGAACAAAGAAAAGAAAACGTGATAAATTTTTTATGAAATGCTTTACAAGAAATAATAGCGATCAAGATTTTAGTTTTTTTTACATTTATATGGCCTTAATTATTTTCACTCTGATTTTTTTCATAAAATCAAATTAGATATTTTGAATGAAAACATTAAGTGGATGAGTTTCTTTTACGGAAATTAGGAACTTTATTAGGTTAGTGTCAGGGTTTAGGGTTAGAGTTAGGGTCAGGGTTCAGGGCTAGGGCTTAGGGTTAGGGTTCAGGGTTAGGTTTAGGGTTAGAGTTAGGGTCAGGGTTAGAGTTAGGGTTTAGGGTTAGGGTCAGGGTTCAGGGCTAGGGCTTATTGTTAGGGTTCAGGGTTAGGGTCAGGGTTTAGGGTTAGAGTTAGGGTCAGGGTTAGAGTTAGGGTTTAGGGTTAGAGTTAGGGTCAGGGTTCAGGGCTAGGGCTTAGGGTTAGGGTTCAGGGTTAGGGTCAGGGTTTAGGGTTAGAGTTAGGGTCAGGGTTAGAGTTAGGGTTTAGGGTTAGAGTTAGGGTCAGGGTTCAGGGCTAGGGCTTAGGGTCAGGGTTCAGGGTTAGGGCTTAGGGTTAGGGTTCAGGGTTAGGTTTAGAGTTAGGGTTTAGGGTTAGAGTTAGGGTTTAGGGTTAGAGTTAGGGTCAGGGTTCAGGGCTAGGGCTTAGGGTTAGGGTTCAGGGTTAGGGTCAGGGTTTAGGGTTAGAGTTAGGGTATAGGGTTAGAGTTAGGGTCAGGGTTCAGGGCTAGGGCTTAGGGTTAGGGTCAGGGTTTAGGGTTAGAGTTAGGGTCAGGGTTTAGGGCTAGGGTTTAGGGCTAGGGTTAGGGTTTAGGGTTAGGGTTAGGGTCAGAGTTCAGGGTTAGGGTTTAGGGCTAGGGTTAGGGTTCAGGGTTCAGGGTTAGGGCTAGGGCTTAGGGTTAGGGTTCAGGGTTAGGGTTAGGGTCAGGGTTTAGGGTTAGAGTTAGAGTTCAGGGTTAGGGTTTAGGAGTTAGGGCTAGGGTTTAGGGTTAGGGTTCAGGGTTAACCCTAACTTTATTAGGTTAGGAGCCCTGCTTCTTCTTTCTTTGCGTGGTCCCGCATTATATCGCAGTGGATATATATTTTATAGAATCTATTTTTTAAAGATTATTCACAGAATACATGCCTGCAAAAAAAAATTAATCTATAAATATTTGAAGATATTAACTTGAAACAAAATCGTTTACCAAAATAACTGGAGTAGGCATTAAATAACCCAAAAAGAGTTGATATGCCATAAAACAACTAAACCCAATTTGGATTATTCAGACTACTCTTCTCATCTTGGATATCAGCCGATGTAACCCCCGACCGTCTTGTCGAACTCGTAAATGTTTGTGTTGAGCTCGGAACTCTGTACGGAATTTCAAACAAAACCCTTTATTTAATCCACGGGGTAGCATGCTCTCCTTCCGTCAGCCATGATTATAGTCTTAATATCGTCCGTACTGAGGATTGAACCTTGAACCTCCAGAAGACGGTTACGTCACTTAGAACTGATTATTACTTAGCACTTTTATCCGTTGTGCCACGGGTCCTTGCAGACAATTCTTGTGTGAATTTAAGGATCCTTAAAACTATTCTTGTTTTAGATGTGTAGTCTTATAAATTATTAGTATATATACATTATATATATATATATATATATATATATATATATATATATATATATACATACATACATATATATATATTAATGCATGTTTGATTAAACAACAAGGACAATTCCTGTTTGTTTCTTTTCATATTGACGGACTAATGATCTAATGTTCTGTTCGAGTGTGTACAGGAACTCGCCAAAACTGCTAACGTTTTCGACTCCCATGAGTCTTTTTCAGGCACGTGAGGAGTTATGTAAACTAAAACTGGTGAATTTATTGAGAAACTCGATTAAAACTTAAAAAAAAATTTTTTTTAATATATTAAAGGCATTTGAGTATGCTTTCTCCCCCTCTACATATATATATACATATATATATACAACGCTGCAATCACCAATAAAAATAATTACATAAAAATACATTAAATATTTAGGTGATAAAAATTGTACATATTTCTAGATAGGGCGTCTTGGTCCAGTGGTAAAGACGCTGGACTATAGACATCGATATCGAAGGTTCGATCCTTTTCTAAGTTAGCCATGCTGATGACGGTTCTGAGCCAGAAACACGTGTCCATGGATTACTTTTATGTACGTGGGTCAGTCCAGCCAATCTCAGTGAGGGCTTGGAATTGATGTTCTCCAAATCTCCTGAAACTTTCAGATTCTTTTAGTACCATTGAAAGGAGTAAATCCTAAAAAATTCAGCTCAATTCCTTTTTCCGTTCAAATTTTATGGCCTTTTGAAAATATTCATGTCGCTGAAATTTTTTCGACACTGAGGATTTTCTCAATTTTGGAAGCCAATTTTCAGAAATTGTTATATTTAAAAAGGTATGGATGAACTGCTTTCAATTATGTCCATAGAATACTATAAGAATCAGTTTAATTCATGGTTTCTAACCAAATTGGAAAAAATGTACGGAGCTAACAAAAATGACAAAAATTGAAAAAATCACCCCAAAAAGTCAAATTTTGAATTTTTAAAGAGTAAGTTCTTGCTAACAATCAACCCAAAATCCTTTTAATGCTTTAAACCTCATAGTATGCTATGAATACTTCCTCAAAAAATAAAATTTAGGTGTTGAAAAAAAAAAAATTTGAAATTATGGGGTACCAAATATGGCAAAAAGTCCGCAAAACTTAAATTTTACGGACTTTTTTCCATTTTAGAATGGTAATAACTCAGTAACGGTTGCTCAGAACCATATAAAACTATATATTTTCTTGAAGAACACCTTGAGCTCTATTCAAAAATGTAAAATAAACCAGTTTATAAACATCCTACTAAAATCTATGGGACATCAAAAATCACAAAATTTTAAAAATTTTAACTTTCGACGAAGTTCAAAGGCCTGGAACTTGTGGCCAAGAAAAAAAATGGATTCGATTTTTTGATTTTTTCAAAGAATAGACTTTCAGGTTTTAGAAAATTATCATGAGGATGGCAAACAGGGCTTTTACTCTTTAAAATGGTGCTTTCTATCATGGCACCTTTCAATATCCAAATCTGGCCTTTTCTACCATCTGCTTATAGTTTCGCAATAAAAAAACAAGTTTTAATCAAAATTTTCAACACATTTTAAAGAAATGCTATATATAGTGTAGATAGAATATCTTTCATTGGACAGAGAGATATTAATATAATAAACTTTGATAAAAATAAGAGTCCTAATCAAAATAACTTTCAGCCTTTCCCATAGTTATTTTATCGAAACAGTAAAACCTTCCTGTGCTTCCAGTAGATGGTGTATCAACTTCACAGTACACATCTTCAATTGGAACCCAACAAACGTCATCACGCTGTGGCCAATAAAACTTTTCAGAAGGTCCTTTAGGATGGAGGAATTTTACATTAACATCACCATGTTCATTTGATACATCATTCGCAACACAGAAGTACCAATCTTTATCGTACTGATATACATAAAATCTACCTGGTTTGATGTCTTCAATTCTCAATTTACAATTCAATTCTCCCTTCAATTCTCCCTGATCAATTACACTTATCTGCTTCGAATGATCTGCAAAGGATGTCTTCTTCATAGTTAGACTCATGGTTGTGTTGTCAGGAATAAATTGGTGATGACTACGTGTACCTTTGAATGTACTTGATGTTGCATAAATAAATTCTCATAAATCGTATGCCTGCATTAGTGATCATAAAACTCATGACATTAATACTGTCTTCAGCTTCTTGAAACATTTTCACCAGAATTACATCACCAAGGAATTCCCATTTTTGCACAAGGTTTACTATTTTAGCGATGGTTCAGCAGCACAATACAAGAACTTTAAGAACTTGACAAACTTGCTGTATCATTTTACCGATTTCGATCTCCAAGCAGAATGGAACTTCTTTGCCACATCATACGGAAAGAATGCTTGTGATGGCGTAGGTGGCACAATCAAGAGATTAGCAGCACATGCTAGCCTTCAACGTCCCTACTCTAATCAAATTCTGACACCAAAGCAGTTATTTGAGTTTGCTGAAGCAGATATTGATGGTATAACCTCTTTTTTGTGAGCACTGAGGAGGTTGTTAGTAACACTCAATTTCTTGAATCTTGATTTGCAACATCAAGTACATTCAAAGGTACACGTAGTCATCACCAATTTATTCCTGACAACACAACCATGAGTCTAACTATGAAGAAGACATCCTTTGCAGATCATTCGAAGCAGATAAGTGTAATTGATCAGGGAGAATTGAATTGTAAATTGAGAATTGAAGACATCAAACCAGGTAGATTTTATGTATGTCAGTACGATAAAGATTGGTACTTCTGTGTTGCGAATGATGTATCAAATGAACATGGTGATGTTAATGTAAAATTCCTCCATCCTAAAAGACCTTCTGAAAAGTTTTATTGGCCACAGCGTGATGACGTTTGTTGGGTTCCAATTGAAGATGTGTACTGTGAAGTTGATACACCATCTACTGGAAGCTCAGGAAGGTTTTACTGTTTCGATAAAATAACTATGGGAAAGGCTGAAAGTTATTTTGATTAGGACTCTTATTTTTATCAAAGTTTATTATATTAATATCTCTCTGTCCAATGAAAGATATTCTATCTACACTATATATAGCATTTCTTTAAAATGTGTTGAAAATTTTGATTAAAACTTGTTTTTTTATTGCGAAACTATAAGCAGATGGTAGAAAAGGCCAGATTTGGATATTGAAAGGTGCCATGATAGAAAGCACCATTTTAAAGAGTAAAAGCCCTGTTTGCCATCCTCATAATAATTTTCTAAAACCTGAAAGTCTATTCTTTGAAAAAATCAAAAAATCGAATCCATTTTTTTTCTTGGCCACAAGTTCCAGGCCTCTGAACTTTGTCGAAAGTTAAAATTTTTAAAATTTTGTGATTTTTGATGTCCCATACATTTTAGTAGGATGTTTATAAACTGGTTTATTTTACATTTTTGAATAGAGCTCAAGGTGTTCTTCAAGAAAATATATAGTTTTATATGGTTCTGAGCAACCGTTACTGAATTATTACCATTCTAAAATGGAAAAAAGTCCGTAAAATTTAAGTTTTGCGGACTTTTTGCCATATTTGGTACCCCATAATTTCAAATTTTTTTTTTTTCAACACCTAAATTTTATTTTTTGAGGAAGTATTCATAGCATACTATGAGGTTTAAAGCATTAAAAGGATTTTGGGTTGATTGTTAGCAAGAACTTACTCTTTAAAAATTCAAAATTTGACTTTTTGGGGTGATTTTTTTCAATTTTTGTCATTTTTGTTAGCTCCGTACATTTTTTCCAATTTGGTTAGAAACCATGAATTAAACTGATTCTTATAGTATTCTATGGACATAATTGAAAGCAGTTCATCCAGACCTTTTTAAATATAACAATTTCTGAAAATTGGCTTCCAAAATTGAGAAAATCCTCAGTGTCGAAAAAATTTCAGCGATATGAAAATTTTCAAAAGGCCATAAAATTTGAACGGAAAAAGGAATTGAGCTGAATTTTTTAGGATTTACTCCTTTCAATGGTACTAAAAGAATCTGAAAGTTTCAGGAGATTTGGAGAACATCAATTCCAAGCCCTCACTGAAATTGGCTGGACTGACCCACGTATAAAATTAATAATATATATATATATATATATAAAGATAGAAGAAATAAGAGTGATAAACATGTTCCAATGTCCAAATTTATTTCAAATTTCGATTGTTTCATGCAAGGTGTATTCTGTAATAAACCAGTATTTATTATTCTTTCCTTAAGCCAAGGCTTTTCAAAGATCGAAATCTTATCAGATGAGAAATACAGATAGATAAGTTGGCTGTAGAAAAAGCCAAAGTTCAAATATTTGAAAAATATTAAAAATGGGGTGAAATATATATATATATATATATATATATATATATATATAAGCGAAATTTTGAAAAACCAACACATGGTGCAAATTTAAATGATAAATTATTTATTTAATTTTTTTTTTTTTTTTTTGCAAGCTTTCATGGTAAAACAATTTTGTCAGGCGAGACTGTCTTATAGTTTTTTTTTTCTCTTCTTCCTCATTTCGATGGCATTAACCCGAGGGGTCAAATCAAGTTGTAAGGGGCATTAGAATAAGTGAAGTCCGGTCGATGTTTAGCGCTGGTTGGCGCGTTTTGAATAAAGAAACTGACAACATATATATATATATATATATATATATATATATATATATAAGTAAGAAACTAAAAGTAAAACTTTTAGTAGAAAGAACCTATAGTGAAATGGTAAAAGCTCAATATACTAGATATAAAGTTTTTCTAAATAGTTTTTCAAATGTTGAACTTTGGCTTTTCTATTGCCAACTTATCTATCTGTATAATTCCTCTGATGATAAGATCTCGATCTTTGAAAAGCCTTGGCTTAAGGAAAGAACAATAAACATAATTTTATTACTGAATATACCCTGTTTTGAACATTTGAAGTTTGAAATAAATTTGGACATTCGTGCATGTTTATCACTCTTCGTCCATTTAACTTTATATATATATATATATATATATATATATATATATATATATATGTATATGTAGTCATCCACAGACAGACTGTTTCGCTATATCACAGCTGTTCAGTGTGATTAGCCAAGCAACTGCCACTTAGTTATGTGCAAATAGACTTACAGGTAGCAGCGGGAAAATGTCCGGTCCGATGTTAGAGAGACAATCGCAGGCTGCGGCACACACTGGACTGTTGCCTTCACTTTGGAGAGCAGAAAGCAAAGGGCCCGCCAGTAAATACTCCCAAAATTCCAAGGCCTGCAAGAAAACAGAAGACAAAATGCGAAGCTGTGTGTGATTTATTTATCTACCTCCCACAAGGCAAGATGTGACACAAGGTCGGGAAAGTGGGATTAGATAAGCCAGGGCTCGAGGTGAGCATTCTGGCCATTTAAAAAAATCATCATTAAAATACAATTTAATCCACCAAAAACAGAACACAAATTAATATTTTAAAAAATGGAACTAAAAATCACATAAGAAATCAATACAGTGAATTAATTTACCCTGTCGAAACTTTGTTCATCAGAAAAAAAAACTAGTCGATAAATGTTGGAAGCCAATTTTGACAGCTAACTGCTTTGATAAGCACTTTTAAAAAAACTTATATTTAATTTTCATTGTTTGTAATTATTCATCGCTTATTTTCATTTTTAAATGAGTTATCGTTAGTTTTCAATTCGTGTGTTTATTTAATTATCGTTTGTTTTTCTTTACATTCATAATTGCAGTACTTCAAGAGTTAACGAATAACATCGTAACTAACAATATTGTAACTAATTGTTGTAGACCCGTGCTAGGAGTCACAAAGAAATAAACCACAAATAGTGACAGGGTTAAAGTATAAATGACGTTTTCACACAAAGTGTTTTGAGGGGAAGAGGAGCAATTTATAAACAAACCATTTTAGTAGAAATGAAAGACCTTTTTTTGTTTTGAAATTTTGGTGCTATTTTACTTATAGGCCGATGCAGTTAATTGTTTTCATGTAAAAGCATTATTTTGTACTTACTCAGTCATATTTTATCTCTCACGCCCGAAAAAGAATTTTAAAATATCAAGCAGAACTTTAATTAGAACGATTTTTCCATTTTCGATGTTCAACCTGTATTTGTGCCCGAGCCGACATTTTGGGCTGTGAGCGGTCGGTAGAATAGACAAGGGCATTAACTCCGTTTTTATTGTTAGGATTATAAAAAGAAAGAAACACATAAGCAATAATAATAAAATATATATTTATTAAATTAAAAAATAGAAAATTAAATAATTATTTTTACTTTGTTCACCGGGATACTTTCCACGATATAACTTTATTGTTTTTTTTTCATATTTACATGGTAACAGCGACCTAGGGGACCCAATTTCGCGACACTTATCTGCCCTTAGTTAGCTAACCGGCCACTAACCGGCCACTCCGAAAATCGCAGACTCGCCATTTCATATAACCCTTATGGAAATGGAAAAATCGTTCTAATTAAAGTTCTGCTTGATATTTTAAAATTCTTTTTCGGGGCGTGAGATATAATATATTACTGAGTAAGTACAAAATAATGCTTTTACATGAACACAATTAACTTGATCCGCCTATACGTAAAATAGCACCGAAATTTTTGAGATGACGATTGATCATTTGGATTAGTCGAATTAGTGTTCTCATCTTGGATGTTATTTTCACAACGTTTCGGCCGATGTCACCTCCGACCTTCTTCAGGTTTTCTTTTCACTATATTATTGACAAAAATATATTTTATTTCGCTTCATTTTTTTTTTTTCCTGGAGACATTTCTACCTTTTCTACTGAAAAAGATTAAAGGGATGTTATCATGTGCAATTATACTGAGTTCTCTCCCTTGAGTTATTCAAAATTAATATATATTTATTAAATTATTCGGCTTCAAGCCTAATCCCTTGGCCTTATGGCTAGGAGGAAAGTGCAGTATCTGTTCTGATGCTACATTTCGTCTATTCTGTTCTCGGTTAATGACCAGGGGTGGGGTACCTTTTCAGCGTGAGGGCCAGATGAGACTTTTGGAAGAAGATCGCGGGCCGGAGTGAAAAACGAAATCTCAGAATTACTATATTTTGTTTACATGAATAAATTGTACAAAAATTGCATTGAACACTCTACAAATGTGATATTTTTTCTCAAGAGACTTCTGTATGTGATGTTATAAAAGTCGCCGACGAAGAGCCATTTTGGAATTATAAAAAATAATGACGGGGGAAGTAGCAAGTTGATCCAGCATTCGTTTTGATACACACCTCACATAAGTTCTATGTTTCATGCCCTTTCCTCGTCTCTCGTTTCCTCTTTGCCTCTCTCTTTCTCTTTTTCTATTTTTATCTCAGGCCAAGGATTTGAAATTAATAGTTAAAGAAAAATGAAATATACATGCATCATCGCTCGCTGATATTCATACATTTTTAACCCACTGTAAATCTTAATTGAAACCTACTTTTACGTCTATGTCACAAAATGAGATGAGTTTTAACTGGGGGGGAGTCCACGGGCCGGATTGCAGTAATAAAGCATAACAGGGTGGCGGGCCGGATGCTAAGCCTTTGCGGGCCGGATGTGGCCCGCGGGCCGGAGGTTGCCCGCCCCTGGTCTAGACTAAAGTAATTTTAATTTTTGTCTCAATTCAGATTGCCCTTTTTTGGGGTACTGAATTTTCCCATCATTAAATACTGACCTTGCGGGGAGGCAAGAAAATAAAGACTTCAATCGTGTGTGTGTGTGTGTGTGTGTGTGTGTGTGTGTGATTTGATTACAAAATTATAATGACCAAAATGAATTTGTCTTTTTTTTTAAACAAGTCAGCCATTTTTTTTTTCTTTACCTCCCGGGTAACGCCGGATCGGTACACCTAATACTAAATATTATCATTCTCTTTCGGTGGCACGGAGTAATGCAAAGCAATTTGGAATATCAAATACTTACAGGGCTACCCGACATTGTCCGGGTCAAAAATGCAATATATTTCCATTAAAACTTTTATCTATCTATTTCTTCCCTGATCCCCCCTTTCCTCACCCCCCTCCCTCCCTCCCTCCCTCCCTCCCCCACTTTCTTCTCTGTCCAGCACATTCCTCTCTCTAGACATACACTTTTTATAGATTACTCGAGTCTATGTAAGGTAAATAACTCTTTGGAAAAGAATCAGATTTACTTCCCTTTAGTTAGTACATAAACATGACTGGAAAACGAACACTCCCCCCCCCCTCCGACGAAATCGGCAGCAGTTTAGGGTCAGAGAATGGATATTTTTTTCTAGATTTTAGATATTACTCATTCTGGGCCACGCTGGTGAAGAAAATATCAACTTTGATGGTTTTTGGTTTGTAGGTTTTAATTTTTAGCTAAACATACACACACATAACTTTCCTTTATATAATAGACTAGCAGGGTTATCCAGCGTTGCCCGGGGCAAAAGTGTAACAATCTCTTTCTTTCTGGTCGCCCCCTCACCCCACTTCTCCCCTCCCTCTTTCACCTACGGTCACCCCCTTACCCCATTGCCCGGGGCAAAAGTGTAACATATTTCTGTTTGTCGCCCTCACCACCCCCTTCGATGTATATCTAAGTCATCGTGTAACAATCTCTCTCTTCCCCGGGGCAAAAGCTGTCTCTTCCCCAGTCGCCCCCCCCCTCACTCCCGAACTAAGCCTGTCTTTAAGACTCGCATTACACATCCATCGTATTATTCTAGTATCATTTCTTTTTCATGCAACGCATGTCCTCAACCTTCACTTTCCAGCTTTCACTCTCATACATCATCACACTGCGTACACATGGATGATAGACTCTTCTCTTGATCGACACTTACTCCATCCACGCTTATTTCACTTGCAATCACACTAGCACCTGCTCCACCCTGTGCTCCAATGTTATCCCTGAACTTTAAAGAAATAAGACAAGTAAAAAAAATAAAAAGAAACAACAATAGAATCTCACCTTGGACAGAGATAGAACATCCGGATTTTGTTCGGAAAGATTGGAAACATTTTGCAAATCGTGTCCAATAACTTGCGTTAATTCATCGAGCAACTAAAAAGACAAGAAGAAAAAAATGACGAAAAGATTAAATTTAACCTTTTGAAACTGTAAACTTTAAACTCTGCATTTAAGAAAACAATTTCCTGGGATTACGGAATTATGAAACGGACGGAATCAGTATTTTATTTTTTTTTTATTTATTTATTTTTTTTATTTATTATTTATTTTTTTTTTTTTTAATTATTTTTTTTTTTTAATTTTTAAAAAAAATATTGTTTTTTTTAATTTTTTTTTTATTTATTGATTTATTTTTTTATTTTTTATTTATTTTATTTATTTATTTTTTTTTTTAAATTTATTTTTTTTTATTTATTTATTTATTTATTTTTTATTTTTTATTTTTATTTTTTATTTTAATAAATAAATTCAGAATCTTTGAGATGAGGATTGATTGATAATCTGAAGATTGAAAGTTCAGGTGTGGCAAAATGCGTTATCTTTTGGGGAGCTAGGTGCTTCCATTATATTCGTAACCCTTGCGCCAGACTTGAGTTGCAAATGGGGTGAGTTCACTGCACTAAAAATGTCAGCTCACTGATTAGGGTATTCAGTGTAATCCAATGTCAGCTAAAACATAAACAATGCTGGAGACACCAGTCAGATTCAAGAGGTCAAAGAAAACTTGTGACTGACTGACACTCTCTCTCTCAGATTGCAAATAAGGAGACTGGTTTGAAATCCGAACGAGGAAGACGCGTGTATCTGGACTTGTGCGTGTGTATGTTTGTGTATGTGTACGTTGTGTGTGTGGTGTGTATATCTGACTATGAATATACACGTATACATTTGTGGGTAGTTTTTATATTTGCATAGTCTAGTTTATATACAGGGTGTTTCAAAAGCCTTGGGAACATTACAAATGCGTTATACAACGTTATGTTCCCAAGACTTTTGAAACACCCTGTATATTCTAGGTATGTGCTTGTATATATTAATTTGTGTGCACTTTGTATAAGTATAGGTGTGTATGTATTTGTATTCGTATATATGTATAGGTGTGAACTGTCGGCGCCTGTGTATATGCGTGTGTATGTATGTATATATATATGTGTATATATGTATGTGTATATATATATATATGTCAGTGTGTGTATATATATATGTACGTATTTTTAGGAACTATTTATACTAAAAGTGTATGTGTGTGTGTATGCGTGTATATCTATGTTACGAATATGCGCATGTATGATTTATATATGTATATGTATGTGTATATGTATATATGTATATATATGTGTGTATGTATGTATATATGTGCATATATATGTGTGTGTGTGTATATATATGTATGTGTATATACGTGTGTGTGTGTGTGTATAGATATGCATGTGTATGTGCATATAGTTGTATATATGTGTGTTTGTGTATTTAATTATGTAGACATATGAATTTTTGTATTGAATTTTTTAATACATCTACAATATATTTATAAGCACGTATGTATTTTGAATATATGCTTGATTGATAGTGGATCTGTGTGTGTGTGTCCATGTTTTGATGTGTATGTATATCAATGTCTGTTTATTTATTTGTATTTGCGTATCTATTAGAGTTTGTTTATATATGTGTGATTCTTGATATATAGATAAGATATTTATACTGAAGTAAGTTTGTAAAACTTGGTAGGTTAAAGAGTTTAAAGAAACCCAGAAAGTAGTGGGCAATAAAATAAGGAAAGAAAAAGGTGATGGAGACGCCATAAAAAGTAATAAAAAAGACAAACACGAGCAAAAAAGGTCAGCAAGTGGAATAGGTAATCCGATACTAATTCATAAGAAATAGAAAATAACTAAACCCCAAAAAGATTTATTTAGGAGAGAAAATTCTTCAAATCCATCCATTTCTCTGAAATTCTTGGTCTGATGAGGTTGACTTTCTGGGAAAAGTGCAACCGAAACATGTATGCACATATGTAACCAATAATGTTTGTATAAATAAAAATGTATACTTATATATATATATATATATATATATATTATTGTTGAATATAAGAGACAACTCATGTCCAGATATCCTTTGGTAGATCCTTTCAATAGTCCGAATTAGGATCTTAGTTTCGGAGGGGAATTGGCTGATGAATTTGCCATTATTTGCATCTGTCTTCCAAGTACTTTCGACACTAGCGCCATAGCCCAACTAACAACCACTCCTGCTCCCGATCGGAATTCAGAAAACTCTTAGTAGAAAATACCAAAATCTTAAAATTTAATACTAACAAACAAAAACTCCATATATTAGAAGCCCTATATATAAAAACAAAAAAAAAACCTAATTAATTGAATTAACTTTAATATCAGTAATAATATTCTAAAATGTTTATAGATCCAATATAGTTTCGCACTTAGTACATAATTCCTGCCAAACACCTTCTATAAATACTACACATGGTCTAGACTGATTAGCCTCATTCTCCCTGAAGATGGACCCAGATGGATCCGAAAGTACTTGGATGACAAACGCAAATTATGGCAAATTCATCAGCCAATTCCCATCCGAAACTAAGATCCTAATTCGGACTATTGAAAGGATCTACCAAAGGATATCTAGACACGAGTTGTCTATTATATTCAACAATACTTGCCTGAAAGAGAAAATGCTGCCTAGATATACATTATATATATGTATATATATATATATATACATAATCCGAGTATGGTATAGATCCACAAGGTATAAATCCAGGGGCGTTGAACCGGGTTTTATTTCGAGGCCTGATGATCGGGAGTCCCTCAAACTGCTCTTGTGAAAAAATCAATTTTGTAGTCAAAATGAAATAAATTATCATTTATATATATATATATATATATATATAATTATCATCCTGAGGAAGTCTTACAAATAAAGACGAAACGTTGATGAATACATAAAAAAAAAAAAAATATCTCTTGTTTTTTCCTTTTTCATTTCCCATTACGTCAGATTACTCTCATCCTTCCTTCCTCATATATATATATATATATATATATATTATATATATATATATATATATATATATATAACAATAAATATTGGGTTCGTTGTGAGCTGGATGTGTTATATTTTCCGTGACAATGATGTAAAAATAACACTTATCATTTAATAAACGAAAGATCCAGTAGTTATTAAAAAAGAACACGAACACAGTCACGTGAACATACACGCGCATATGTGCATTTGTGTTAAGCACTATGAAGAACATCGAAGAACATATCATCGCTTCTGAAGTTCAGAATTCACAATGCGAATGAAAGATTTATTTATGGCAGCACGTCGAAGAGCATTGACGATTTCTTGAAAACCGTGATACGTGACAGAATTTTGTTCTCAAGTATGTGGTGAAGCTCTCTGAAGTATGCACAGGAGTCAAGTAACCCAAACAAAATGTATTAAAAGTGAAAATATCATACAAAGCTGCTCAATCGTTGCTTAAAGGAGAAATGCCCGGTATTGGTCTTCTGCATCCCAGTACAGACCGAATAGTCTCCTGCGTGTAATGAGTAAGTTGCTTGAATCGGTGATAAACCAAGAAGTTGTCAATCACCTCAGCAAAAACAATCTTCTTAGTGACAAGCAATATGGATTTCATCCTGCAAGATCTACAGTTGACGTGCTGACTGTGATATTACACAGAATCAGTGAATCTATCAACGAGCAATATGGATTTCGTCCTGCAAGATCTACAGTTGACGTGCTGACTGTGATATTACACAGAATAGTGAATCTATCAACGAGCAATATGGATTTCGTCCTGCAAGATCTACAGTTGACGTGCTGACTGTGATATTACAAAGAATCAGTGAATCTATCAACGAGCACTTAGTTTCTAAAGTGATAGCTTGTGATATATCAAAGGCCTTCGATAGGGTTTGGCACAAAGGTTTGCTTTGGCATATCTGGAAATGTCCTCTCAACCATCAAATCCTTTCTCCCCGATAGATTTATAAAAGTAGTTGTTGATGGGCAAAAGTCTGAAGTTGTGCCTCAAGATCATATTTTGAGATCATTCATTAACACCTATGCAGACGACACAATTGTCTATGGCAGCACCTTGAAAAGCATTGGTGATCTAGATCTCTCTGACTCACTTCTGACTTGGAGCATGTGGTGCAATGGGGAAACCTAGCTTCTCTCTTTTCACCACCAGCACTCAGATCCTCACCTCTCCCCAATTGAAATGAACGTCTCTCTCTCTCTCCTCAGGGAAGCCCCCTCCTTTAATAAGCTTCTAGGATTGACTTTTACCCCAGACCTGAATTGGAAGTAGTACATCAAATCTATTGCTAAGGTAGTTGGAAAAATGTTTGGATCATTCTATCACTCCAGAAGGTATCTCACGCCTGACGCAATCCTTTACCTGTATAAGTGCCAGATCCATCCTAAGATGGGGAGGTACTGCTATCATATCTGGGGAGGTGCCGCTCAAAGCACTTTTTCTTGTCTCGACGCAGTACAAAATCGACTTCGCGGAGGATGATCTCTTCTCGTCCCTACAGCCTCTTTCACATGTTGCTAGACTCTAGTGTATCGTTATTTTCATGGTAGGTGCTCGGCTGAGCTCCAATCCCTCGTCCCTCCTTGTAAAAGATTCACAGCAAGAACTCGTCTATCTACAACCATTTTCTGTACTAAAAACAAAACGGACCTTCAATGAACAAAGTTCCTTTCCTGGAACATCTCATCTGTGAAACAAGATACGACAAGTCTCTTTTCCAACCGACTACAACATGGTCGTCTTCAAGTCTAATGTAAACAAATACTTGTTGAGTCGTCCTCTTTGTTAATCAATTCCCATTCCACCGATTGTTTCCAACCATGCCATGACGGCGATCATCGGCCAAAACTCATCCTCAGGTGGCCCCTGGGCCTTGATAAGTGATGAACCATCAAACAAAAAAATCATTCCTCACACAATATATTGTTTCTACATTCCTGGATACAGTGCGGGAAGTCTTTCAACCAACTTATTTTTGGATCAGTTCATCGTGAAAATATAAAAGAAAATTACGACATATGATTTCACAGCACGATTAGCAAAAGTTGAACGAAGAAAAATAAAGAAAATAAATACAAGCGATGTTACCTTAATGGCGTGAAGTTTTAACACCGTTTCCTGATCTTCCATGCACATTTGGATAAGGTTTTGTAAAAGTCCGACATTCTTTCTGAAATAACGAAAAGAATAATTCTATATTAAATACAATCAAGCTAGTGGGATTTTGATGCGTTTCATGCAAATAGTTCGCTGTTTTTTTGTTTACTTAATTCACCCTAAACAAGGCATGTTGCCACCGAGACGTAAGAGGCTACTGTGAATTAGGGGCCATACCTACAATAGTTGTGCAGCAAGATGTTTGTTCACATTACATTTGAACTTCTGCATGTTGGTGGAAACAGGAAACAGGGAGGAAATTTCTAAGGCTAGCAGTTCGAGGAAAGTAGCTATTAGAGCAGAAAACCCTCCTGCATCTGGGTACCTCTACAGTGAAGGGGTAGGATTTTGCTGATTGTCGGGTCGGTCAGGAGTATTTACATCGAGGGGGCACCAGTGCAACAAGTTCATCGTAGCACATTCCATTGAAGTACTTGTTAAAACAAGCACAGGGATGCAACATTGCGGTGATGGGACAGGGGCTGAAGCTTGGTAGATAGTGTGGGGGCCTATTTGATTACAGACTCTTTTTGGACCCTGTCTAAGACGAGATGCTAACGGTTGGTGCACCAGCCCAGATGTGGCAACATTACTCCATGTATGGGCGGATGGTGGCTTTGTAGAGATACAGGATTATGTCAGGTGTGAAAAGTTTTCTAGCCCGATAGAGTGAGCCTACCTTCTTTGCAGCAGCCTTGGCAGTATCTTCGATGCATTTAAAAAAAAAAAAAAAAAAAAAAAAAAAAATGCGTTTTATTGTGATATAAAACGTTCGCTTTTTATTTCAATGTTCGATTTGTTCAAAAAAACGTAACATTTCTCTCCGTCAATTTTTACAGAACTGGTACTCGAATATATAAACATAGAGTAACATTTACGGTTCCGGGAGCAAAATCAGTTGGCGTTAGGGATGTGTTTGCGTTATTATTTTAACTAGTCTGTGTACATGCTTATCCACTAATTCCAGATATTAACATTATACATATATATATGAAGAGACAAAATGGTGCCACACTACAAAATGAATAATGAATAATATGGGGAAAACTTTATATAAGATGAAATGGAAAAAGAAAAAAAAAAAAAGAGAAAATAATTTTATATAAAACAAATTTAAAAAAAAAAAAAAACCGTTTTGTATGGTTTCGGAATTTACGAATAAAAAAATTCACGAATAAAAACAAAGTTCTCACATTAGCATAAAAAAAACAAAAAAACTTTGAAGTTCCCAAGGCAGCCTTTCGTCCGACTCTCGTCAGGGGAATTTGTTTTATATAAAATTATTTTCTCTTTTTTTTTTCTTTTTCTATTTCATCTTATATAAAGTTTTCCCCATATTATTCATTATACATATATATATATATATATATATATATATATATATATATATTAAAATATAAAATGAAATAATAAAATAAGGTGCCAATCAAATTTTATTAGAATTCAAATGTTCAAGCAAAGTATCTTAACGTCCTTAACTCATGAGTTTTCAAAGATAATTCTTCTCCTCAGAGGACCATTACCGCAGTGATATTACTACAGGTAATAAAATTACACTTTGAAAATATATAAAAATATATAAAAAAATACATAAAAATATATAACATGAAATATATCAACCCAAAAACATACTTTTTTGTTAAATCTATACAATTCATCCAAGTCATACAATTTAAAAAACATAATCAGGAAAGATATCCAGAAGGTTGACTGAAGATTAATCCAGGTGATGAGTGACAGTCCAAATACGAGAAATTGAAAGAATTGAAAAAGTTGTCCAGTCGTGAGATGCGTCAGTGAAAAGTATCTAATGTTTATGTTAATTATTACAACGATAAATAAATCAAATCAAATAATATAAAAAGTTCAATAAACTCACTAAAAATTCCAAAAATTTTATCTGAGCAGCACAAATCAAATCAAAGTTCGCTGGTTAAATGGAGAATCCGTTAAATCCGAATTGAACAAGATTAAAATTGAATTGAGTCAACAAACACGGTCATCTCTTCCCCCGGGTCGAATAAAAATAATTAAATTTTGAAAGTATTCGCTCTCCCGTGAGCCAATAAACAGGACCCTTTTTCGCCGAATGGAAGGCGATACTAAAAGTGCTAAATGTCTACTTATCTTAACAACGTTATCAGAGCGGAAATTACATGTCTATTTTAACAAAGAAAGAAACAACATCCTGTATAGGCAAGCTTGTCAAGTTTAACAAAGAAAGAAACAAACAACATCCTGTATAGGCAAGCTTGTCAAATCAACTCAACTCAAACCGGATGTTACTTGTCTAGGTCAAAGAATAAGTCTAGGTCAAAGGAAAGGGGTAGGCATATATATATATATAAGAGGTTTATGTAGTTTGCTTGAAGCATTGTTTATTAGTATATATATATAATGTGATACTTAGAAGGCAATACAATGCAGAGGTGTGACGGATAGACACAATGGTGGAACAAATTAAATAGTTTCAACCTTAATACAATGTATACATACACACACATATATATATATATATATATATATATATTTTTTTTTTTTTTTTTCACAAACACATATATATCTGTTTATCTACAAAATGTTACAATGTTATGTAATACCTGTATCAAGATGGTCTGGTGGAAACTCCGTATGATATAATATTTTTTTTTAATATTTCGGGAACTCTTCCCTTCTTCAGACCCGTGCTCAAGTATTACATAACATTGTAACATTGTGTAGATAAACAGATATATATGTTTGTGAAAAAAATAATAATAATAATGATAAATAAATAAATAAATATATATATATGTGTATGTATACATTGTATTAAGGGTGAAACTAATTCATTTGTTCCACCATTATATGTCTTATTTGCTCCAACTTGTGTCTATTCGTCACACCTCTGACTTGTATTGCCTTCTAAGTATCACATTTCTATATATTATATATATATATATATATATATATGAAAAATGAAAAAGGGAAAACCGAAAATCGTTTACATGTTCATCAACCTTTTATATATTATATATATATATATATATATATATATATGAAAAATGAAAAATGAAAAAGGGAAAACCGAAAATCGTTTACATGTTCATCAACGTTTGTCTTTATTCAAAGACTTTCTCAAGATCAATCTTGTATGAAGACGAAACATTGATACAAATTTTGGTTTTCCTTTTTTTCTTAGGGTGGGGGAAATTTTTTGTTTTAACTAAAACTATTTCTTTGGGTGGGGGAGAGTAAAAATATTTTTATTGGGAGGGGGGAATAAATTTTAAGGATGGTTGGCGTGGGTGAAGCAACATTTTTTTTTTGGTGGGGGGGGGGAATGGTGAAAGAATTTTTTTTTGGGGGGGGAGTATGGTGAAAGAATTATTTTGGAGGCAGAGGTAATGTTGAAAGAATTATTGGGGGGGGGTATGGTGAAATAATCTGTTTTGGGGGGTGAGGGGGTATGGTGAAAGAATTTGGGGGGGGGGGGTATGGTGAAAGAATTATTTTGGAGGCAGGGGTAATGTTGAAAGAATTATTTGGGGGGGGGGGTATGGTGAAATAATCTGTTTTGGGGGGTGAGGGGGTATGGTGAAAGAATTTGGGGGGGGGTATGGTGAAAGAATTATTTTGGAGGCAGGGGTAATGTTGAAAGAATTATTTGGGGGGAGGGGGGTATGGTGAAATAATCTGTTTTGGGGGGTGAGGGGGTATGGTGAAAGAATTTTTTTTTGGGGGGGGGGGTATGATGAAAGAAATTTTTTTGGGGGGAGGGGGGTATGGTGAAAGAATTTGGGTGGGGGGGAGAAATATTTGGGGGGGGGGGATGGTGAAAGAATTTGGGGGATGGTGAAAGAATTATTGGGGGGGAGGTATGATGAAATAATTTTTTTTAATCCTGTTTTTTGTTAATTTTTTTATATTTTGCTTTTTTTTTTTCGCAAATTTTGATGTTTTGTGATGGCTTTCTTTGTTTTTTTTAAAAAAAATGTTTGTTCATTTTTTTGTCAATATTTTTTCGTCGGATTAGTAATTCCAAAACTATCACATATATATATATATATATATATATATATATATATATATATATATATATGTATGTATATGTATGTATATATATATATGTATATATATATATATATATATATATGTATATATATATATATGATGCCACAGGGCTTTCTACTCTAACAGCTTCTTTCCCTGAGCTGCCAGCGTTAGGAACTTCCTCCCTGCTCCCTGATTCTATCGACATGCAGAAATTCAAGTTTAATGTGAACAAATATTTCGCTCCACAACTCTTCAATTAGGATGACCCCTATAATTTCTGGCCCCGAATCCACAGTTGTCCGTTACGTCTAAGTGGAAATGCGCATTGTCTGGCATGAACTCAAGTGAAAATATATATATATATATATATATATATATATAAAGCCTGCATCATCGAATGTACCTCTTATTGGACTTTTTACCCTTTTTGGATTTTCTATTTTCGCCGTACCTGAAGTTGTGGCTTCTTGGAATTTAACTTTGAAACCTCTCTCATTACTTCTCGTGCCTCTAACGACCTACCTATCTACATCTTATTCTCTCCGCTGGACTCTTCGACACCGGACTTTTTGGCAATCGGACATTTGCTTGCACCCTGGCACAGTTTTGCCCTGCGTTTCTTTCCCTACAACTTTTATTTCATTTTTTCAAATTTTAAATCTTGGCCATTGCCAACTTATCTATCCCAGCGACTTCCTCTGATGATAAGATTTTGATCTTTGAAAAGCCTGGCTTAAGGAAAATTTAACTTGAATAAATTGCCTTTTTGCGGAATATACCTTGCTTTGAACTTTTGAATTGAATTTTGATTTGGCTTTTGCTTTCTCTAATTCCTTTCCATTCTCCTTCATTTATATATATATATATATATATATATATATTTGTGCCTGCTTGGTATAACTAGAACTTTATTCCCTTTCTTTACGTGGTAATTTCTCGTGGCCGTTTAGTTAGAGCGCTTGCTTGTGGAGTTTAGGGTGATTCTGTAACTGGGTTTGAATCTTGCGACCCTCTGAAATTATCATCTCCTAGCTGATGATGGCGGAAGCTTGAAACGCCGGCATATGTAAGTTAAAATAATTTAATATTTAGGATGAAGAAAAAAAAAATCATACAGGATACTAATTTTGAATTGTCAGAAAGTGTCCAGACTTCGGCATCGTTGTTGATGTGAACAAGCAGAGGATGAAAAACATGATTTTGGTTATAGCGTCATCAGCAGTGGCCTGTCTCCTTCAAAGGACGTGAGGTGAATGACATCGATGCTTCGACTTATTAGGTCATGGTTATTTTAGCTAGGAAGCTTGTCAGGGTCAAAATGTGCCATATGTTTTAATTTTACATATATATATTTAATTTTTTATTTTACTTTTATTCTTATTTTATTTAATTTTTTATTTTTTATTTCCTATCCTTTTATTTTCTTTTTCTTTTATATATTCTATTATTTCTTATATTATATTATATTTTATTTTTATTTTTACTCTTTACTTTTGTTCTTATTTTATTTTTATTTTATCTTAATAATCTTTATAATGTTTATAAGGTTTTATTATTATTATCATTATTATTATTATTATTTTTATTATTATCAGCTTAGCTTTATATTTTTATTTTATCTTAATAATCTTTATAATGTTTATAAGGTTTTATTATTATTATTATTATTATTATCAGCTTAGCTTTATATTTTTATTCTATCTTAATAATCTTTATAATGTTTATAAGGTTTTATTATTATTATTAATTATTATTATTATTATCAGCTTAGCTTTATATTTTTATTTTATCTTAATAATCTTTATAATGTTTATAAGGTTTTATTATTATTATTATTATTATTATTATTATCAGCTTAGCTTTATATTTTTATTTTATCTTAATAATCTTTATAATGTTTATAAGGTTTTATTATTATTATTATTATTATCAGCTTAGCTTTATATTTTTATTTTATCTTAATAATCTTTATAATGTTTATAAGGTTTTATTATTATTATTATTATTATTATTATTATCAGCTTAGCTTTATATTTTTATTTTATCTTAATAATCTTTATAATGTTTATAAGGTTTTATTATTATTATTATTATTATCAGCTTAGCTTTATATTTTTATTTTATCTTAATAATCTTTATAATGTTTATAAGGTTTTATTATTATTATTATTATTATTATTATTATCAGCTTAGCTTTATATTTTTATTTTATCTTAATAATCTTTATAATGTTTATAAGGTTTTATTATTATTATTATTATTATTATTATTATCAGCTTAGCTTTATATTTTTATTTTATCTTAATAATCTTTATAATGTTTATAAGGTTTTATTATTATTATTATTATTATCAGCTTAGCTTTATATTTTTATTTTATCTTAATAATCTTTATAATGTTTATAAGGTTTTATTATTATTATTATTATTATTATTATTATCAGCTTAGCTTTATATTTTTATTTTATCTTAATAATCTTTATAATGTTTATAAGGTTTTATTATTATTATTATTATTATCAGCTTAGCTTTATATTTTTATTTTATCTTAATAATCTTTATAATGTTTATAAGGTTTTATTATTATTATTATTTTTATTATTATTATTATCAGCTTAGCTTTATATTTTTATTTTATCTTAATAATCTTTATAATGTTTATACGGTTTTATTATTATTATTATTATTATTATCAGCTTAGCTTTATATTTTTATTTTATCTTAATAATCTTTATAATTTTTATACGGTTTTATTATTATTATTATTATTATTATTATTATTATTATCAGCTTAGCTTTATATTTTTATTTTATCTTAATAATCTTTATAATTTTTATACGGTTTTATTATTATTATTATTATTATTATTATTATTATTATCAGCTTAGCTTTATATTTTTATTTTATCTTAATAATCTTTATAATTTTTATACGGTTTTATTATTATTATTATTATTATTATTATTATTATTATTAGCTTAGCTTTATATTTTTATTTTATCTTAATAATCTTTATAATTTTTATACGGTTTTATTATTATTATTATTATTATTATTATTATTATTATCAGCTTAGCTTTATATTTTTATTTTATCTTAATAATCTTTATAATTTTTATACGGTTTTATTATTATTATTATTATTATTATTATTATTATTATTAGCTTAGCTTTATATTTTTATTTTATCTTAATAATCTTTATAATTTTTATACGGTTTTATTATTATTATTATTATTATTATTATTATTATTATCAGCTTAGCTTTATATTTTTATTTTATCTTAATAATCTTTATAATTTTTATACGGTTTTATTATTATTATTATTATTATTATTATTATTATTATTAGCTTAGCTTTATATTTTTATTTTATCTTAATAATCTTTATAATTTTTATACGGTTTTATTATTATTATTATTATTATTATTATTATTATTATCAGCTTAGCTTTATATTTTTATTTTATATCTGTAACTTACTTTTTCCAATATGTGTCTCTGCATGCCCTCCTGTCAATAAATGTTTCTCTAAGACGAGCTTGTTGTTTTTTCCTTGAATTTCTGTAAGATGTGGTGCTAAAGGCGCTGATGAAGAGACATTTTGGAGTAGATTTTGTTGAATTTTTTAAAAAATTAAAAATTAAAATTAAGTATTTCCAGAATGTTTTGGAAACGACCGTATGCCATAATAGACTTGTTGTTCTAATTCTTTGAACAATTGGAATCTTATAATACATTAAATCCTCTTATATATATATTTGCCTTTCTGGTACCAAAGGTACTAAAGCTTTTTTTTTTTTTTTTTTTTTTTTTTAATGCAACCTTAATTCCTATATAATTTTATTTCTAGCTACCATATCGCAGAATGGTTCGTAGGTGTAGTGTTTAGATAGTATTTTATTATTATTATTATTATTATTATTACTAGTATTACTATTGTTATAAAGAATTTTATTTGATATGCAAATTACCATATCATACGGTAGTCTTAAGGGTAGTATATTGTTATTATTATTATTATTATTATTATTTTATTTATTTATGTATAAGTAACATTTTAAGCTGAATTATTTCGACACTTGATTATTGGGGAAATGGTAGTTTTATCTGTACCATTGGAGAGCCATGCATATAACTGTCCTGTTTTTAAATCTCCGAAACAGTTTCATGGTAAACAGCTGAAGATCCCCGTGTTAATATTAGATGCTTACGTTAAGGTCTCCTGCTTTTGTTTCACTGTTAGATACTTAATCCCCCTTTTTATTTTATTTACTTATTATTATATATTATTTATTTATGAATTTTCCAACGAATGTTAAGTCTACACTATTTTGGATTTAGTTAGTTTCTTTGGGAATTTAAACTGCATTTTCCTTTTTTTTTGTCTTTTTGTTTAAAATAACTCAAAGCTTCTTTAGACTATATATATATATATATATATAAAATGTGTCATGTTTTCATTTTACATATATATATATATATATATATTAGTAAAAGTTTAAGTTAAAAAAGCAAAATAATTGTGATATTCACAAAATAAATAAGATATTATGAATCCCCAGGAAACTAAATTAAAACAGATAAAGTCGATATAAAAAGTTTGTCAAGTATTACTCCGATGCAATAGTGATAATAAAGATTTTCTGAAACGTGCGTACATATGGATAAACATGGTTAAGTGTTCATTTTCGGAGCATGATTATAAAATATTAATTATGTTATGAATTTTGTAATCTACTGAATTATCATATATATATATATATATATATATATACAATAATATTTTAATAAATAAATATTAATTATTTAAATACCTAGAGACATCGATGTTTCATGCTAATGCAATCTTCTTAACTTTAACTGTAAATGGCGACAAGCTGCCATTTACCAGGCAGATAGAGTGATCTTACGAAACGGTGTTCGGATTGCGCATATAGCTATTTGTACTGCTTGTTATTAAAGCTACTCGAAAGTGCCCAGCCCTTGTGGGGAGGGGGGCTGATAAACAATAATATTTTAATAAATAAATATTAAATATTTAAATACCTAGAGACATTGATGTTTCATGCTAACGCAATCTTCAGTCTAGGAACTAATTCCCGACGGTCGGTAGGCGCGAACCCCGAACACAAATCGCCACTGATTCGTAGTCAGTGATCTTAACCAAACGGTCATCGTCAATTAGTTAGTAAATATAGAGTAACTTTAACTGTAAATAGCGACACGTGGCCGCCATCCACCAGGCAGCTAGAGTGATTTTACGAAACGGTGTTCGGATCGCGCATATAGCTATTTGTACTGCTTGTTATTAAAGCTACTTGAAAGTGCCCAGCCCTTGTTGGGAGGGGGGCTGATAAACAATAATATTTTAATAAATAAATATTAATTATTTAAATACCTAGAGACATCAATGTTTCATGCTAACGCAATCTTCAGTCTAGGAACTAATTCCCGACGGTCGAACATAAAAGTAATCCATGGACAGATGTTTCCGGCTCACAGCCGTCATCAACATGGCTAACTTAGACAAGGATCTAACCTTCGATAATAATGTCTATAGTCCAGCGTTGAACCACTGGACCAAGACGCTTCATCTAGAAATATGTACGATTTTTATCACCTAAATATTAATGTATTTTTATGTAATTATTTTTATTGGTGATTGTAGCGTTCGTTGTTATTTTGCTTACTATTATTTCGATTGTCTCACTTCCTAAGTGATTAAGATGCAGAAAATTGCATTACTAGTCGCCCTTAACTTTATAGGACGTATTTTTCGTTAATACATATATTTTTATTGATTTTATACGTACATATATATATGTACGTACACATAGAGAGGGTGCAAACGATATATATATATATATATATATATATATGGGAAAATGAAAAAGGAAAACCAAAAAATGGATGTTTTTATGTGTACATCAACGTTTCGTCTTTATTTATAAGACTTCATCAGGATGATAAAATAGAGAAAAAATATGTCTACCCTACATGTATCTGTACTTGCATGACATTTTTTCTCTATTTTATCATCCTGATGAAGTCTTATAAATAAAGACGAAACGTTGATGTACACATAAAAACATCCATTTTTTGGTTTTCCTTTTTCATTTTCCCATCACGTCGGATTACCTTCATCCTTCTCTTCCCATTTATATATATATATATATATATATATATACAAACACATAGGATGCAAACGATGTGTTCACAATTTTCTGCTGCTAATTTTATATATTTTCATTTTTTTTTTTAGATAATTGATTATGGAGGACAAACTTAGACCTCCATATTTGTAAAAAAGACATTGGAATCCACCCTTAAGGATATTTTAGACTTCTTCAGCATCGGCAGAAAGATGGTAGAAAAAGTCAGAAACAAATCGAAAGATTCAGGATTCGATAAGCAGCGGCTTTCAACAAAACAGTCACAAACTAATCTAAACTGATCACGCTCAACATTGCCTGACTTAAACAATCCAATCAGAAGCAGCGTTTCAACATATATAAGGAAATACAGGGAAAGCCAAAGTCTCCTTCACAATTGTATTTTAATGCAGGGGCCATCTTGTTTCACAAGGAGAAAAATGTATTGGAAAAATGTTGAAGAGGCAAAATGTATCGTCTAAATAGCGAAAGTAGACTAACGGTTACGATTAGGGTCAGGGTTTCATGGTTAGGGTTTAGGGTTTCGGGTTTCGGGTTAGGGTTATGGTTAGGGTTTTATGGTTAAGGTTTCATGGTTACGATTTAGGGTTTCATGGTTAGGTTTAGGGATAGGTTTAGAGTTAGGGTTAAGGGTTAGCGTTAGGTTTAGATATTAGGGGTTATGGTTAGGGTTAGATTTATTGTTAGGTTTAGAGTTAAGGTTAGGGTTTCGTGGTTAAGATTTAGGGGTTCGGGTTTAGTGTTTCGTGGTTAGGGTTTCGTGGTTAGGGGTTCGTGTTTAGGGTTTAGGGTTTCGGGTTTAGGGTTTAGGGTTTCGTAGTTAGGGTTTAGGGTTTCGTGGTTAGGGTTTAGGGTTTCGTGGCTAGGGTTTAGGGTTTCGTGGCTAGGGTTTAGGGTTTCGTGGTTAGGGTTTAGGGTTGCGTGTTTAGGGTTTCGTGGTTAGGGTTTAGGGTTTCGGGTTTAGGGTTTCATGGTTAGGATTTAGGGTTTCATGGTTAGGGTTAGGGTTTCGGGTTTAGGATTTCGTGGTTAGGATTTAGGGTTTCGTGGTTAGGGTTTAGGGTTTCAAGGTTAGGATTTCATGGTTAGGGTTTAGGGTTAAGGGTTAGCGTTAGGTTTAGATTTTAGGGGTTATGGTTGGGGTTTCATAGTTAGGGTTAGATTTATTGTTGGTTTAGAGTTAAGGTTAAAGTTTCATGGTTAATAGTTCGTTTTCATAGAAATCCACAAAATATTAGTCATCACTTGTCTCCGGACTTGTCTCATCAACACGCCGTCTATTTTGCTATATTTGTTATATTGCATTGTTTAAACTAAATTCCACAAGGGTAGTGGCAAATTCTATGATTTCAACGAACATACCCACAGGAATGAAAGGTAGGAGGCGATATAAAAATGTTGAATATAGCCGTAAACTTTAGGAGGGATGTGAGTAGCTAACCGCAAAAAAAAGATGGAATCGATATTCATTTTTGGTGCTTATCCAGAAGTCGACTGACATGAAAAAAAAAAAAAAGAAATATCTTTATGCGTGACAAAAAGCATATATAAAAAAAAATATCATGTAAATTGATTAAACATTCTTTTTTTTGGGGGGGGGGGGGTTACAAAAAGAAATCATTCTTAAGCGATTATTGTGAATTTGTAGGGAATACGACTATGTACAATGCTGATTTAGACTATTTTTGAAAAGTTGGTATTTTTGAGTTATCTCCCTTAGTTTTTTAGAAATACAATTTGATTTTTTTTTTGTAAAAAAAAAAAAAAAAACGACTTGATCAATTTACGTGATTTTTTTTTTTGTATGATATATGCGTTCCGTCACGGGTACGCACATCATAAAGATATTTCTTCTTTTTTTTTTCATGTCAGTCGACTTCTGGATAAGTACCAAATTTTCCAACCTGGGAGGTCACAACCTTCCACCTCCTCTGTGTAGAGAGAACAGCACAAAAAAACAATTTTTAGAAACAGGAAGTCATTCTTTGATGAAGCAACGCTCATCTAACTCCCCTACCCATATCATGAATCATTTGATGCGTTAGTCTTCACAGCAAAATGAACATTTTCAGAGAAAACTGTGATGAGAGTAAAAAGAAGAGAGAAAAAACCACGATTAGAAAGAGAAAAAGAAAGAGAAAGAGAAATAAAATCCAGCCAAGAAAATAAGGAGGTAAGGCTCTAGTGATTTGACAGAAATCAGCTTTTTAAAAAAAAAAAAAAAAAAAAAAAAAAAAAAGGGAATATGGACCAAAAAGTGGAGAACTCACAAGCATGGGAAACTCTGGCAATTTAAGTGGAAATTCGCCTAAACGTTAGGGTTAGGGTTACGGAGACACTGGCGATTTAAGTTGAAATTCGCTTTAGGGTTAGGGTTACAGAGACTCTGGCGATTTAAGTGGAAATTCGCCTTAGGGTTACGGTTAGAGTAATAGAGACTCTAGCGATTTAAGTAGAAATTCGCCTACAAGTTAGGGTTAGGGAGACTCTGGCAATTTAAGAGGAAATTCGCCTAAAGGTTATGGTTAGGGTTAGGGAGACACTGGCAATTTAAATGGAAATTCGCCTAAAAGTTAGGGTTAGGATTATGGAGACTGGCAATTTAAGTGGAAATTCGCCTTAGGGTTAAGGTTACTTAGACTCTAACGATTTCATTGGAAATTCGCCTTATCGTTACAGTTAGGGTTACAGAGACTCTGGCGATTTAAGTGGAAATTCGCCTAATGGTTAGGGTTAAGGAGACTCTGGCAATTTAAGTGGAAATTCGCCTAAAGCTTAGGGTTAGGGTTATGGAGACTGGCAATTTAAGTGGAAATTCGCCTAAAGCTTAGGGTTAGGGTTATGGAGACTGGCAATTTAAGTGGAAATTCGCCTAAAGCTTAGGGTTAGGGTTATGGAGACTGGCAATTTAAGTGGAAATTCGCCTAAAGCTTAGGGTTAGGGTTATGGAGACTGGCAATTTAAGTGGAAATTCGCCTAAAGCTTAGGGTTAGGGTTATGGAGACTGGCAATTTAAGTGGAAATTCGCCTAAAGCTTAGGGTTAGGGTTATGGAGACTGGCAATTTAAGTGGAAATTCGCCTAAAGCTTAGGGTTAGGGTTATGGAGACTGGCAATTTAAGTGGAAATTCGCCTAAAGCTTAGGGTTAGGGTTATGGAGACTGGCAATTTAAGTGGAAATTCGCCTAAAGCTTAGGGTTAGGGTTATGGAGACTGGCAATTTAAGTGGAAATTCGCCTAAAGCTTAGGGTTAGGGTTATGGAGACTGGCAATTTAAGTGGAAATTCGCCTAAAGCTTAGGGTTAGGGTTATGGAGACTGGCAATTTAAGTGGAAATTCGCCTAAAGCTTAGGGTTAGGGTTATGGAGACTGGCAATTTAAGTGGAAATTCGCCTAAAGCTTAGGGTTAGGGTTATGGAGACTCTGGAGATTTAAGTGGAAATTCGCCTAAAGGTTATGGAGACTCTGGCAATTTAAGTGGAAATTCGCCTTAGGGTTAAGGTTAGGGTTATGGAGATTCAGGTGATTTAAGTGTAAAATCCGCCTTTTCTGGAGTAAAAAGATTCAGCTAAAATAGTAGAGAACTCACATCCCTGAAGTTATGAACAGGCTCAACATTGCTAAACTAACTCTAACCAGCATTTCAAGATGGCATTTTCTTTTAAAACTTACCGTATCATTGGAAAGTAGTTTTTGGTAAGATGAGCCAAGATCTGCAAGGACTCGAGTCGTATCGGCACCGGTTCAGTGACCGACTCTGAAGGGTCACTTTTTGATGTCTGTGGGAGGATATTGCGTACGCATAGCTTGATCAACCATGACGTCTCGCGGACCTGCACTTGACTCGTTGAATCCAAGAACATGACGGGCGTTTGCAAACCGGACGGAGTGCGTATTGGAGTCAAAGGTTCACTCGGCTGAAAGCTGTTCGCTGAAAAAATAAGGATGCAATAATAAAGAAAATAGAATTTTTAGAAAAAAAATTGTAATTTTATTTTTAGAAAACATTTGAGCACTTTTGATTCCAAAATACAAAAAATATCAAATAATATTTCTGCATGTCCTCAACACGTGACGTTACACACCCTATATATATAAATTCCCGAAACAGTTTTTCATGGTAAACAACTGATGATCCCTTAAATAATGTTAGAAGCAAACTAATATAATAACTGTAAAAAATAAATTGACTTATATGAGTGATTTTCCACTGAACGACTTGGGACTAAAAGTTTTTGTTTTATTTTATATAGTTTTAATGGTTGAGAAACTTCCGAGACTATATATATAATTTTGGAAGTTTTTCGACCTTTAAAACTATATGGAGAAAAAAAAAAGAAGTAGTCCCAAGTCCTTCGTTGGAAAATTTCCTAGCTTATAGGTCAATCAATCTCTTGTAATTATTGAATTAACTAGCTTCAAAGAATTTACGCTAGTTTTTATATTTTGTGTATATATATATATATATATATATATATATATATATATATATTTTTAAATTCCCGAAACAGTTTTTCATGGTAAACAACTGATGATCCCTTAAATAATGTTAAGACTAGCGTAAATTCTTGGAAGCAAACTAATATAGTGACTGTAAAAAGTAAACTAACTTACAAAAAAGTGATTTTTTTACCGAACTGTGTTTGCAAATAAATATGTGTTAGTTTTGTTTTCTTTCAAATCTTTTTACATTTTTTCAGTCTTCTACAGAGAAATTGGCAGCCATTTTCACTCTTATGCTAATATCTACTCCTACTGCCCCCAGTATCACCGATGAACTATTGTTCATGAGATTATGTAGCAACAAAAAAATAGTGTTACCGTGCCACTTTGTAGAAATTTAGCTAATTCAAATTTAATCGAGAATACCAGATTACGTCACAGAACGGTTAACATTTGTCCGCCTGAATAACAAAAAATGTCCGTTGAGACTTTTTCTAAATTATTTCTTACTTTACTTCATCTATTTTGTTAGTTTTTTTATTATTCTACTTTGATTACGGACATATTAACCAGACGGCTGTTTCGGTAAGTTTTTGGTTTATTTTGTTTTGATAAAAGTTTATCGATACAGACAATGTATTTTGCTATAAATCTGGCTCCTAATATTTCAGCAATTTATTCTTCCAAAATGGTCACCCATTTAGTAATGGCCGTGATATGCCTTGCTTAACTTTAATTTACAACAAAAACCCCTTGTCTTAACAACATAATGAAAATAAAGAATTATAATGTGAAAAAATATCCTCTCAAAATGACGTCACTTCCGGAAAGATGACTTGGCAATTTTAACAGTACTTGCCATTCAAAGTATGGTTGAAAAAACACGCTGGTTTCTGAATGAAATGTGTTTAATTAATTGTATGAATAATGTTTATTAATATAACCTTATCAGAAAATATTGTAAATACATATGTAAATTTGATAATAGCAGTTATAAGTGTATGTTTGTAAATATGAATTTAATTGAAGGTTAAAAGGAATGAATTATGTAAATTGTAAAACCCGTCTGGTGTCTGAGCGTGTTTTTGTAACAGTATATAAGGAAGTTGAAAAAGTATTAGTTTAAGTAAGATTCTTGACACGTTTTCTGTTCAAATCGCAGTCTCGTCTTGAAATTTCTTTCTACTTGATTTATGTTATTTAATGTGGTTTAATGTTATTTAATGTTATTTAATGTTATTTAATCTAAATTAAGTAATTAATAGTTTCCCAACGTAATTCTAAGGTATACAAATATTATAAACGCTGACTTGAAAAAATTAATTAATTAAATAGTAATTTCACCCCTCCCCCCAATGTTTTTTTTTGGGGGCGGGAAAAAAAATGTTTTTTTTTTCCATTTTAAACAAAAAATATTCGGAGACTTTTTTTTTTTTTTTTTTTTTTAACTAAAAATGTCTCAACACCCAAGAACGCGGCAGCCTAGCAAAAATAGACGATCGTTAGGGAGTCTATTTTTGCTAGGCTATTACTAAATGGGGATTGGGCCTTTGCCTGTCTAAAGTCGAAACTATACCATTGGGTGAATAAAAGTTTGTTTTTTAAATTAAATGTAATGTGAACAAACATCTTGCTACACAAGGCGACTACTGCAGTAGCGGCGCGTAGTAGCAGCCTAGACGCATCGTGTGACAGGTTAGTCGCAAGTAGCACATCCAACTTGCGACTAGTTTACTCGCAGTGACTAAAGTTGAACATGTTCAACTTTAGTCGTAAGTAGTGCATGATTGCATGATCACGTGACCTGGTATCGCGAGATTGTATGATCACGTGACCTGGTATCGCGAGATTGTATGATCACGTGACCTGGTATCGCGAGATTGTATGATCACGTGACCTGGTATCGCGAGATTGTATGATCACGTGACCTGGTATCAGGCGATTTTATTATTTTTTTTAAGACCTAATAGCGGCTGCTACGAATCAATATTCGCTTCATATAACGTCACAGTCATGCAGTTTGTTTCCATGAGAGAAAAGCAAAGTTTGAGGTGGTCAGCTAACGAGTAGATTTTTGGATATTGACAGAAGCTACAAAGGTAGTTTGGTAGTTTTGTTTTACGGCATATCAACCCTTTTTGGGTTATTTAATGCCGAATCTGGTCATTATAGTGAAAGTTTTTATGCTTCAAGTTCTTAATATCTTCAAATGTTTAATCATGGTTTTTGGTTTGGTAGTTTTGTTTTACGGCATATCAACCCTTTTTGGGTTATTTAATGCCGAATCTGGTCTTGTTTTCTTCTCTTTTTTGTTTCCTTCCCCTTTTAATATCTGTTTCTATTTAACCCATAGTTGGGACCCTAACAGGTACTACCACTCCGGGTCAGGGTGGACCTGGGAGCAATGGTAATTAAGAGGAGGCTCCACATTCCCCAAAGTCCGTAAGCCGGATCTCACCATCGGATGTAGTTTAAGGTCATATCCAGGACCGGGAGTAGGGTAGGAAAAATAAAAATAAAAAAGGGGAGGGAGAAAGGGAGAGGGGCTGTTGTTTTTGTTTTTGGTTTTGTAGAACATAATTAAGTTTTAAAAAAAAAAAAAAAAAAAAAAAAAAACGTCAATGTAGGTGAATTTCGTCTCAGGGAGCCACAGGGCAGCCTGATCTGGTATCACCAGGAAGCTACAAAGGTTTGGGGGATACAAATATAGTATGTGAAGAAACAAGCGAGGGAGTTTTAAATGTTTAATGAATGAACTAATTGAGGTTCTTTGAGAAGATAATTTGAAAAAGAAAATAAAGAACTCAAACGATAGATATAGCAATGAAATGAATAAAGTGAAGAAATCTATGAAAAGTGTTGAGGTACCCAGATGCCGGAGAGCCTTCTACTCCAATAGCTTCTTACCTCGTGCTGCAGGAACCGACGATGTTTATAAACCAAACCTTGAAAAAAAATCTGGCAACATGTCTGGGCTGGTGCATCATCCACTAGTCTCTCCCTCTTAGACAAAATCCAAAAAAGAGTCGCCAACTTAATAGGTCCCTCACTATCCACCAAGCTCCAGCCCCTGTCCCACCGCCGTAATGTTGCATCCTTGTGCTTGCTTTACAAATACTTCAATGGATTGTGCTCCGATGAACTTGCTGCTCTGATGCCCCCTCCAACAACCCGACAATCAGCTAAGTCCCATCCATTCACTGTTGAGGTACCCAGATGCCGGAGAGCCTTCTACTCCAATAGCTTATTTCCTCGTGCTGCCGGCCTCTGGAACTCCCTCCCCGTTTCCCCCGACTGTACCGACATGCATAGGTTTAAAACTAATGTAAACAGACATCTGGCTGCACAGCTCCCAACTTAGAATGACACCCTAAACCTACACCCTAATTCTCAGTAGCCCCGTACGTCTACAGTGTTTGGGTTGAAATATGTTAAAAAAAAAAAAAAAAACAAAGGCACGGAACTGCTAGACAGGTAGTCAACTTGCTACTACGAGTGAAATCGTCTCGTGTAACCAGCTCAGTCGCTGCAATGGATATTCGTTGCTACAGCGGGGAGCAAAGTATAAATCTGGCGTAAAAAAAAGTAAAAAAAAAAGGTTTTCTTACATCTTGAAAAGTTCTCCGTAAAGTTTTCCGATTCACTTGAATTTAATCGCATGTCTCCAAAACTTTCCGCGAGCGCATAGTTCGCATTGGAAGGCGGCTTCGACGACTGGATGAGATGACAAACCTCAGCCAGGGCCGGCTTTAAGCTGACAATCGTTCCAAAACAGGTTAGGCAGGCAACACGGATGTTGGGGTCTGGAATTAAAAGATAAAAATTAATCCAACTCTCAAAGTGGTTTTAAGGTTCTAGATAAATACTAAATGTCAAGTGATTTCTGAGATATATGTGTGTGTGTGTGTGTGTGTATATATATATATATTGTTGTGAAGTTGTCCAACAGTAAATAATAAATAAAGGAAGTCAAGTCGAGGGTTGGTTTAACAAGTGTATTAACAAAGTAAGAAAGTGACTAGCACTTGGCTAGACAGTTACAAGACTGTGCTTTGTCTTCTCTGTGTCTCTGGTGACTCGCACTATTTATAGTGACAACCGGTGTAGTTTCTCCTGTGTAAGAACGGCCGGTGTAACATATATATATATCGGTGTAAACAGTAAACAGAAAATCATAAGCGCATGAGTTGCAAAAGAAATCTAATAATAGTGAATAAAAAAAAACTGAGAATGAAGAAAAAATAAATAAACGTGCAACTTAGAATTTCGTGCCGAATTTATTGGACGATTTTAGAAGCAAAGTAAATATCAGTTTTTGTTTTTTGGGTATAGTCTGTAGGAAATTTTCGGGAACCATTCCCTTCTTCAAGCCTTCTATGAGGGTTGAACAGAGTCTTAAAAATGGTGAATATATATATATAGACATATATATATAGTATAAATTCTCTTATTTATACAAACATATATATATACAGGGTGTCTCAAAAAATGTACTCACTCTTAGAATGACGAGAAAACCTTTATTTATGAACATAGAGAGAAATGAAATAGCTTCAAATACATCTGTCTCATGTATTCGATGCTATTTCATTTCACTCTATGTTCATAAATAAAAGTTTTCTCGTCATTCTACGAGTGAGTACATTTTTTTGAGACACCCTGTATATATATACATATATATATAGTATAAATTCTCTTATTTATACAAACATTATATATACATATATATATATATATATATATATATAGTATAAATTCTTTTATTTATACACACATTGGCTACATATGTGCATACATGTTTCAGCTGCCATTTCTTTCGAAATACAGCTTACTCAGGCCACGTAAAAATTGAAAATGCTACTGGAGAAAGACAGCTTAGCAATTCTTTTTGGGGGGTGGTAGGGAGAGGGGAGAAAAATATTAAATTGGCCAAGCAATGTATGTATGTGTGTGTATATATATATATATATATATATATATATATATGTAGCTGTGTGTATGTATGTTTATATCTATGTATATAAAAAGATAAATGAACGAGGTATAGCATATATATATATATATATATATATATCAGGACCGGCGGCACAGTTATAAAAGTGGGGGGGGGGCTTTCCTAAAAAGTGGGGGGGGCGTTTAAACACATGCATATATAACTTCATTATTGATGACCGTAAAGTGGGGGGGGCCAAGTCAAAAGTGGGGGGGCTTGCGCCCCCTCTGCCCCCCCGGTGCCGCCGTCCATGTATATATATATATATATATATATGGGGTAAGGTACACGATAATTCATGAAAATGAAGTGTCGTGATGGACAAAATGTGTGAAAAGATGACAGACGGAAAACAAGTCAAAGTGCAGGAGAAAAACAAAAAAATAGATTTTTTGACCGGTTTCATTAAGACGTTCCCCACGAACGAAACCGGTCAAAAAATCTCGTTTTTGTTTTTCTAATATGATCTATGATTAAGATCGGATTCTAACTCTGCCTGATGAGATCTCAGTTTATAATAACTGTTGATCGATAACATCGACATGCCAGTGTCGCAGATTTTGTACATGTCTGTGTAACTAAAAATAATAATATATATATATATATATATATATATATATATATAGGATCAAATATAAACCAAAGTAAAAACTTTTAGTAGATGGAACCTATTGTGAAGAGAATTAGCTCAATATACGAGATAGAGCAATTGTAGAGATAGAAGAAAAAAGAGTGATAAATATGCGACGATTGTCCAGATTTATTTCAAATTTCAATTGTTCAATGCAAGGTGTATTCAGTAATAAACTGTTTATTATTCTTTCCTTAAGCCAAGGCTTTTCAAAGATCGAAATCTTATCAGAGGAGAAATACAGATGGATAAGTTGGCTTTCCAATCTGCATATATTTTTCACAGAATTTTTCTTTTCATTCACTGCGTTTTTTAACAAAAATTCCTTTAATAATAATTTTCATATTTTTCAAATATTTGAACTTTGGTTTTTTCGAAAGCCAACTTATCCATCTGTATTTCTCCTTTCTTATTTTCAAGAGTACTTTCGATTTGATTCGTCAAATCATCTTCAGGTGGTGTTAATTTTGGTTTCTTTAAAAATGTCTTTACTGTTGAGTCGGTGTAAGGGAAATAACTCATTAAAAAAAAATCAGAGTTACGTCCCTTGAGTTTTTTTTTTTTTAAATTATTATAACGGCCAGCAATTTACAACTTAAAAGGAGCGTCTATAATATTGAGATGTTACATGAGAGCGTGATTACGTTCTACAGAGCGTGCAAGATTCAAAAGTTTGATTTCTTAACTGTTAAGAATTTGATTACGTTAACTACTTTAAAATGTTGACTAGTTTCGTAATTCACATTATTGATTGTGGGATGTTTAGTTTTTATGTAGAGGGTTTCGAGAATTTTTAATCTTTTGATGTTGGTATCGTGGTGTATTATTTTAGTATTGTTAATTAGTATGTGTCTATATTGAGAAGGAGGGAAGTCATGTTTTTTAGGTGTTGGAAAATGGAGCTAGTGTCTGAGAGATTTAAGGTGAGTCTCCAGGAAAGTGTTGTGGTAGTGAAACCGATGTAAGAATTAGTTTTATTATTATTATTGTTGGAAATATTTATATATATATATATATATATATATATTTAAGTTAGCACGGAATTTCATATTACTTGACCTCTACTCACAAGATGGGTCGGGTGTATTGAATCAAATGCAAAAACAGTTTAGTGTCCTATATATGTGAAATGGTATATATATATATATATATATATATATATATATACCATATATATATATAATGAAGAAGACTTGAATAAATTGTTTTTTTTTCGGAATATACCTTGCTCTGAGCAATTGAATTGAATTATGATTTGGCTTTTGCTTCTCTAATTCCTTTCCATTCTTCTTCATTCTACCTGCTCTATCCTGGATATTGAGCTGTATACTATTCACAATAGGTTTTACTTTTCCTAAAAGCTCGCTTTTAGTACACCACTTTATATATATATATATATATATATATATATATATATATATATATATTGTTTTTAAATTCCCGAAACAGTTTTCCATGGTAAACAACTGATGATCCCTTAAATAATGTTAGAAGCAAACTAATATAATAACTGTAAACACTAAATTGACTTACATGAGTGATTTTCCACTGAACGATCTGGGACTTAAGGTTTTTTTGTTTTTTTTTTAGTTTTTTTAGTTTTAATGGTTGAGAAACTTCCGAGACTATATATATATAAATAAGATAAATTAATTATTACCTATCTCCCCTTTTTTTCCTTCTGCATAATTATTCCAACAAACTAAAATAAATCAGCTATTACTTTAAAAATAAAAAAATACATAAATGAATTAAATATTCAATGTAGACATTCGTTTTTGCGTTCACGGCTTGCCGTAGTATTTCAAAAACTTCCATTCTTTCAGTTATTTTTCACCATTTTATACCATCAAACACCTGATGATGATTCCAGAAGGAGTCGAAAACGTTCGTGTAACATACGGTTCATTTATTAATTCATTCGATGTCAACATAAAAAAAATCATTCGACGAATTGAAAAAATAAAAAAAAGGCTAACAAAGTTCTGTTGTTTTTAACAACATTTGTATTAATGAAAAAATGCTGCCTAAATACACACATATATATATATATATATATATATAATAGTAATAATAATCCAGGTAAAACATCCACAGGATAGTAATCCAAAGAATTTAAACCGGGTTTATAAAGAGTGCTCAATATCAAATAGAGCTTTTATATATGATTTATATATGATTATTTTTATTTACACAGACATGTACAAAATCTGCGACACTGGCATGTCGATGTTATCGATCAACAGTTATTATAAACTGAGATCTCATCAGGCAGAGTTAGAATCCGATCTTAACATTAGATCATATTTTATTCTACATTTTATATTTGGGTTTTGATTCTGATTTTAACTTTTTCATTCTTAACGGTCTCAACCACGTGACTTCCCAAATTTTTAAATTTTTAATTTCTTTTCTTCTTTTTCTCCCCATTTCTTTCTTTCCAAATATGATTTGATGTTAAGATCAGATTCTAACTCTGCCTGATGAGATCTCAGTTTATAATAACTGTTGATCGATAACATCGACATGCCAGTGTCGTAGATTTTGTACATGTCTGTGTAACTAAAAATAATAATATATATATATATATATATATATATAGGATCAAATATAAACCAAAGTAAAAACTTTTAGTAGATGGAACCTATTGTGAAGAGAATTAGCTCAATATACGAGATAGAGCAATTGTAGAGATAGAAGAAAAAAGAGTGATAAATATGCGACGATTGTCCAGATTTATTTCAAATTTCAATTGTTCAATGCAAGGTGTATTCAGTAATAAACTAGTGTTTATTATTCTTTCCTTAAGCCAAGCTTTTCAAAGATCGAAATCTTATCAGAGGAGAAATACAGATGGATAAGTTGGCTTTCCAATCTGCATATATTTTTCACAGAATTTTTCTTTTCATTCACTGCGTTTTTTTAACAAAAATTCCTTTAATAATAATTTTCATATTTTTCAAATATTTGAACTTTGGTTTTTTCGAAAGCCAACTTATCCATCTGTATTTCTCCTTTGAAAAGCCTTGGCTTAAGGAAAGAATAATAAACACTAGTTTATTACTGAATACACCTTGCATTGAACAATTGAAATTTGAAATAAATCTGGACAATCGTCGCATATTTATCACTCTTTTTTATTCTATCTCTCTCTCTCTCTATATATATATATATATATCTCGCTTACCTATACACAGACCTGAAAGGAGTAAATAGACACCCAACAAAAATAATTTGAAGCTTCTTCTTCTTTGACCAACGGCTTACACTCATAATCCTTTCTGCAATCCAAGTGCGTTTGCGGCTTACTAAAAAGACCAACTTATCTGATACTGTCGAATTAATTATGACAGCATACTACCCGTTTAAGTAACAGGGTGATTTCCCAAAAATGCCACCCACAGAATCGTGAAATTCATAATCCTTTCTGCCATCCAACCAAATTTGGTACAAATAAACTTCAGTGGATGCCTGCCCTGTCCACCAAGTTTCAGTCATGAATGTCCAACAGTTTTTGTTTTATCACCATTCAATGATAAGACAAAGCCACCATTCGCCCATGCATGGAGTATTGTTGCCATATCTGGGCTGGTGCATCATCTACTAGTCTCTCCCTCCTTGACAAAGTCCAAAAAAGAGTAGTCAACCTAATAGGTCCCTCACTGTCAGCTAAGCTCCAGCCCCTGTCCCATCGCCGCAATGTAGCATCCTTGTGTTTGTTTTACAAATACTTCAATGGATTATGCTCCGATGAGTGTGCTGCTCTGGTGCCCCCTCGACGTAAATTCACTAGACTAACTCGACATTCTACTAAATCTCATTCATTCACTGTGGAGGTCCCCAGATGCCGGAGAGCATTCTACTCAAATAGCTTCTTTCCTCGTGCTGCTGGCCTCTGGAACTCCCTCCCTGCCACCTGTTTCCTCGACAGTACTGACATGCAGAAATTTAAAACTAATGTAAACAGACATCTCGCTGCTCAGATCCCAATTTAAGCTGAACCACCAATCCTTCCCCCCCTTTTCCTTTTTTCTCAGTAGCCCCTTACGTTTACAGTGGCGTCCTGCCTTGTTTGGGGTGAACCATGTCAAAAAAAAAAAAAAAAAAAAAAAAAAAAAGACAAACTAAAAACAAAAGTTTGATGAATAAATCTTCAAAAATGCCGATACACTAACCTATCGTCACGTAACGCTGTAAACAAATATCGTCCGCATCCTCAATGAAATCGACAAAACAGATTTACAGTATGAATAAATGTTTTAAGACATTAACAAATTAATGAGAAAAAAAAATAAAAATAAATCTTACCTCGATGAGTGACAAGATGTCGCAGCTGTTTCACAACCCTCGTCAGCATCCCCGGTTTCAAACGGTGGTAAGGGCTGTTAGCCACAAGAATGGAGAGACACTGCAAAAGTTCGGAGTGGAAATAAAGGGGGGGGGGGTGAGGTTCTTATTTTCATGGAGATACAAGCAAAATATGGCGGTCCAAAATAAAATAACAGGAAATCTTATGGATATACTTACTTATCAGTGAAAAATATTAGTGTACACCAAAAATTACGGAAAATCATCGAGTAGAATTTTAATAAAAAATAAAATTGATTTAATATTTGTAGTCAACGAACTCTGAACGACAAAACCGTGTGGCGTCTTCATATTAGAAAAAGAGAGATAATCTTCTTCGACGCGTTGGCTTCACGCAAATGTCGTTCGGAGTTCGTGGACTACGAATAGTAAATTAATTTTATTTTTTATTGGAATTTTACCCGATGATTTTCCATAATTTTTAGTGTACACTAATACTTTTAACTAATAAGTATCTTTGAGTCGTCTTGCTCTGGAGAACGGTGGAGAGTAAGACGACCCAAAGAAGCAGCACATATGTTAGGCGACAATCACTTACTAAGCAGACCTAGTATAGAATTCAAAACAATATGGGAACCTATAATTATAAATAATAGATAAGTAGTGATCTATAGTGATAAATACAGGGTGGGCAAAAATAAGGGTCCTATTTTTAAAAATTCATAACTTTTTTATTTATTGATTTTTTTTTTTTTTAGAATAAGTAAAGGACCCCTTCCGAAGCAAGCATGAGCCGTATTAGCCCTTAGAAACGTACCCTCATTTAGAAAACATTATTTTTGCTTAAAAAACTCAAAACAGTGTAAAAAACAATACTTTAGTTTTTGTAAGTTTTAAGAAGTGTTTTTCGGCTAAAATTTGTTTTGTTTATTTCAAAAAATCTCGGAAGGGTCAGTCTACACACACATAAAGTTTGGTGAGTTTAACTTTTATTTTGTGGAAGTTATTCAAATTCAAGTTATTCAAATTTAAAGATAGGACCCTTATTTTGGCCCACCCTGTAGTTAGATCAAAAACAAAAATAGGTTTAAGGCTCCCAAAATTCATACTAGAATTGTCCGCAAGGACCGTGGCGCAGTACTAAGTATAATTCAGTTCTAAGTGACAGTCATCTGAAGGTTGAAGGTTCAATCCTCAGTGCGGGCGATACGAAGAATTGCGAATTACTGAAGATTTCTTCCCAGTCATGGCAGATGGAACAAGAGCATGCTACCCCCATGGATTCATACTCTCTTCTTTCCCCATTCCTCTGAACTCAATACCACACCCTTCTTTCGGGTCCGTGTTTTTTTTAGGTCATGAGAAATGATAATAATTTATATATGAAAAACTAGTAGAATTTGGTATATTCGGACTACTGTTCTCATCTTGGGTGGTTTTATCACAACGTTTCGGCCGATGTAGCCTCCGACCTTCTTTAGGTGTACTTTATCGAACTCGGGAATCTTTCTGTCGAACTCCAGATTCCCAAGTTCGACAAAGTACACCTGAAGAAGGTCGGAGGCTACATCGGCCGAAACGTTGTGATAAAAACACCCAAGATGAGAACAGTAGTCCGAATATACCAAATTCTACAAATTATCAACCCTCATCTCAAAAATCCCGAAACAAAGTGATTATAATTGCGTTTATTCGAACAAAACTTGACTTTCTAAAAAATGTTTTTCTTTACTAATGATTTCTGGTTTGGTCGTTTTGTTTTACGGCATATCAACCCTTATTTAATGCAGACTCCGGTCATTTTGTTAAAAGTTTTTTCGTTGAGTTTTTTATAGGTTCAAGTATTTATTCATGGTGTTTTGTTTGGTTGTTTTATAGAGGAAAATTGTTGTTTTTGTGTTGAGCTTTGCAGAACATGATTGAGTTTTGCAAAGGGAAAGGAAAAAAAAACAATAACATCAATATTTGGTGTAGTTTTGGTCAGGAAGCCGGTATCTTCAGACAGCTTGATCTGGTGGCACCAGTTATTTACTAATGAGTCACAACTCACCCATCACAAATCCCCCCGCCCCCTCCCTCCCCATTAGATTTTGAAATCGATTTTGAATTATGTCTCGGAACCAAAGAGCGCTAGTGGCGGTGCCTTCCTAGATGTGTCCGTAGTTCTCCATCTTAGGATGTTCCTCACTCTTCTATATCTATATAAGAGTCCGAAGATTGCATCCGGAGTCAGATACTTCGCCCATACGCCACTTAAAGATACACTGCGTCTAACACTGACCAAAGTTTGATTCGCAATAGTAAATTTTCATTTGTGATTGAACCATGGCCATCCCTACTACAGGCCAGGCAATCGTGCAACTGGGGTCTTTTACTGGGGGCCATGTGAATTTTCTTAAATATTCGCTATAGAAGTTGCAAACAAAGGTAAAATTCCTCTGTGAGATTAGTTTTATGTTTTTATGTGTTTTACATACCAAATAATAAGAACCACAATGAGCTAATTGATAAATTTTACAATTATTGACTAATTCCTATAAATGAAGAGACAGGTAATCTTGAATAAACAAAAGCAAATGCATATTTCAATGAAGAATTTTTATTTCAATGTTGGATTTTTTTTTTAGAGATTTTGTACTTATGTCAAAAGATCATTACTTGTATATTGTGGTTAAAAAGAAAAAAAGGATCCGCACCAGTTGATGATATCAAGCAGAGAAACAATTTGTTCAAAAATTCACATGGCCCCCAGTAAAAGACCCCAGTTGCATGATTGCCTGGCCTGTAGTAGGGATGGCCATGGATTGAACTCAATCTAGGCAACGACGACTGCTCCCCAAATGTGGCAGCAATACTCCACCTGACGACGTATATATTATACAGATAGCGGATTGCATCCGGAGTCGGGTACTTTCTGGAGCGATAGTTTGAGCATAGACTCTTATTCGTTTATTTAAAAAAAAATTTTTTTTTTTTAAATATAAGTTTAAAAAAAAAAAAAAAGTTGCCAAGGATTAACTGACTATGTCAAAATCCCTCTCTCCACGTTAACACATGATCTTTTTCGACCAATCGCTCAGTTACGCAGGACATCCTACCTGCGGAAAAAGATACCACGAATCTGCTTCCCAACCGACTTACAACCCGGTCGTCTTCAAGTCTAATGTAAACAATTACTTGTTGAGCCGTCCTCTTGGATAATCAATTCCGCTAAAGGAGAGTAGAAAGTGACTAACTTGGGTTTTATTTCGGCAGCCTCGTAACCGTAACTCGTTTCCCTTATTTTGTTCCTTTAGTCCTCGCATTCCATGAGCAAGGTTTCTGACAAAGGGGGAAGAATTGCTGTTTTCTGGTTCGGAATCTATCCATCTAACACTTATCGTTGGCTACTTTTTTGACTTTGAAGTAGGATTTTCTCCTTTTTTTAGCTCCTTACATCAAGTGGCTTCATGCCTTGTCTGGAGCGATTTCCATAAAGAAAAAAAGTAATCTTCTCTCCATCCCATCCATTGTTTCCGGTCCTCTCGTGGTGGCGATCGTCGTTCAACTGATGATCTCTTAAACCCGTATTCTCGAGTGACCCCACCCCGAGCCTTGATCAGCGGTGACCCATTAGTCAAACCGCCCCCCCCCCTAAAAACAGAACAAAAATAAAATAAAAACAAAGGACTTACTTTGACCAATTGCGTTAACGTGAGAGGGTAATTTTCGGAGACGACAGCTAACAGTAAACTGCGATGGAGTTCCTTCAGGGTGGATCCGAGCACCAGGGAAAACGGGGTGAAGGCTGTCCGCACTTGGTCACTGATTAAATGGAAACAGATAAAGGGGGGGGGGGCGTTTAAAACTTAATATTTATGGAAATATTAGTTATTAAAAATAACAAGCAATCTGAACGCCATACAATGCATTTTAGTTTTATTAACTATTTTTTTCTTTGTTTCAATTGAATTTTCGAAGATATACTTCTTCATCAGAATTACTAAATTTCAAATAAAGATATATAAAAATACCTTTCATTTTTTTTCTTTCTTTTAGATCTCATCTTGTTTTTTTGGTGTTATCAGTTCGATGTAAATGAACGAACGAGAGTCTTTTTTTTTTTCCGGACGGCACATGGCAGTGCAATTTGAATAATAGGTTGTTGTCCTTGGTTAGAAAGCATTGTTTATATGGAAATATTAGTTATTAAAAATAACAAGCAATTTGAACGCCATACAATGCATTGAAAAAAATGAAAGGTATTTTTATATATCTTTATTTGAAATTTAGTAATTCTGATGAAGAAGTATATCTTCGAAAATTCAATTGAAAAAAAAAAAGTTAATAAAACTAAAATTTTTAAAACTTAATATTTATATTTTATTAGAGCTCAAGTTTTACACTATTGAGCTACTACAAAAAAATTTGTTTTATAAAAGTGTATATTTAAAAATTTTAAGTATATATATATATATATATATATATATATATATAGTCTCGGAAGTTTCTCAACCATTAAAACTATATTAAAAAAAAAAAAAAAAAAAAACTTATAGTCCCAAGTCTTCCAGTGGAAAATCACTCATGTAAGTCAATTTATTTTTTACAGTTATTATATTAGTTTATTTCTAACACTATTTTAAGGGATCATCAGTTGTTTACCATGAAAAACTGTTTCGGGAATTTATATATATATATAGCAATAGATGAAGTGAAAGAATAAAATTAGGTACGAATCAAATCTTATTACAATTCAAAGTTTAGGCAAAGTTCTTTAAAGTCCTTAACTCATGAGTTTTCAAAGAAAATCACTCCTTATTATATATATATATATATATATTAACTAACTAATATATTTATTAACTAACCCTGCAATACTTTGAAATTGAACGACCTTATCAAGACTAGCGAGCCAACGCTTCGTTCTACACCGGAATTTGAATCATAACCGCCTATAACAACAACAGCACCAAAGACGTTTATCAAGTAACAAAGAAATAAGTTTGTTTATTCTTGTTTTTTGATGAAAAAAAAAAAATGACTCAATACTGGTCACCCCTGATGATGGAATTTTATTCCGAAATTAATAGGATTAATGTAAAAAAAAAAATAATAAATTAATCTTGTATTGCCAATGGCTTATATTTCAATTTTTATTAACTAACCCTGCAATACTTTGAAATTGCACGACCAACCCACACCTTATATATATATATATATATATATATATATATAATAAGGAGAGGTAGTTTGCTTGAAGCATTGTGTGTAATACGTATATAGAGAAGTATTAGAAGGCTATCACAATACAAGAAATGGAAATATGTCGGCGTTGAGAAGTAAGACAAAAACAAGTGATTTTAATTATACATTTTTTTTAAAACTTTTTTAATAATTTTTTTTTTCCTATAGCAAATCTTACTTGATTAGGCAAAACTTCAACACTGATGTAATCTGTGTGACCGTGTTCCATAATATATTTCGACCTCTTTGTCAAATGGTAGGTGTAGTTTTAGTTTTATTACATTTGCTGCGGATATTAATATTTACTGCGTTATAAGCAATATTGCCAACCACACGTTTTTTGAGATTTGAAACACCTATCATTTGACAAAGAGGTCTTCCTCGAAATATATTATGAAACACGGTCACACAGATTACATCAGTGTTGAAGTCTTGCCTAATCAAGTAATCTTTGCTATATGGAAAAAAAAAATTATTAAAAAAGTTTTTGAAAAAATATATAATTAAAATCGGTGCTTATGCATATCAACCCTGACATTGAAATATTTAAAGAATGTATAAACTTTATTATGTACTTACGTGTTAGCTGAAAATAAGATTGTGCAGAAAAAATTACACAAATTCATCCAGTATTTATTAAATTATGAGAAAAAGAAAAAAAATGATTTTACGTACATTTTGATATTTTTGTAAACAAGGGAGATAACTGGAAAATCTAAGATACAAAATGGTGGAAATATCTACCGAGTGATAAAATCGTTTTTTATTTATAATTAAATAAATACTGGATGAATTTGCATAATTTTTGGTGTACAGTCTTCTTTTCATCTACCACGTAAGTACATAACAAAGTTTATACATTTCTTTAGCTATTTTATTTTTAAGAGCGGTCTAACATGTCAGGGTTGATAAACATAGGCACCTTAAAATCAATTGTTTTTGTCTTACTTCTCAACGCCGACATATTTCCATTTCTTGCATTGTGAGAGCCTTCTAATACTCCTCTATATATTTAAAAACTTTAATCTAATATATAAAGTAGAGACGTTTTTTCCCCTGTACCTTCTCGGAGAATAGGAAAATAACCACATGCATCACGGGCTACTGAACTCACAATTACATTGCACTTATTCACTCGAGCGTGCTTTAGTATATCTGTTATTCTTCTTTCCAAACTAACACTGAATATTACATTCGGCCCGGCCGCCACGACTCTCCGCAATACCAACTCCATATAGGTGGTAGTAAAAACTTTTCTCCCTAACAATTCTGTACTGTGACTACACTCATCGACACCGGGAACTAATAAACACAGTATAATTTTCACAAAACACCCATTGTTATTTCGTATTTGTCTGGCATTATTTTACTACATAATATTAAGCAATACGCAAAAACTTAACAACCGCTCCCTTACACTTCGATGATTATTCGCGAATATCAGATTACGTTCTATCTAATTCTACCTTCTACATTTATATTCATTCCGGAATTAAGCGAATGAAATTAACGAACACAATTCCTGCAACATTTATGATTCAACATGGCGGCTAAAATTTCTTGATCGAATCGACTTCCTATTTAATTCAATAAGCACCAAGATATTGGTAGACCCGCATACATTTACATTTTCAAAATCATACACCTTAAACACGCATATTATAGAAAAATTGCCCAAATGAATTTACTTCATCAAAAAATGACCTACACCGTGTCATTTTTTAACTTTCCATTTGGTCGGCAGAATCTAAATGTTAACATAACACGCATGTCAATAAACAAACATAGCGTTATTAGCCTATTTTCACATGTATTTTTAACTCGAAACCGTGGAGCTTTGGGTAAGAACGGTGGTGTACTGATTGACGGTTTCAGCGTTCGATCCCGTTCAACTCTGCCACTTTTTTCTTTTTTTTTTAATTTTAAACATTCGCCAACACGGTATAGGGGGTGGGGGTCTAGAAAGAACTATAGGCCGTTTTTTTTAATTCGACCTCATGCAACAGATTCTAATTTCTCCCGTGCAACGCCGGGCGACGGGTTCCGCTAGTTATATATATATATATATATATATATATATATATATATATGACTCAAAGCTTCTTTAGACTATATATTGGGTATTTAGATCTGTATGGCTAGGTTTCCTTCCTCTTATCTAATTACCTTTCTGGTACCTAAGCTTTATTTTTTTAAATTTATTTTTTAATGCAACTTTGATTCCTATATAATTTTATTGCTAGCTACCATATTGCAGAATGGTTCTTGGATGTAGTGTTTAGATAGTATTATTATTATTTATTTATTTTATTTTATTATTATGATTGTTATAATTAATGTTATTTGATATGCAAATTATCATATCATACGGTAGTCTTAAGGGTAATATATTATTATTATTTTATTATTATTATTATTATTATTTATGTATGTATTAGTGATATTTTAAGCTGAATTATTTCGACACTTGATTATTGGGGAAATGGTAGTTTAATTAGTACCATTGGAGAGCCATGAATATTATAACTGTCCTGTTTTTAAATCTCCAAAACAGTTACATGGTAAACAGCTTGTTAATATTAGACGCTTAAGGTATCCTGTTTTTGTTTCACTCTTAGATACTTAACCCATCCTTTTTATTTTTTTTATTTACTTATTTTTTATTTATTAATTTTCCAACGAATGTTAAGTCTGCAATATCTTTTATTTAGTTAGTTTCTCTAGGAATTTTAAACTGCATTTTACTTTTTTTTTCTTCTTTTTTTTTTTGTTTAAAATGACTCAAAGCTTCTTTAGACTATATATATATGCTTTCTCATTACAATTTGCACTGCCACGTGCTGTTCTTGACTAAAGCGACTCTCATCCCAAATCCGTTTCAACAACACACGAATTGATCACATACAAAAAAACGAGATGATGAAAAAGGAAAAAAAAAGATATTTTAATATATCTTTATTTGAAATTCGGATGATGAAGAAAATTAAATTGAAAAATTTTTTTTTTAAATTAATAAAACTAAAATGCATTGTATGGCATTCTAGTTGCTCATTATCTTTTTAAATAATTCCTATTACTAGGTATCCCAAACCGGGCTGATTTCCTGGCGAAATATGTTAAAAAAAATGAAATTCCCTACAATTTCAACTTGCGATATCTCGTTTAATTTTGGGGTTATTTTTGTAAACCTCGTAATGTAGGTTTAATCAATAATATTTGTAAAGAAAAATGAATGAAATATGAGCAGATACTTTTAACAAATTTATTACAACTGAACACAGAATAAATAATGAGTTAATTGCCGCTGTAACGCGAGATGAAAATAAGACAGTCTGATCCGTGGTCAATGTTTTCTTTTATAAACCTTGTAATTTAGGTTTAATCAGTAATATTTGATAAAGAAAAATGGATAAAATATCAGCAGAAACTTTTAACAAATTTATTACAACTGAACACAGAATAAAATAATGAGTTAATTGCCGCTGTAACGCGAGATGAAAATAAGACAGTCTGATCCGTGGTCAATATTTTCTTTTCTCTCTCGGCAAGACTATCGACAAGGGCGATAACTCTGAAATGGTCCAAGGGACATAATTGTGTCGTTAGTTATCCCTAACAGTTATTTAGATAAAATTTGGATATAAACAAAATGTAATCTTTTCTCTTTATAAAGATACAATTCTTTCTCCTGTTTCATTAATAGTTTTTTTGCTAACCACTTCAAGTTAAGTCACTATTTTCAGTGACGAACGTTTCATTTTTTTACGTGAAAAAAGTATATATAATTTTCAAATTTATTGCGCGCGAAATTGTATCACTATGCATATAAAAATAGTCCCATCTGAATGTAAAAAGGACACTCGTTAATGTGGTGTGTTTAACATATGCTTTTAAGTCGCATTTCATTAAAAAAATCCAAGTTTTAAACTTTAGTTAATAAAATCCGAAAGAAATTCAATATAAAAAATTCCGAAATTTACACCATTTTGTAGAGAAATATTCCGTCTTTAATAATCTGTTAGTGTCATATTACTATGCCCATAACTCTAGACGCGCCACGTATAAAACTGGAGGTACGTCCGTACAAATGAAAAATTTTCAATCATCTATGAGCTCTGCACATCAAGACTGCTATTGAAAAATTGAAAACATCAACAAAACGACTGATCCATTATTTTTTTTGTAATCTTAAAAATAAAACTTCAACATAACGTGTATTGAACATTTAAAAATATATATATTTATCGTACCCTAACTAGTAAATAAATAAATCTTTTAACCTTTTTTATTCATTAAAATTATAATTGTATGTTGTTTTGTCTTTCGGTAGTAGTAATTTTAAATTACCCTATCCGAAAAAATGTTGTCCCTTTTTGAACGAAAGTCAACAATTTAACTAATGTTGCTGATATAGCAATCAATCAGCTAGTTTAAACGGTTAGCTTCCTAAATTTCGTTTATGGAGTTTTGTAAAAAAAAAAAAAAAAAAAAAAAAAAGAAAGACAAAAATACTTTGCGCTTAAAAAAGTTAATGGTGTTTGTGGTTCTTTTATAAAAAAAATACTTCAAGAAATACTGGTTGTCAAATATACTCAACTTTCAAACTTTAATTCTAGTAATAATGATAAATAATAATAATAATTTGGCAATTAAAAAATAAATAAGATTCTACTTTTTTAGGCGATTAGGTGTGAACACCCTAAAAGTCTTGGCAGAATAAAAGACAAAAAAATAATTTAGAATTTAGAGGGGGGGATCAGTTTCGCACATAAATTCAACGCAAAACTCCCCCCTTCCCGGACATTCTTACCCTTTAGTGCAATTAAAAAAATATTTTTTCAAGTTGAAAACATGATATAAAATAAATAATTACTCTACCACTAAATCTAGGTTTGAGTGCCTTCTCTTGAACGTGTCGTACCATTAACCTTAAATCTGAGTGACAAGCCACCCCCCCAAAAAAAAACTCCCTTAAACGTGACCTACGTAATAAAGTAAACTAGTTTAATATTACGATGGCAAAACCTTATTACTAACCCTAAGTCCGAGTGGCAAGCCTCCCATCCTACAAAAATCCCATTAAAACCAGACTAAAAAAGAAAAGAAAAAAAAAGAAAAAAAAGCAGATCCCTATAAAGAAAAACGCACAGGATTTATTTCACATAGAAAAAAAAAAAATTAACTGCCCTAAAACGCTAAAATGGGCACATTAAATTCATGTGAAACCAATCCCCCCCACTCCAAATTCTAAATTAATTGTTTTTTTTTTCTTTCTGTCAAGTTTTCAGGGCGTTCACACATAATTGCCCTAGCCCTACCACTAACCCAAAGTCTGAGTGGCAACCCCCCCCCCCACCTCCTCCCACAAAGACTTTCTTAAAACTACACATAATTGGCTAAAAAGAGAAAGGGACCCCCCTCCCCAAACAAAAAACGCATAGTAATTTTAAAGTTTAACGCTTCATAATAAAGATTTGCTTGAAAAAAGAAAAAAAAACTTTTCTAAAACTTCTAAATTTAACCGAGTCTTTTTTTTAGCGAGTTGAAAACTGCATGAATTCACTCAAGTTAAAATATATCTATGACAAAAAGTATTGATATTGTAGAGAAGACAAGTATTTTTTTGAATTCCGCATCCAAAAAAATGAGTAAACTTGCAAAGTTTCAAGCTTGTATTTCCAATGGATACTTTTTTTACAGCAAATTCAGCAGCGTATACTTTTTACCGTTTCTTTAACCTTTTTTGGCCCCTCTTTTTTTTGGCCCTATTATCAAATTGTGTTTCTGTCTGTTTTTACAAGATTCAAATATGAGTTTTTATATTGATTTACTATTAAAAGAATAATTTAGCTTAGTCTCTAATGTGCTATGAATCATATTAAGAAGATTCAATGCGTTAACTGTTGAACTGAAACTTATATGAACAGTCAAAGTTACCCTTCCGTGTAATCTTTGCGTTTTTTTCGGGTAATTAGAATTTACCCAATGTTTAGGCTGGTTTGATCTAATAATTATTGCTTCCATTTGTCTTAATTTTCATTTAGCACAAGATGACATTACATTTGTAAGGATTTTTCATCGGTTTGAAGCATGCATTTTCAGTTATACACTGTTAAAATTGGCTTTGTGACCAATAACACACGAGACGCCAAATTTTCTAATTTCCGACGAACTTTGAATGATCATAACTTGGTGGCTAATTGAGCTACCAAAATAAATTTGGTACCATTGTTTATGGTTTGTAAAAATCTATATGTCTACATTAAAAGTTTTTTGATATAATGAAAATTAAATTTTGGTTTGGGATAGCTAATATTACCATATAAACAATCTTTCTAAACCAAGAACAACATTTCTTATATATATATATATATATATATATATATATATATATATAAATGAAGGAGAGTGGAAAGGAATTAGAGAAAGCAAAAGCCAAATCAAAATTCAATTCAAAAGTTCAAAGCAAGGTATATTCCGCAAAAAGGCAATTTATTCAAGTTAAATTTTCCTTAAGCCAGGCAATTCAAAGATCAAAATCTTATCATCAGAGGAAGTCGCTGGGATAGATAAGTTGGCAATGGCCAAGATTTAAAATTTGAAAAAATGAAATAAAATAAAAGTTGTAGGGAAGGAAACGTAGGGCAAAACTGTGCCAGGGTGCAAGCAAATGTCCGATTGCCAAAAAGTCCGGTGTCGAAGAGTCCAGCGGAGAGGATACGATGTAGATAGGTAGGTCGTTAGAGGCACGAGAAGAAATGAGAGAAGTTTCAAAGTTAAATTCCAAGAAGCCACAACTTCAGGTACGGCGAAAATGGAAAATCCAGGAAGGGTAAAAAGTCCAATAAGAGGTACATTCGATGATGCATTCGATGATAAGATTTTGATCTTTGAAAAGCCTGGCTTAAGGAAAATTTAACTTGAATAAATTGCCTTTTTGCGGAATATACCTTGCTTTGAACTTTTGAATTGAATTTTGATTTGGCTTTTGCTTTCTCTAATTCCTTTCCACTCTCCTTCATTTCTACCTGCTCTATCCTGGATATTGAGCTGTATACTTTTCACAATAGGGTTTTACCTTTCCTAAAAGTTCGCTTTTAGTACACCTCTTTATATATATATATATATATATATATATATATATTTATTTAAGTCATGGAGAAACATCTAGCAGCAAACAAACCACTGTACATGGCATTTGTAGATTTGGAGAAAGCTTTTGACCGTGTCCCCAGAAGGGTCATCTGGTGGGCCCTGCGAAAGCTGGGTGTTACTGAGTGGTTGGTTCAAGTGATAACGTCTATGTACACCAATGTACGTAGTCGGGTACGAGTCAGTAACAGCTACAGCAACGAATTTGAGGTTAGAGTAGGTGTCCATCAGGGATCTGTCTTAAGTCCCCTTCTATTCATCATTGTACTCGAGGCTCTATCACTGGAATTCCATACTGGCTGCCCGTGGGAGCTGCTATATGCCGATGACCTAGCGATCATTGATACTTCACTTCAGTCACTCAAGGAACGTCTGGATAGATGGAAGAGTAGCATGGAGGAGAAAAGTCTCAGAGTCAACATGGGTAAAACTAAGGTCATGATCGCAGGTCCAAACCTCAGCTTACTGCAGAAAACAGGAAAATACCCGTGTGCTGTATGTCTGAAAGGAACTGGCAGCAACTCAATCATCTGCACTCACTGTTCAGGTTGGGTCCACAAAAGGTGCAGTGGCATAAAGGGCTCTCTCAAAGCAGATCCTCACTTTAAGTGCTTTTGTTGCACCGGCACGGCAAGACCAATAGATGGCAGACCACTGACAGAGATGGATACTGGTGACAACAAGCTGGAAGTAGTGACAGACTTTTGTTATCTTGGAGATGTGATGTCATCAGATGGAGGCTGTGAACTCGCGGCAGCTACACGTTGCAAGTGTGCCTGGAAAAAGTTTAGAGAGCTGCTACCAATCCTGACAAACAAACACCTGTCAACAACTACGAGAGGGCGTGTATACTCCTCATGTGTCAGAAGTGTGCTGTTGTATGGCTCAGAAACTTGGGCTGTCTGCTGGCATACTAAAGAAGCTGCGCCGTAATGACAGGGCAATGGTCAGATGGATCTGTTTGGTGAGGCCTGAACAGTACATTTCTTTTGAATCCCTGCTCTCACAGGTCGACTTGAAAAGCCTTGCGGACGTCATGCGGAAGAACAGACTGCGTTGGTTGGGTCACATTGAGCGTAGCGATGGCTGGATTGCTAAAGTCCGAAAGTTGAATGTGCCAGCAGAGAACATCACCACTGGCAGACCCAAGTTGACTTGGGAGGACGTAGTCAAACGTGATAGGAAGGCCATGGGTATGGATTCCATCAAGTCTTGCCAAAGACAGGAGTGGAGAGGAAGACTTAGATTTCGAGACTAGACAATCAGGCCCCACCCTCATCAGAGGATTAATTGTGGCCTGATTCAACAAATAAACCGGTTGATAATGATGATGATTTTGGTACAGAAAAATTAGTACAACATTCGTACCGTCGGTTTCAAGCACAGAAGGACTTAGCCATCCAGCTCTCTTCAGCTTCTGTTATCATCTGTTTCAGAAATGTGAAGTCACGGGCCACTCTCGTTTGAACGCGTTATTTGCTTAGAGTTCGCTTGATTAATAAGAATCTTATGCTTATCGAAGGTCAAAACAGTATCTTAGTCAAAACAGTATCTTAGTCAAAACAGTATATTAGTCAAAACAGTATCTTAGTCAAAACAATATCTTAGTCAAAACAGTATCTTAGTCAAAACAGTATCTTAGTCAAAACAGTATCTTAGTCAAAACAATATCTTAGTCAAAACAATATCTTAGTCAAAACAGTATCTCAGTAATCATCTTTCGCTTTCTTATTTCTTTTATTTATTTATCGTACAGAAAAAGAAAAAAAAACAAAAACAGAAAATTGAACGGACAAATCTTCTCACCTGTATTCTGCGGCCGCCAGATAAGATCGTGTTCCTTCGAGCAAAGCAGACAAAGCTCCCAATGCACCAAGTCGACACTTTAAAAAGATTCAAGAAAAAATAAAATATTATAAATATGGGCTCTTTATATTTCTGATTTCTGAATTCAAATTTTTTATTCGCTAGAGTGAGTAGGGGCTCAAATACTCAGTTTCAACTCTGGAAATTTTTTTTAAAGTCACACTCCCGGCTTCCCGAAATTTAAAAAGGTCCCCAAAAGTAAAAAAAAAAAAAAAGATCTGATTCCGGGCCTCTCAACATTTCAAAAGGGCCAGATTCGTAAGGATAGTAGAGAGATTGTATCAACTGTACTTACCCGGTGTTGTCCTGGATGCAGTAGTTTTTAATTTTTATTTACATGCACATTTTTAAACTTAGTTTGAATTACCTTCGAGTGTCTTCGGTCTCTCTGTACAAGGGTTTGTCAGGACAACCTGACATTTAGGATATTTCCCCCTACAAGTAAACCCTGACCAAATATTCAAAATAACATAGTATTCGAAGCCCAAATAAGATCGCTTAGACACGGCTATACACTGGCTCATACGAAGAATGGTGCAAGTAATGTTACCTCAAGTAACAGCACTTAGCTCGATACTCCACCAGACTAGATGAATTCTTGTCCTGAAATCCGGTAAGACATACTGTGACATAGTCAAGTGGTCAATTAGGGAGAGGAAAATTAATATTCTTTACTCACTCAACGTTTGAGAGGTAAAGGTGAACTTTAATGGAATATTTGAACACCTATGTATCTCATACAGAGATCAAATGTTAACCCCAGGAAGGGGCCCCTTGATTTCTGAGAACTTCAATTGAAGTAAAATGAAACAGAAGAAATAAAATTTAAGTTGTAAGGTAGACAACTCTTATTATATTCTTCAATTTAAAAATAAGTCATCTCCGTGTTAGTTTATTTACCTCAGTTTAGGGATTGAGTTATGATTGAAAAATTGTTTTAATTTTCCCAATTAGCCGTAATTTATAATTAACTGCACAAGTCAACCATCTCTCTCAGCTATATATGTATTTCTATTACCCCATCTCACTCTCTTATATTTCTTAATGTTTCGGTGAGCACTTAGAGAAAGAGTGACTCTCTCTTTCCATCAAATTTACATAGTGTGTTCGTACATACCGTAAACACGTGTATAAATTAGATAGCAAAATAACAAGTCTCTTTATTTTTATATTATCCATTCTTCTTTTGACGCACATTCTCGGAGCATGCCCACCAGCTCCTGCTTTCAACATCCGGTGACGTCACAAAACGAATCTGGCTGAAACGTTGCTAGACGGAGGAATGGCAGGCAGCAGATAAATCACGGTTGCACAGATTTGTGGAGGACCCGGATAACGTACCAGGCATGGACCTCCCTCGCCGGCAGTGGGCAATACTCAACCGCCTCAGGACAGGTGTCGGCCGGTTCGCCGCGACCATGAAAGGATGGGGACTCCGGGACTCGGCTGTCTGCGACAAATAGATTATTATTTTTTTTTTAGATTTTTAAATCTTATTTTTTGGAAAAGAGTTCGTAAATGGCTACCATTTTAACTACTTGTAACTACGATTCTAATTTTATGCATTGCAGATTTGTTATTTTGTAGAAAAATAATATTTCAGGTTTTAGTGAAAACAAAACAAGTAGATTATTTTTGTTTTTTATATTTTTAAATCTTATTTTTTGGAAAAGCGTTCGTAAATGGCTACCATTTTAACTACTTGTAACTACGATTCTGATTTTATGCATTGCAGATTTGTTATTTTGTCAAAATAATACTTCAAGTTTTAGTGAAAAATAAAACAAATAGATTATTATTTTTTTTTAGATTTTTAAATCTTATTTTTTGGAAAAGAGTTCGTAAATGGCTACCATTTTAACTACTTGTAACATTTAACTAATGACTATGTAACGATTCTAATTTTATGTTATGCAGATTAGTTATTATATAGCAACCGGCCCAGGACAGGTGTCGGCCGTTTCGCCGCGACCATGAAAGGATGGGGACTCCGGGACTCGGCTGTTGTGGTCACTCTGAACAGACAGTAGACCACATCATCGAGTCATGCCTTAAATATCGACCATCCAACGTCGAAGCCGGCATAGCTGCGCTAGACAACAAAACATTAGCATGGCTTTTCTCAACCGAGCTGGTGATCTAACAGCGAGATGCTGTGAAGCAAACGAAAGAAGAAGAAGAAAAAGATATTATCCATGAGAAGTAAATATAGAAGTAAAAAGACTTATGTTTAGTTATGCAAGAAGATATGACGTCACAATTTGTGGATTTTTTAAATGGAATCCAAGTGGGACAAACAGCGATACGTCTAGCGATACGTATATAAGTGTCCAAACTTTTCTCAACTGAGCTGGTGATCTAACAGCGAGATGCTGTGAAGCAAACAAAAGAAGAAGAAGAAAATGTTATCCATGAGAAGTATATATAGAAGTAAAAAGACTTATGTTTAGTTATGCAAGAAGAATGTCTCAACTGATATGACGTCACGGTTTGTGGATTTGTGGGACAAACAGCGATAATCCGTCTAGCGATACGTCTATAAGTGTCCAAACAGACTGAGCATACCTTTGGTGACGGATCCCTGATGATAATGGTCAACAATGAGCGGACGTGTTGGGTGTTTCCGATCACAGGTAAGTCTGGAACAAATGACATCCAGTAGCCGAATATTAACTTGCGGTCCGTGAACTGAAAAAGAAAGAAAATTCGCAACTAAGTAGCGATGACATCCGAAGAAGTCGGGAGATAAACAAGACAATGTTGATGATTTAATACTTGCCCGTAAAACAATGGAAGGCCTACTTGTTAACGGCTAATATAATTAATAATAATATAATTAATACTAATTTAGTTAATACTAATTAAATGAATACAAATTAATACTAATTAAATTAATATTAATTAATATTAATTTAATGATTATAAATTAAATTAATATTAATTAAATATTAATTAAATAAATATTAATTAAATGATTATAAATTAAATAAATATTAATTAAATAAATATTAATTAAATAAATATTAATTAAATAAATATTAATTAAATAAATATTAATTAATATTAATTTAATTAATATTAATTAAATTAATATTAATTAAATTAATATTAATTAATTAATATTAATTAAATTAATATTAATTAATTAATATTAATTAAATTAATATTAATTAAATTCATATTAATTTAATTAATACTAATTTAATTAATACTAATTTAATTAATATTAATTAATTAATATTAATTAATACTAATTTAATTAATATTAATTAAATTAATATGAATTAATACTAATTTAATTAATATTAATTAAATTAATATGAATTAATACTAATTAAATTACTACTAATCAAATTAATACTAATTAAATTAATACTACAACGAATCACTTAAAATTTAAGACTAAGGGTTCAAAAAAATGATTTTTACATAAAAAATATCTGCATCTGGAAGAAGTGCCGTGGCCAAACCCGTCAGTGAGTAGTTCCCTTCTCAACAAAAAACTGAAAACAAAAGTTCCTGAATTTTCCCTGACAACGCTGGAACACAGGTTCCACAAGTATAGATTATAAAAAAAAGAGGTTTTTCCGAAAGACTAGGAGCTTAGTAGAATTGTGAATTGTTACAAGGGTGAAAGGGTTAGGGTTAGATAGAGATGATTACGGTCACTTTACTTCTAGATGGACTGATTTTCTTTCAATAAGTTACGTTCCAGTTATACATTGTGGATGATTAAAAAACAAGCCGCGCATGTGTGATCCCCCTCTGTATGTGACGAGTGTAAAATGCAATAAATTTGGGCAATTTGGGGCATTTTTGACCCCCATTGTACCCCCTGAGAGCGCGAACCAGAATTTTTCTGAGGTCGAAAATGCTCATTTTATATCCAGAACAATTGCCTGTACATTTTGGCCAAGTTTCAGAAAAATTGAATGGATGGATCAAACGTTATGGGAGAAAAGGGTCATTTTTTGCAATTTTGGGGCTTTTGACCCCCTGGGGGCACAAACCAGATTTTTTACAAGGTCAGCGATACTTATTTTCTATTAGGAACAATTGCCTCCATATTTTGTCCAAGTTTCAGAGAAATTGAATGAATGGATGAAAAGTTATGGGGCAAAAAATGTCATTTTTTGCCATTTATGGGGCCTTTTGACCCCCTGGGGGGCTAACCAGATTTTTTTTCAAAAGTCGGAGAATGTCACTTTCTAACCTGACCAAAGTTACAACTTCATGCAAAATTTCAGAGAAATTCAATAGATGGTTGCGGAGAAAAATCTGGACGGAAATGCCTCAAAACATAGGTCTCCCGATTTTATAAATCGGGGGACCAATTACGCTTATCTCCCTTTGAATAAATCAAAATGGCTGTCATATTTGCACTTCGTCTTCGTAAATTGCTAACATTTAATTGGTCCCCCGATTTATAAAATCGGGAGACCTATGTTTTGAGGCATTTCCTTCCGTCCGTCCATCTGTCCATCCGTCCGTCTGGATTTTTCTCCGCAACCATCCATCTGAAATTTTGCATGAAGTTGTAACTTTTGTCAGGTTAGAAAGTGACATTCTCCGATTTTTGAAAAAAAATCTGGTTAGCCCCCCAAGGGGGACAAAAGGCCCCGAAATGGCAAAAAATCCGGACGGACGGACGGAAATGCCTAAAAACATAGGTCTCCCGATTTTATAAATCGGGGGACCAACAAGGTCCCACCACTAAACAGCACACACACTCATACACTGTGGCCAAGCAAACAAGTCAGTGAGTACCCCCCTTCTCAACAAAGATTATTACAAGGGTGAAAGGGTGGCATAAAAGATAGAGATGATTACAGAGGCTTAAAATTGGTGAATCAGTCTTAAAAGGTGTTCGGGTTAGGGTTAGGGTTAGTCTTGAAAGTGGTGGAGAGAAAAATTGAACAGCAAATAAGAAGTCAGATAAGCATAGATGAAATGCAGTTTGGTTTTATGTTTTGGTAAAGTACCATTGCTAGGAGGTCCACCCTCCAAGGCTTCGCCTCCCCTCTTTGGGGAGGAGTAAGTTTATTGCTTACTGCCTGAGGCGCCCCAACCGGGGAATGCCGACGGGGCTGCCCAGGCAATTTTTAAACCCCACTTTCCCGACCCGACCTTGGGTCACATCTTACTTGTGGGAGTAAGATAAAAGCTGGCCTTGTGCCTAACTCCTGGAGAGGAGTAAATCAATACTCTGAGACAAATGCAAGAGAAGTACCTTGATACGAAGGAGAACCTGTATTTTGTTTTTGTGGATGTGGAGAAAGATTTTGACAGAGTGCCAAGAGATGTTGTCTGGCCGGCTTTCCATCAACTAGGGGCATATGAATGTGGTCGGTAACGGTTGTTCAAACAATGTACAGAAATGCTGAAAGTCGTGTTAGAATAAACAGCACATTTAGTGACAGCTTTAATGTTAGAGAAAGAGTACATCAGGATTCTGTACTGAATCCATCGCTTTTCATTTGTGTCTTGGAAGCATCGTTCGGAGAGTTTTGTATGGATTGTCGCGTTAGATTCAGCAGGTGTTTGGAGAAGATGCGATGGGTGCAACACAAATTAAGGAGTGGTTCAACCGATTCAAAAATGGCCGCACATCAGCGGAGAGTGACCAGCGTTCTGGCAGACCCCAAACTGCTCAGAGTGCAGCTGTTGTTGAGAATGTGCGAAAAAAAAAACAATGCGAAATGCGACGTCGGAGATGAACACAATTCCAAAAGAAGACTCCCAGAGGTGTTTCCGGAAGTGGATGGATCGGTGGGCTAAGTGTGTGCAAGCACAAGGGGCCTACTTTAAAATGGATTAAGGTCCCTCCCCCGTCATGTATTTGAAATATCTTTTTCTGTCCTAAGGTCGGATACCTTTTAGACAGGCCTCGTATTTCATAATCTGGTCCAGGATATGAGCAAAGAAAAAAAAAAAAAAGATATAAAAACGACATCAATCGAAAAACCCACCTTGATAATGGCATAAAGGCAACCTAATGCCGCCTGTCGCACTTTGGTATACGCTGACCTTTGCTTCCCGGACAGATGAGATCCTTCACCGTCAGACAACTCCGATTCTGAACTGCTCGGATGAAATTTCCGAGCGGGTCCATTCTCCAAATCGCTATTGACAAGGTTGCAAAGCAAAGGGTCATCGTCCAGTTTGACGCTCTCATCCTTCTTGCTCACGAGCGGGTCGTCGTCAGCATCGACATCACCATATTTGTTCTCCGTCTTCCGCGTCAACACTTTCTTCTTCCTTTTCTTCTGTTGATGCTGTTGCGGTTGTCCATCAGCGTCCCCGTCACTTTTGGCAGAGCGAGACGTGGCTTGCGACAGATTGTACTGATTCATTGGAATCGGATACAGGCTCACGGGACCGGTTAGCGGGTAGTTCGGAAGTCCATGGAACACATAGGCCTGAAAAGATACAAGTAAGAGATTATTACAGTCTCATTAATCATGTTTGCTCCATTTTATGGCATATCAACCCTTTTTTTTGTTTAGGGTTAGGGTTGGGTTTAGAACTGGGGTTAACCATGTTACGGTTAGGGTTAGAGTTAGAGTTAGGGTTATGTTTAGGATTTAGGTTTAGGGTTTAGTTAAGGTTGGGGGGGGGGTATGGTTTTTATGCATATCAACCCTTTTTGGGGTTTAGTGTTGGGGTTGGGGTTGGGGTTAGGTTTAGGGTTAGAACTGGGGTTAACCATGTTACGGTTAGAGTTGGAGTTAGGGTTATGGTTAGGGTTTAAGGTTTAGGTTATGGTTAGGGGGGTTATGGTTTTTATGGCATATCAACCCTTTTTTTGGTTTAGGGTTGGGGTTAGGTTTAGAACTGGGGTTAACCATGTTACACTAGGGTTAGGGTTGGAGTTAGGGTTATGGTTAGGGTTATGGTTAGGGTTTAGGTTATGGTTAGGGTTTAGGGTTAAGGTTATGGGGGTTATGGTTTTTATGGCATATCAACCCTTTTTTTTGGTTGAATATTTTTAAAACTTTATTACACACTAAATAAGGCATATTGCCACTGAAGTGTAAGGGGCTACTGTGAATAAGGGGTCATATTTATAGGGGCAGCCTAAGTGGGGAGTTGTGCAGCGAGATGTTCACATTACATTTAAATTTCTGCATTTTGGTACAGTCGGAGGGAAACAGAGACACTATTTGAGTAGAAAGTTTTTCGTCATCTTTGGACCTCCACAGTGAAGGAGTGGGATTTTGCTGCTAGTACGGTTGGTCGGACGTATTTACGTTTGAGATAGCGGACAAGTGAAGCAAGTTCATCGGAGCACATTCTGTGGAAGTACTTGTAAAACAGGCACCGGGATGCAACACTGCGGCGATGGGACAGGGGCTGGAGCTCGACAGACAGTGCGGGACCTATTAGGTTAGAGACTCTTTTTTGTACCCTGTCCAAGGGGGAAAGACTATTCATAAAATGACGACCAACTGTGCCGAACAGATATACCCAAACACGTGGTTGTTAAACTGATTAAAGCCAAGATATCAAATATACAATACCTTTTCAAACATTTGTTATTTTTACCGCCAGTCGCTTATGCTTTCTAGTATATATGACGAATAAACATATACTACACTTCACTCCCCAAAGACGTAATGCCTTGGGAGATAATATGATGATAACAGAACAGATACTACACTACACCCCCTAAAAGTGAAGAGGAAGTAATGCCTGGGAGGATGGTTTCATGACAACAGAACAGATACTACACTACACTCCCTCCCCCCCCCAAAAAAAAAGGAGGAGGTAATTCATGGAAGGATGGTTTCATGACAACATAACAGATACTACACTAACCTCCCCCCCCCCCTCAAAAAAAGTAAAGGAGGAAGTAATTCCTGGGAGGATGGTTTCATGACAACAAAACAGATACTACACTACACTCCCTCCCTCCCCCCTCAAAAAAAGTAAAGGAGGAAGTAATTCCTGGGAGGATGGTTTCATGACAACAGAACAGATACTACACTACACTCCCTCCCTCCTCCCCAAAAAAAAAGTAAAGGAGGAAGTAATTCCTGGGAGGATGGTTTCATGACAACAGAACAGATACTACACTACACTCCCTCCCTCCCCCCAAAAAAAAGTAAAGGAGGAAGTAATTCCTGGGAGGATGGTTTCATGACAACAGAACAGATACAACACTACACTCCCTCCCCTACCCCCCCCCCAAAAAAAAAGTAAAGGAGGAAGTAATTCCTGGGAGGATGGTTTCATGACAACAGAACAGATACTACACTCACTCTCCCCTCCCAGATGTTGAGCGTTTTTCTTTTTGACAAAGAAAGGGAGTGGTGTTTCCTTGTCAATAAAAGCCCTGATATGAGTATACGTTAACACTTCTCACAATTAACAGCATCCGTGGACTTTCTACAATTCCATCACGAAGCAGAAAATGTCCTTACCCAAACGCCGGAGAGCAAAGGACCAAGGTTATCTGTGGGTACGAAGCGTGTGGCCAGGACAACGTTATGCAAACCACGTAACGTATGACAAAGAATCTGGAAAGAAGATTTGAAAAAATAAAATAAATAACACATGAAAAAAAAAAACAATAATAAAGAAAATTAACGTTACACTCCTCCTAAATAGTGAAATATCCGAAAAAAAGAATAGTCTTATAATATTTACCAATGTATTGTATCGAATCAAAGATAGTGACTGATTTCTTTCTTTTTCTTATGTTTCGAGGTAAACCTCCTCCTCAAAAAAGTCTAAAATCTCTGTTCAATGTAAAATGTTTAATCAGTGAACAGTGAATGCTATAAAATTTCACATAACATTATATTGCAACATGAATTGGATTAAATACATACAATATATTGCAACATGAATTGGATTAAATACATACAATATAGTGCCAAGTCTGCAAAAAAAATGGCGAGTCGAGATAACTTTTAGTTAATATAGCTTTAAAACAGCACCACCCACCGATCATAAAACGGTTTGGATAATCAGAGATTTCAAGGTAGTTTTACTAAAATAGTCATTTTTTAAAAATCAAAGCACTTTAAGTCGTAAAAATACCATCATTTTGTTCGTAAATGAATATCCTTTCACGCGCATTAATAAATAATAATCTACATGATATATTTTGAGAGTTTTCAGCAAATACAGTCATAAAAATGTTAACGCCATTTTCGGCCATTTACATCAGTTTTTTTTTTTACCCCCCCCCCCCTTCTTTTAAAGATATCGTACCATTCAGCTTTGGGGAATTTCATCATGAAATTTGGAAAACAATCAGGAAAAATATCAATTTCAATTATTTTCGGGATACAAAATTAATTGGTCCATTATTTTTTTTGTAATCTTAAAAATAAACCTTCAACATGACGTGTATTGAACATTTTTAAAAACTATTATTCGTACCCCAACTAGTAAATAAATCAATCTTTTATCTTTTTGTATGCATTAAAATTATAATTGTATGTTGTTTTCTCTTTCGGTAGTAGTAATTTCAAATTACCTTATCCGAAACAAATACTGTTCCCTTTTAGTTAATTTAAACTGGAAAGTTAAAAAAAAAATTTTTTAAATGAAGATGCAGGACCAGCGGAACAGTTATAAAAGTGTGGGGGGGGGGGGCTCTCCTAGAAGGTGGGGGGGCAGTTAAACACATGCATATATAACTTCATTATTGATGAGCGTAAAGTGGGTGGGGGGGCCAAGTCAAAAAGTGGGGGGGGGGGTGGAGCCCCACCTGCGCCCCCCCCCCCAGTGCCGCCGTCCATGAGCTAAATTGGGTCCCAACATTTTTAGAACTCAGGATGCAGAATAGCCTTGATCATTCCGCATCCTGAATTGGATCCTCTAAAAAATTTTAAACGGATAGAATATTTCAGTAGAAAATGTGTATCCGCAACTGTCTGCAAAGTTTCGCTGCATAATTCGAATGAATGTGGAAGTTATTAACAAAAGCGATATCAACTTTAAATCGAGCTAAATTTTGTTGATATTTTGCGTATTACGTTTGTATCGACATATCTCCGGCAGTACAAAGGCGGAACTACTTAAACTTAATACTTTATCAGAAAACGTGTATCCGCGACTGTATGCAAAGTTTCGCTGCACAATTCGAATGAATGTGGAAGTTATTAACAAAAGCGATATCAACTTTAAATCGAGCTAAATTTTGTTGATATTTCGCGTATTACGTTTGTATCGACATATCTCCGGCAGTACAAAGGCGGAACTACTTAAACTTGATACTTTATCAGAAAACGTGTATCCGCGACTGTATGCAAAGTTTCGCTGCATAATTCGAATAAATGTGGAAGTTATGAACAAAAGCGAATATTTCAAAGAGAACATGCAACTTGATTGCTCACTGTAATAAACATCGAGATTTCTTTACACCTTCGACACGCACCAATAAAGCTAAACTCGCAATCACTTCGAGCACTCAGCATATCCCCAAGATAACTCCTCGGCCTAACATTCACAGGCAACATGAATTGGAAGAAGTACATAGAAGATAGTGCCAAGTTCGCTGCAAAAAAGGTGGACTCCCTAAACCGGACTAGAAAACTTCTCTCACCTACCACTGTCTCTCAATAAAGCCATCATTTTCTTGGTATATATATATATATATATATATATATATATATACAGGGCTTTATGTGTATATACAGGATGTCTCAAAAAAATGTACTCACTCGTAGAATGACGAGAAAACTTTTATTTATGAACATAGAGTGAAATGAAATAGCATCGAATACATGAGACAGATGTAATTGAAGAATCATGTTCGCAAATGTTCAAACTGATGACCATTATTGTTCAAACAAAGCTGATAACGCGCACCAAGAGATTCGCAAACGTCGCAAAACATGTCATTAGGAATATCACGACAGTGTCTTTCAATTTCCAATTTCAATGCATCAATTGTCCTTGGTTTGTTGCCATAAACTTTGTCTTTTAAGTATCCCCACAAAAAAAAGTCCATGGGTGTTAGGTCTGGGGAACGCGCAGGGTATTCATTGGGGCCCCTTCGTCCAATCCATGTGTCAGGAAACACTGCATCAGTGTAAGCTCGTACATCGCGATGGTAGTGGGGAGGAGCTCCATCTTGCTGAAAGTAAATATCGCCGTCATCACCAAACCTCTCTGTAATTTGTGGACCAACAAATTCCTGAAGCAAGTTGAGGTAGCTCTCACAGTGAGTACATTTTTTTGAGACACTCTGTATATATATATACAGGGCTTTATGCGCTCCACTACTTTTGGAGCTGCTCCCGCTCCTGCTCCAACGCCCAAAATTGGAGCTGGCTCCTCTCACGCTCCCCTTTTTCAAAAAGGAGCCGCTCCTGCTCCAACTCCTATAAAAAAGGAGCAGCTCTTTTTCAGCGCTCCATAATAAAAATGTCCCTTCTTTCATAAACGTTCTATTCTGCCAATGAGTGGTCGAAGGATAGGGGTGGGCGTAAAAGGATCTCGTCAATATGGGTTGGGATGGCACTTTAAGTGTAAGACCGTAAGATAATATTTGACTAAATCTCGCTAATATTTTGAGAGTTATAGGAGAACATGTCGGACGAAGTATAGGATTATACGTAAATTTTCGTTTCCTGAGGTATAAAATAGAAATAGAAAAATCCCTGAAGTATTTAAAAACAATTTTAATTTTCATTACATTAACAACCTATTTTTTCAGGGAAGGAAAATTTGACCCAATATTTTTTCTATTTATTTTGGAAGGAAATTTAGATCTGTTTTAAGTAAATAAAGTTTTACTTTTAAACATTATTAGTGATTATTTTCTTTTTAAAGAAAACATTTCTCTGGGAGAGCAGAGACTCCCATATGCATTTATTTGTTTTGTTTTACGAACGTAACTATATTATATAATGTATATTATTATTTATAACAGAGAAACACGCAAGAACTTTCAAACAAATCGATTTATCCATTTTTTTTTCAATAGTACAATTTGGGGCGAAAAAAAACCCAATGAAATTTATTTTTTAAAGATTGAATAAAAAAAATATTTCTCATAAGTTGTCTAAAAAATATCAATAAACAATTCAGAGATCCATTTAATGTCTTAAAATTTCATACAAAATATCTGGCCTAGACCTTGGGAGTTGAAAAAATATTGGGTCAAATTTTCCTCCCCAAAAAATTAACTGGAGCAAGTTTTCCTAGGTCGGACAAAAACATTCATTAAAATTAAAAATTTGAATAAAAAAGGTGAAAACGTCTATATTTGAAATCTCTAACAAAAACAAACTGTTTTAATATTCGATCATAGATTTTTTAAGATAAAGAAAATATCTAATCTACTTTCGGTTCTAAAAAAACAACAAATTAGTCAGAAAGTCTAATTATTTGCTTTTTTAAATTAAAATTTAACATATTTTCTTTAATTTAATTAAGTTTAAACATCGGTTTAATTGTAGAATAGGGGCCGCTGTTTTCTTTCGCTCATTTTTCTTGATATTCGCCCAAATTTTTGATGAAACTGATTGTTGGCCTTAATTGTATCTTTGGTCCTGAAATAAAATTTTCATTTGCTTTTTTAAGTGTTGAGAATCTAACTTTAATTCGATGTTTTAATCGCTGGTGGCCATGTTGCTTTTTATTGTTTTTTTTTCCTTGGACTAAAGATATTTTTTACTCCTTTAACAATTCATTACACACAAAAAAAAAACTTTGAACATTCTATTTGCAAAAGCAAGTTTTAATGGAATTTAACGAATTTAAAAAAAGCAAGCATGAAAAGGTTAAAACATACTAGTCGTGAATTTAAGAATAACAAAATGTCGCCGAAAAGACGACGGGTAAAAATGTGGCATAAAGTTCAATTTGATATATGCTAGAATTTTTTGTCAGGACAACATGTACCATTTCACCCCCAAAATCGATGTTATCGAACATTTGGGTCAATACCGAGCGAAATGGGCGAAAAAATCCAACGACCCCCCTATAGTATAATTGAACCTAAAATTCTTTATCTAAAAACACGAATTAAAAAAAAAATTGGCTTATCAATCAGCAATAACATCCTTGTCATAAATCAAAAAAAAAATATGAGAAAATAACTTCAAAGACATCTATAGACTCACTGGTGCCAAATTGTCTGCTGCCTTAAGAAAACTGCCCCATCAAAAATTTAACATGTCGGTGTGAAACTTCAAATGTTTTGTTTTTATGCTTAACTCTCTAGTTCTTTCTCCCTCTCTCTCCCCCCTTCCTCTCTCTCTCCCCCCTTCCTCTCTCCCTCCCTATCTCATATACATTTACCAGAGATATAATTTAAAAAATAACTCTGAGACTTTCTTTTCTTTTCATCGCTGAATAAAAAACTAATGTTAAAAAAAAAAATCAAATAATTTTGGAGTGAGGAGCCTATTGGTGATTGTCATTCAGGTTGTTGGGCTATAGTCGCCACGCTAAGCACTGCGGGTTGGTGACATTATTTGCCCATAGCTAGGTGTCCACATACAGCACCTGGTATTCCCAAATGGTTACCCATCTGGTACTGACCAGGCTCAACGTTGCTTAACTTCGATGACATAACAGGAACCGGTGTGTCAACGTGATTATGCGGTTGACTAACCCTTCAGAGTTTGTTGACTACGAATAGTAAAATAATTTTATTTTTTATTAAAATTCTACTTGATAATTTTCCGCAATTTTTGGTGTTGCCTGATGCATAAGTATATCAAAGAGTTTTCCTGTTAATTTATTTTGAACTGCCATATGGATCTAATTTTGTGATTAAATTATTTTTTAAATTGAAATTAAAATTTAAATTGAAATTAAAATTTAAAATTTAAATTAAATTGAAAAAGTGAGAGAAAAAATAAATAAATAAAATTAAAAAATTAAAAAATAAAACTTCATTTTTAAAATTTGGTTAGATTTCAAATTTAACCAGTATTTTCTGCGGGACTGCATCCTCACCGACCCCTTCATATGCACGCTTGAACTTGAGTTGAGCACGGTTCTGAAGAAGGGAAGAGTTCCCGAAATATCCTATCATACAGAGTTTCCATCAGATCATCTTGATACAGATATTACATAACATTGTAACATTGTGTAGATGGACAGATATATGTGTGTTTGTGAAAAAAAAAATATATATATATATGTGTATATATTAAGGGTGAAACTATTTAATTTGTTTCACCATTATATGTCTTATTTGCTCAAACTTGTGTCTATCCATCACACCTCTGCATTGTATTGCCTTCTAAGTATCATGTTTCTATATACTAATAAACAATGCTTCAAGCAAACTACATAAACTTTTTATATATATATATATATATATATACACACACACATACATACATTACATATACACACACATACATATACACACACACATACATACACACACACACACATAAATACATATATATACACACACATAAATACATATATATACACACACATAAATACATATATATATATACACACATATATACACACACACGCATATATATATATATATATATATATATATATACACACACATATACATATATATATATATATATACACACACATATACATATATATATATATATATACACACACATATACATATATATATACACACACATATATATATATATACACACACATATACATATATATATATATACACACACACATATACATATATATATACACACTAGAGATGGGCGGTTTTACCGAAAAACCGCGGTTTTTCGGTTTCGTCTCCATACCGAATACCGAATCGGTTTTTTTTTTTTTAAACCGTAACCGTTCGGTATTGTGTTTTTATTACAGTAAGCCACCATATACAAGGAAACACGGTTGAAAAGATTTTCCGATTTGAATAAAATTGAATATTACCAAAAAATGTTATATTAGTAAGAGGACAGATTGAACAAATATATTACTGCAATTACTGCTATAAACACGAGGCGATTTTTGTTTATTTTCATTCTAGAACGAATTTTAAACATTTCAAAATATGAATATAGAAAATGTTGTTACATTTTTCGTACCCAACTAGTAAATAAATTAATCTTTCATCTTTTTTTATGCATTAAAATTATAATTGTACGTTGTTTTGTCTTTCGGTAATAGTAATTTTAAATTATCTTATCCTAAAAAATATTGTCCTTTTTTTGAGCGAAAGTCAACAATGCGTACTAGTATTGCTGATATAACAATCAATCAGCAGCAGCGTCTTGTAAACCTTTGTAAACTTCGTTTATAAACTTCTTTAAAAGTAAGATAAAAATATTTTTTGTGCTTAAAAAAGTTAATCCTATTTGGTTCTTTTATAAAAAATACTTACAAAAAATACTGGTTTTCACTCAACTTTCGAACTTCTAGTAGTAATGAATTTCTAGTCGCCAATTTTAAAAAAAAATTAAGATTCTACTTTTTTAGGCGATTACGTCTTAAAGTCTTGGCGAAAAAAAGAAAAAACAAAACAACAAAAAATAGTTTAGAATTTAGAGTGGTGGATCAGTTTCGCATATAAATTTAATGTAAAATGATCTCCGATTTCCCGGCCATTCTTGCCTTTTAGTGAAATTTATAAAATAAATAATTACTCTACCATTAACTCTAGGTACGACTAACAAGCCCACCTCCTAAAAATGCCATCTTGAACGTATCGTACCATTAACCTTAAATATGAGTGGCAAGCCACTCCTAAAAAACTCCCTTAACCCTAACACTAAGTCCGAATGGCAACCTCCATCCAAAACAAAACCCCTTCCTTAACCTTATCACTAACCCTAAGTCCGAGTAGGAAGCCCTAATCCTACAAAAAAGCCCATTAAAACCACACATAATCGTCTAAAAAAAAAAAAAAAAAAAAAAAAGCAGACGCCCATAAAAAAAACGCACAGGATTTATTTGCCATAGAAAAAAATTGATTAATGCCCTAAAACGCTAGAATGGCCCGGAAATGGTGAATTATTCTGCATTAAATATATGTGAAACTAATCCCCCACTCGAAATTCTAAATGAATTGTTTTTTTTTCTTTCTGCTAAGTTTTCAGGGTGTTCACACTTAATTGCCCCTAGCCCTACCACTAACCTGAAGTTCAAGTGGTAAGCCCCACTCCTCCCGCAAAAACCCTTATAATCGTCTAAAAAAAAAGAAAAAAACAAGAAAAACGCACAGGATTTATCTCCCATAGAAAAAATAATTAACTGTCCTAAAACGCTAGAATGGCCTTGAAATGGGGGATTATTTTATGTGAAACTGATCCCAACTTTAAATTCTAAAATAATTGTTTTTGTTTCTTTCTTTCTGCCAAGTTTTTCAGGGTGTTAACATGTAATTGCCTAAATAAAAAAAGTAGAATCTCATATTTTGGGGAGGTAAGGAGGTGAGTTAGCAGAAGGTGTAAATCTACAATAATGCTAAAGAAATCTTGCAATATATTCATTTTTAAACAGTCCTAGTATTAGATTTTAGTTTCTTGTACATAAAATGTATTACAATTCAACTTTGAGTTTTCTAACTTCTTTCTTTTAATGGATTCATGGTATTTTTAAGGTATTGCAGCATATTTATGTGCACTTAGTGCAGATTACTTGGAAACCATTAATTTCTGGAGATTTTCAGTGGCATATTCTGATTCCTTGTACAAAAATACACTTATATGGTAAATTTCATTGCTTAATCTTGTGTTTTAACAAAGATATAACATTTTTACTGAAAAATTAGTGTACAAAATGTGACGAAACGCATATGGTCTTAAAGAGGGGAAAATATCCAATTGTGTGAGGCACAAAAATAGTCATAACTTCCTTATTTTTAGTCAGATTTAAAAAATTTAAAAAGCTTCTTTCTTAGATCATCAAGCTCTTTCTATATATGCCATTATTGAGATATTTTAAGCAATTAAAAATTTTTCATGTGTATTGCTACTTGTAGGAAGAAATCTTTGTTTACAGTTTGTTTATCATTAACATTTTGAATTTTCAAATGAAAAAGAGAAATACGACAGACAACATGACATCGTACTTTTAGCATAAACTATTTTCAAATGAAAAAGAAAAAATCAAACGTGTTCCGTATGATGTCGAAAATTTATTTGATTCAACTCAAAATTGTAAAATAATTATTTGTTTGTTTCAGAGTTATCTAAAAAAATAAGTTATTAAAATGAAATTTAAAAAAATACTTGTAAAAGTAAATAAACGAAAAGTAGTGAGCGAGTATAAACATTTAAAAAGAAAAAAAGTAGTTGCCAATGCTAGTGTCACTTTATTCGGATTTTTAAAATTATTTTAAACATTAGGCATTTCATTGTTTACTTTTGAAAAGCCACTTCATACATAAATTGTAATTTCTAGAGAACTATCTCTCAACTATACCGTTTTCTCTCCCAAAAATGGGTTATTCAAAAAGTAGACTGTGCAACGATTTATATTTTACTAAATTGTTAATATGGTATTTATTTAGAGTTGACAATTTATTCGAAAGTTTAATTATTAAACTTTAATCCAAGTCATGAATTCTATGACTAAAATTACCTTAAAGCTTAAAAAATGACTTTAGGTGAATTAATAATCTCTACTTTTTTTTAACCATCCTTCCTTTTCCCTTGGCGCGGTTTTCGGGTGTACTACTAGTCTTTTACGCCTGTCTATAAAGTTTTATTACCCTGTCTTAAAAACAAATATT
>CAUVYP010001262.1:242500-245000 GCA_963556195.1 Sepiola atlantica
ATATATATATATATATTTTCATAGCTTACACACTATATATATATATATATATTTTCATAGCTTACACACTATATATATATATATATTTTCATAGCTTATATATATATATATATATATAGTAAATATTGCAGTGGTTTATACTAACAGACGACGTCGTTTCGGGTTTTCTACCCCCATCAGTGCAGGAGTGACGGTTGCAGGCGGTCGCATAGGCTCGAACACAGTTCGTAGATTCAGCCTAGAATCACGAGCTTAACGCCCAAGCCCACACTGCCGCGAGAAATCACCACAGGCAGTAATTGAAATTAATTTTTAAAATAATTTTTTTTAAAGTTTTTTTTTTAGTACTTCATGCAATTGTATTTTAGATTTCGATAAATTTAATTAAATAAAAAATAAAAATAACGGGTTGGTCACGTAGAGAAGAGAAACGCAAATACAAAAGGTACACGAGAAGAAGTGGTAACGTAATTAATATAAACACGGTGTACTAGTAAACTAAAATCGCCCCAAATAATAATTATATTATCACAGAATACGGAGTTGTACACGGTGGGTGGGATCTACATACCCTGCAGTTTGCCATCGTGTCCATCGAGAGGCTCGGAATGTCATAAAGAATTTTGTGGAAAATATCCAGGCAAGTCAACACATATTTCTCATCGAGATACGGCGCATTAGCAGTCCTTGATGCAAAGAAATGAGCAAAGAAAGGGGAAAAGAAAAAAAACATTCTTAAATAAAAGCAATTAAAAAAAAAGTATTAAAAAGAAAAAAAAAATCTTTCACAAAAACAAACAAAAAATTAAAAGCAATAAAAAATAGCTAATTAATAAAATGTCCTTTTTCAAAACCAATATGCAAATTAGTTAACCTTGCGACTTATATTGTATATACATAAGCAGAGGCGTGTATACTCCTCATGTGTCAGAAGTGTGCTGTTGTATGGCTCAGAAACTTGGGCTGTCTCTGCTGGCATACTAAGGAAGCTGCGCCGTAATGACAGGGCAATGGTCAGATGGATCTGTTTGGTGAGGCCTGAACAGTACGTTTCTTTTGAATCCCTGCTCTCACAAGTCGACTTGAAAAGCCTTGCGGACATCATGCGAAAGAACAGACTGCGTTGGTTGGGTCACATTGAGCGTAGCGATGGCTGGATTGCTAAAGTCCGACAGTTGAATGTGCCAGCAGAGAACATCACCACTGGCAGACCCAAGTTGACTTGGGAGGACGTAGTCAAACGTGATAGGAAGGCCATGGTTATGGATTCCATCAAGCCTTGCCAAAGACAGGAGTGGAGAGGAAGACTTGGATTTCGAGACTAGACAATCAGGCCCCACCCTCATCAGAGGATTAATTGTGGCCTGATTCAACAATTAAACAGGTTGATGATGATGATGATGATGCTGAAGATGATGATGATGATGATGATGATGATGATGATGCTGAGGATGATTCTTTTACGTCGATGATGATGAAGACGACGACGACAACAACGACGACGATGATGATGATGATGATGAAGACCACGACGACGACAACAACGACGACGACGACGATGATGATGATGAGGATGATTCTTTTACGTCAATGATGATGAAGACCACGACGACGACAACGACGACGACGATGATGACGATGACGACGATGATGCTGATGATGATGCTGATGATGATGATAAAATATTGTGTTAAGCTAGATTAACTTTAAATAGGGCGTTTTGATTTTATTGGTAGCGCGAGAAATGGGCCCAACTTTCGTATTTATTCATTTAGATAGCCAAGGAGGTGACAGTGGTTAAGTGGATAACGACGCGAACTGACGACCTGGGTGTGCCGAGTTCGAATCCAGTCGATTGCATAACACCACTTTCAGTTAGGGATGTTGGCAACCATTATGTAATCCTTCCTGCAAGAATGCCGACAACAAAGTAGTACGATTCCGATTCATACGAATTTACTTTTTTTACTATTTAGATAGCTGTACCTACTCGGCATTGCCCGGGAGTCTTTTTACTTTCATTTTTATTTTACTTATTCCTACACCCCCCCCCCTTGTCTTTTATCCTAATTTCTTGTACAAAACCATTTACATTTTTCGAAAGATAATTCAATGAAAAAATATCATCATCATCATCATCAGCAGCATCATCATCGTTTCTTTTTTATTAACGTGCAGGTTGAGGGCCATCATGCACACTGGTGGGTCCCCGTGCAGGTAGCTAGCTAGCTGCACTCCACAGCCTCAAAACAACATGATCCAAACACTTGATATATCCAAAGCCTTTGACAGGGTCGGGCACAAAGGTCTTCTCATAAAAATGAATTCATATGGTATTACTGGACGAATATTTAATATAATTAGAGCCTTCCTATCCAAAAGAAAGATTCAGGTTGTCCTCGATGGCCGTTCATCCAAACATGACATAAATGCAAGTGTGCCCCAGAAATCGATCCTTGTACCTTTGTTCTTCCTGATTTTCATCAACGACCTCCCTGTT
>CAUVYP010001262.1:250000-352500 GCA_963556195.1 Sepiola atlantica
AGTTTTGTTTTACGGCATATCAACCCTTTTGGGGTTATTTAATGCCGAATCTGGTCATTATAGTAAAAGTTTTTATGCTTCAAGTTCTTTATATCTTCAAATGTTTAATCATCGTTTTTGGTTTGGTAGTTTTGTTTTACAGCATATCAACCCTTTTTGAGTTATTTAATGCCGAATCTGGTCATTATAGTTAAAGATTTATGCTTCAAGTTCTAAAAATAAAATAAAAAAGGGGAGGGAGAAAGGGGGAGGGGCTGTTGTTTTTGTTTTTGGTTTTGTAGAACATAATATAGTTTTACAAAAAAAAAAAAAAAAAAAAAAAAAACGTCAATGTAGGTGAATTTCGTCTCAGGGAGCCACAGGGCAGCCTGATCTGGTATCACCAGTGGCAAAAGAGGACAGAGTTATACAACGCCTAGTGTTAAAAGACCGTTTCCTTACAGCTGGCAAAATTTCTAAACAAATAGAAGGTGTCACGAATGTTTCACGACAAACTGTGTCCAGAAGGTTGCACGAAATAGGTCTTTTTGCAAGATCTTCTCGAAAAAAAGCCGCTAATAAGTAAAAAACAAAGCAGCTAGATTGGCGTTCGCAAAAAATCATGTTATATGGTCAGATGAACATTGGAAAAATATTTATTTAATTGACGAATAGAAATTTAATGTATTTGGCGGTGATGGAAAACAATTTGTAAGAAGAAGAAAAGGCGAATGTTTGGATCCTAGCTGCATCAATAAAACTGTTAAATTTGGTGGAGGTAGCGTGATGGTTTTCGGCATCATATCATGGCAGGGTACATCACGACTTGTACGCTTAAATACTAGAGTAAATGCCACTGTATACAAGAATGTTTTAGAACAGTATGTTTTGCCAGTGTTGTACAATTCTGGTATCGAAAAGCCTGTTTTCATGCAGGATAATGCTCCCTGCCATAAAGCAAAGCTGGTCATGAATTATCTGGCTGATGAAGAAGTAGAGGTAATGGACTGGCCTGCTCAGAGTCATGACATGAACAGTATAGAAAACTTATGGAAGACTCTAGGACATAATGTTATGGCAAAGAATCCGGAAAACATCAAAGACTTGTGGCTGAAACTGAAAGATGAATGGGCCAAGATAACTGTGGCCCAATGTCAAGATTTAGTGAAATCCTGCAGTCGTAGATGTGCAGCAGTTATTGAGAACAAAGGTGGAAGTACCAAATATTAAATCTATTTTGTCTTTTTAATGTGATTTAGTTAAAAATGATATTTTGTTCCTTAATTTTGGACACTTGAAATCTGTAAAATGGTGGATAACTTAAAAAATATTATTTTAATTCATCTGAAAATCTCGGTAAAAGTCCAACTACATAATGTGTATATTCAGTGAAATTTTTACAAAAATTAATATATAATTTTGTTTTGGTCAAGAAGTTTAATTTTTGTTCCTTAATTTTGGACAGTACTATATATATATATATATATATATATATATATATATATAAAGATAAATGAAAGACATGTACGAATGACAAATCTATTTTATCTTCGATTGTTCAATGCAAGGTGTACTCGGTAAAAACATGTTTATAATTCTTTCCTTAAGCCAAGGCTTTTCAAAGATTAAAATTTTATCATCAGAGGAATTACATAAATGGATAAGTTGGCAGTGGAAAAGCCAAAAATTCAAAAAAATATTAAGTAATGGAGAGTGAGAGTGTGCGTGTAAAAAAATATGGGATCTGTCCAGTTGGTGAATGTCCGTTGATAAGGTGTCCGGTAAAAGGAGATATAAAGATGGAAAACAAGATAGCCTGTTTTAAGTAATTTCAAAAGAAATTAATAGGGAAAAATCTGTAAAAATATATATTATAAAAGTTAACATTACATAAATTTACTTTTTAATAGATAAAGCTAAATAAATATATTTTACGAATAATTTATTCTTATGATTAAAATCTAATTAATTAAAAGGGAAATAATTAATTACTACAAAATTAATAGTTGTCTCCCCTTGATCTAATAAATTTCCAATAATTCAAAAACGAATACAATATATAAACTCCGTTTAATAATCGTGAATTCTTAAACACAACTTTTCAAAAAAAAAAAAAAACATTAACAATACAGTTCCTCGACTTGTAACACCGATGGATCATGAAGATTTTGATTGTAAAGACGGCTAGCTAAGGAATGGAGTTTCAGTTGGTAACATGAACCAAATATTAAAATAAATTTTTTTTAAATGACAATATCTGCGTAATACTCACACGCCTTAGTTTGCCTCCCCGTTCGTATAAAAGAGCGGCGAGCGCCCTGAGCATATAAGGATGAGTGCACGTTGAGCAGCGGTCCAGGCAGTCGATCATGAATTCTGTAAGTTGGAACAGACATTTTTCATCAGGACACGTCTGAGGAGATCAAGCGGAAAACAACAAAAATAAATTGCTTAGATTATGGAGAAATCACAAGCTATCCTTAGAGAAAATCAAAAAACTGACTCTTTTTTGTGCAAAAACAGGCTCCAGATTCAAATATTTACTTTATTTATTTGGGGGCTAACAAGAAATGTGTAGAAAACGTGGTCTATAAAACATGAAAAAGTCTATAGAGGAGCATTACAAGTCTATCACAATGCAAGAAATGGAAATATGTCGGTGTTGAGAAGTAAGACAAAAACAAGTGATTTTAATTCTACAGGGTGATTCATAAGTCACTTCACTTAGCTATTTAAAATGATTACCATATGAAGCACAAACATACTATTAACTTTTGATAATTGTTATCTTACTCTCTAATTACTGCTATTTGTTAGGCAATGGAAACGTGATGTGAACAGAAAGCCTCCTTCGCACAACACCATAATCAATCAAATATGCTACAAAGAGTCATAAATTCCTTGCAAAAAAGAATGGAGCTATGCATGCAGAACGAAGATGGAAATTTCAAAAATCTGCTGTAATTTTAAACTCCCATAAATGAATTTGTTGAATTTACCGTATTTTTTAACTTTAGAATTTCAAAAATAAATAGCTAAGTGACTTATGAATCACCCTGTATATTTTTCAAAAGCTTTTAATAATTTTTTTTTTCATATAGCAAATCTTACTTGATTAGGTAAGACTTCAACACTAAGGTAATCTGTGTGACCATGTTCCATAATATATTTCGAGGAAGACCTCCTATTCAAATGGTAGGTGTTTCAAATCTCAAAAAACGTGTGGATGGCAATATTGCTTATAACGCAGTAAATATTAATATCCGCAGCAAATGTAATAAAACTAAAACTACAACTGATTGTTTTTTTTTAATGATTTTAGTTACTTATTTAATTTATTTTTTAATTCTTTTTATTTAATTTTTTTTTTTCTGAATATTATATATTTGAACCCACGGATGAAGTGCCACATATTCATATCAGAAAATTAAAAAGAAAAAGAAGAGCAAAAAAAAGAGAAAAGAAAGAAGAAAACATTTTTTGTTTATTCGGACGAGGGGAGATAACAGCCAAGAGCGGTGTTCAATTAATTTTCTTTTTTTCCTAATAATTATTTAATTTTTTTTTTTATATATACTATTGTTATCTTATTTTATTCTAACAATATTTTCTTTTTTGTAATTTTTTTTTTTTTTCTAATAATTATTTAATTTTTTTTTTATATATACTATTGTTATCTTATTTTATTCTAACAATATTTTCTTTTTTGTAATTTTTTTTTTTTTTTCTAATAATTATTTAATTTTTTTTTTTATATACTATTGTTATCTTATTTTATTCTAACAATATTTTCTTTTTTGTAATTTTTTTTTTTTTTTTTTCTAATAATTATTTAATATTTTTTTTTATATATACTATTGTTATCTTATTTTATTCTAACAATATTTTCTTTTTTGTAATTTTTTTTTTTTTTTCTAATAATTATTTAATATTTTTTTTTATATACTATTGTTATCTTATTTTATTCTAACAATATTTACTTTTTTGTAATTTTTTTTTTTTCTAATAATTATTTAATATTTTTTTTTATATATACTATTGTTATCTTATTTTATTCTAACAATATTTACTTTTTTGTAATTTTTTTTTTTTCTAATAATTATTTAATTTTTTTTTTATATATACTATTGTTATCTTATTTTATTCTAACAATATTTACTTTTTTGTAATTTATTTTTTTTTTTCTAATAATTATTTAATATTTTTTTTTATATATACTATTGTTATTTTATTTTATTCTAACAATATTTACTTTTTTGTAATTTTTTTTTTTTTTTCTAATAATTATTTAATTTTTTTTTATATATACTATTGTTATTTTATTTTATTCTTACAATATTTACTTTTTTGTAATTTTTTTTTTTTCTAATAATTATTTAATTTTTTTTTTTATATATACTATTGTTATCTTATTTTATTCTAATATTCTAACAATATTTACTTTTTTGTAATTTTTTTTTCTTCTAATAATTATTTAATTTTTTTTTTATATATACTATTGTTATCTTATTTTATTCTAACAATATTTACGTTTTTGTAATTTTTTTTTTTTCTAATAATTATTTTATTTTTTTATATATACTATTGTTATTTTATTTTAACAATATTTTCTTTTTTGTAATTTTTTTTTTTTTTCTAATAATTATTTAATTTTTTTTTTTATATATACTATTGTTATCTTATTTTATTCTAACAATATTTACGTTTTTGTAATTTTTTTTTTTTCTAATAATTATTTAATATTTTTTTTTATATATACTATTGTTATTTTATTTTATTCTAACAATATTTACTTTTTTGTAATTTATTTTTTTTTTTTTAATAATTATTTAATATTTTTTTTATATATATACTATTGTTATCTTATTTTATTCTAACAATATTTACTTTTTTGTAATTTTTTTTTTTTCTAATAATTATTTAATATTTTTTTTATATATATACTATTGTTATCTTATTTTATTCTTATATTCTAACAATATTTACTTTTTTGTAATTTTTTTTTTTTTCTAATAATTATTTAATTTTTTTTTAATATATACTATTGTTATCTTATTTTATTCTAACAATATTTACTTTTTTGTAATTTTTTTTTTTCGAATAATTATTTAATATTTTTTTTTATATATACTATTGTTATTTTATTTTATTCTAACAATATTTTGTTTTTTGTAATTTTTTTTTTTTTTCTAATAATTATTTAATATTTTTTTTATATATACTATTGTTATCTTATTTTATTCTAACAATATTTACTTTTTTGTAATTTTTTTTTTTTTTCTAATAATTATTTAATATTTTTTTTATATATATACTATTGTTATCTTATTTTATTCTAACAATATTTACTTTTTTGTAATTTATTTATTTTGTTTCTAATAATTATTTAATATTTTTTTTTATATATATACTATTGTTATCTTATTTTTTTCTAACAATATTTACTTTTTTGTAATTTATTTTTTTTCTAATAATTATTTAATATTTTTTTTATATACTATTGTTATCTTATTTTATTCTAACAATATTTTCTTTTTTGAAATTTATTTTTTTTCTAATAATTATTTAATTTTTTTTTTTTATATATACTATTGTTATTTACTTTTTTGTAATTTTTTTTTTTTTCTAATAATTATTTAATTTTTTTTTATATATATACTATTGTTATTTTATTTTATTCTAACAATATTTTCTTTTTTGTAATTTTTTTTTTTTTTCTAATATTTAATTTTTTTTTATATATACTATTGTTATCTTATTTTATTCTAACAATATTTACTTTTTTGTAATTTTTTTTTTTTCTAATAATTATTTAATATTTTTTTTATATATATACTATTGTTATCTTATTTTATTCTAACAATATTTACTTTTTTGTAATTTTTTTTTTTCTAATAATTATTTTATTTTTTTTTATATATACTATTGTTATCTTATTTTATTCTAACAATATTTACTTTTTTGTAATTTTTTTTTTTTCTAATAATTATTTAATATTTTTTATATATATATACTATTGTTATCTTATTTTATTCTAACAATATTTTCTTTTTTGTAATTTTTTTTTATTTTTTCTAATAATTATTTAATATTTTTTTATATATATATACTATTGTTATCTTATTTTATTCTAACAATATTTACTTTTTTGTAATTTTTTTTTTTTCTCTAATAATTATTTAATATTTTTTTATATATACTATTGTTATCTTATTTTATTCTAACAATATTTACTTTTTTGTAATTTTTTTATTTTTTTCAAATAATTATTTTTTTTTTTTATATATACTATTGTTATCTTATTTTATTCTAACAATATTTACTTTTTTGTAATTTATTCATTTTTATTTTTTTTCAAATTTATTTTTATGATTAACGGTTAAATATGTTAAAAGTCTGTTTGAAATAGAGCAACAATTTTCCTGGAGCCTCTTTATCGGCATAAAAGAGAAAATTCAAAAACACCAGTCCAGTTGTTAGCTGATCATCTTCTGTCCCTATAGTAAACTGATTCCTCGCGTCAACTTCAGGCGGAAAATCCACTAAGTGGAAAAACATATGCTCTTTAACCAGCATCAGAATTACTAACTATTGCAGTTAAAAATTAACTCCACTTTCTTTTCTTTTAAAGACATTCAAAGGAAATCAACTGACATTTGTTTAAAGTTTTATATTAACAAAATATGTGGTGCTTGTTCACTGTTTCGGCAGACGGAAAAATTATTTATGTGTGAATACAATATTATGTACTTACTCAGTGGTATTTTATTGTTCAATGTTGAAAAAAGTAGAAAATAATTATCCACTAGAATTTTAATTACAAGTATTTTTACATTTTCCGTATCGTACAAGTCACTTCGATGACTATGTCTCCATCTTGTTTTGTTGGACACAATTCAAGGGCAATTTTAAATTTAAATTAGCCTTGAGACAAGAAAAACGGGAGGGTTAAAATATCAGGGTCGTGTAATAGGACGGTGTAGGGGGTGATGGGGGCGAGAGGGCAGGATTCCAACCCAGAAAACAGCAATTCTTCCCTCTTTGTCAGAAATATCGCTCATGGAATGTGAGGACTAAAGGACAAAATAAGGGAAGCGAGAGTTACGAGGCTGACGAAAGTAAGCCAACGGTTCACTTTCTACTCTTCTAAAATATAGGTTAGCCAACATACTGGCATAAATCCAACAATTCTAAATTTTTTAAAAATATCATAAATAAGAGAAATAAGATAATTGCTAAAGTGGAAATGGGAGGAAAAACAAATCGTGTTCAGGTGTTAAAAAAAATATAAAAAGTAACAAGTAAAACTCCCTTCCTTCTCTTGTGACCAGATTTTGACCTGGCTCTTATTTAGGGTGAACTTTGTTAAAAAATAAAAAACAATTTTTTTTTAAATATCATAAATAAAAAAAATGAGATAATTGCTAAACGACTCACCTGTGTCTTGGTGAGGATGTTAAAAGCCGTCTGACAAAACTTGATGATGAGAAATTCCTCTTTGGTCGAAACGATTCTGCACAATTTGTACAAGAGTTTGCTGCCTTCCTGGAACCAAAGAAAACGGTAAGGGTTAAGGAACCGAAGCAAACGGAAAGGCCACAGACGTACACAAAAACACAGATTAGACATTTTTTGATTTGAATACAGTATATGGGCCATGGCAGCTTCTTTCCATAAACACTTTACAAAAAACAATAACAAAATCTGAAGAATGCTCAACTTGGATGTTATTCTCAAAACATTTCGGCTGATGAAATCTCCGGCCTTCTTCAGGTGCGTTTTCTTGAACTTGGAAATCTATACGAAATTATAGAACCTTTTAGTTAATTCACGAGGGCAGATTGTTCTCGTTCGGTCAGCCATAACTTTATCATGTTATTCTTAACATATATCGCCTGTGGTATGGATTGAACCTTCAACCTCCGGATAAAGGCGTGTCAGTTCTAAGGGTTGATGGTTCAATTATTTCTAATAACTAATAATAATAACTAAAAATAACATAATAATTAATTAATTAGTCAGGGTCAGGGCTGATGGAACGAGAACAATCAACTCCCGTGCATTAAATAAATGGTTTAGTCACAAATTCCGTCCAGTTTCCCAAGTTCGACTCTTAAGAAATTCGTAATCGTATTATCATCTGCTCATGACTGATGGAACGAGAGCATATGCGTCTTTTTTTGTAGAAACACCAAAAAAATTGTTAGGCATTTTTAACAAGAGCCAACAAAACAAAAAACAAGGATGAAAAAAAAAAAAAAATAGGCAACAAATAAATGTTACCAAAGGCAAGCTAACTTACTCTTACCTACCTGGATAAGTTTATTTGTGTTTTAACTTATTTTAAAGCATTTTTTGTTGAAAACAAACCTGGTGTCCACCTGTTCAGTGACTTGTTGACTTGTTAATGGATTTTACAGAGTCAATATGAGAAGCCATGGGGGCTGATCTATATAAACATTAAAACCACTAAGTTATAGCAAGCAGTTGTACATGTTAAATAGCGATATGAAAGCTAGACTGGGAAAATATAAGTTTCTAGTTAAACGACAGAAATATGAATTTGAGTTATTGTTCTTCCTAAGCTATCCTCTTTCTTGCACGGCGACTATATTTTTCCAGTCTAGTTTTTATTTTGGTGTTTCACATGTACAATGAAACTTGCGATAAACCCGAGTGTTTTTAATGTTGTTATTTGATTACTACAAAGCCACCATCCGCCCATGCATGGAGTTTTCTTGCCACATCTGGGCTGGTGCATCATCTACTAGTGTCTCCCTCCTCGAAGAAAAAGCGACTCGTAGTCAGCGTGCAGCCATTTCGAATTCACAACAGAAAGCCGCAAAAAATAATTTTTTTAAAGTCAAAATCTTTTGCAAATAAAATAAAGGTGCTTCTTTACTTTCACGACGACATGTTAGGCCTCTTGTTAAGCTTTGAGGGGTAGAGCGTAACATCGTGGTAGACTATGAGTCACGAAGACACAGAAGAAAAGACAAGAATAGAATGGGGTAACAATAATACGTGCGTATTGCACAACTTTTATTCTCGGACTGAAGATACAATTTTGAAAGAACAAATTTGGCGCCTAATTTTCATGTCATGTGATACCTCTGCAGCGCAGTAATTATCACGTAGTGCGGTGATCAGGTCGATGGCCTTATCACCACTTGGTTGAGTGGAACTATATTCAGTTGCCAATCCAACACCTCTCTTTAAAAAAAAATAGCTAAAGAAATGTATAAACTTTGTGATGTACTTACGTGGTAGCTGAAAAGAAGACTGTACACTAAAAATTACGCAAATTCATCCAGTATTTATTAAATTAAAAATAAAAAAAGGTATTTTATATATCGATCGCCATTTTGAGTTTTCCCGCCCTTAGACAGAAGTTGAAATAGGTGAGGACACCCTGGAGGTGGTAGACTTCTTTTGCTACTTAGGAGACAGCTGGGGCAATTCTAACATCCCAAGTTATACCAATTATTACCAGGGGTTAGGGTTATGATAGCTGCGTAAGAAGCGTGATCTCGTATTGCAGTGAATGTTGGGCCCATACCCAGGCCTCACTTGTTCGACTCCAGAGAAATGACAAGGAAATTATTAAGTAGATATGCAATGTAAAGCCGGACCAGATCCAAACATTAGGTCAGACACTCTACTTGAGAAATCGGCCATTCGAAAACTTGATGTCCTAATAAGGACAAACCGTCTTCGCTGGTTCGGGCATGTTGAAAGAAGCAAAGGGGTATATCAGCACATGCAGAGACCTAAGGCTGGACAGCAAAAAGAAAGTCGGACTGGATAAGTTTATTCGTGTTTTTTAACTTATTCTAAAGCATTTTTTGTTGAAAACAAACCTGGTGTCCACCTGTTCAGTGACTTGTTGACTTGTTTATGGATTTTACAGAGTCAATATAGAAGACATGGAAAGAAACCATCAGGCAAGACCGTAAACAGTGGCAAATGGACACAGTCAATCCTCACAATCGTAGGCACTGGAGACTTAGTATAAGGACAGGGCAATGGTCAGATGGATCTGTTTGGTGAGGCCTGAACAGTACGTTTCTTTTGAATCCCTGCTCTCACAGGTCGACTTGAAAAGCCTTACGGACATCATGCGGAAGAACAGACTGCGTTGGTTGGGTCACATTGAGCGTAGCGATGGCTGGATTGCTAAAGTCCGAAAGTTGACTGTGCCAGCAGATAACATCACCGCTGGCAGATGAAGTGATATATTTCTTATATAGCCTATGACCTTCACTGAAGGGGTCAGTAGTCCACATGCCAATTTTCAACCTATTCTGTCCAGCGGTTTCGGTGAACATAAGACACAAAGATCAGGCAGACACATACAGAGTTACTATTTCATCATATATATATATATATATATATAGTCAACTGTATATATATATATATATATATATATATATATAGTCAACTGTATATATATATATATATATATATATATATATATATATATAGTCAACTGTGTATATATATATATATATATATATATATATATAGTCAACTGTATATATATATATATATATATATATATATATATATAGTCAACTGTATATATATATATATATATATATATATATATATATATATATACAGTTGACTGTGCCAGCAGAGAACATCACCACTGGCAGACCCAAGTTGACTTGGGAATACGTAGTCAAACGTGATAGGAAGGCCATGGATTCCATCAAGCCTTGCCAAAGACAGGAGTGGAGAGGAAGACTTAGATTTCGAGACTAGACAACCAGGCCCCCCCCCCCTCATCAGAGGATTAATTGTGGCCTGATTCAACAAATAAACCGGTTGTTGATGATGATGATGATGATGATGATGATGATGACGACAACCAGACAACGTCGAACCTCTTGTCAAAGGGAGCACAGACGATAAACCTGGATTCTGAATGAGTACGAGTGCTTGTTTGCTTCCTAGGCTCGCCGGCTGTAATGCCGTTTCTCATAAATAAATACGGCGGGTTTTCAACCCAAATTCAGCTACGGCTGCTGAAGTATGTTTCTCTTCAGTCTCAGGACGTCCACCCTCCCAGGCTTTACCTTCTCTTTGAGAAGAAGTTAGTTTATTGATAATCGCCTGAGGCACCCCTACCGGTGAATGCCGACGGTGCTGCTCAGGGAATTAATCTTGGAGAGGAGGTAAAACATACTTTGACCTGTTTTTTTGTGTGTGGTATTGATAATTTAATACGGACGCTTCTCTGTACAAGCACCTAAAATATTTTGATGCATGGAAAAGCAATATGGCCGCCAGAGATTAAAACATTTAATTAAAGCTTAATTCTCAAAACTTTACGAAGTAAATTAGAATTTTATTTCAGGACAAGAAATACATTTAAGATCCAAAGTTAGAGCAAAATAGGCAAAATGAAAACGAGGTTGCTTACATTTCTTTGTCATAAACAAACATTATTTTCGCAAATCGATAAATGTCAAATGTTCATATTTCGCATCGGTCGATTTTTTCGAGATAGTCAAAAAAAAAAAAGAGTCGCCAACTTAATAGTGAAGGACCTATTAAGTTGGCGACTCTTTTTTGACCTTGTCTAGGAGGAAGAGACTAGTGGATGATGCACCAGCCCAGATGCGGCAACTGGCCTTTTGGCTAAGATCAAAGTGTAGTATCTGTTCCGATGGATACTGCACCCCATAGACTGGTATTGTCTTGACCTTCGGGGCTTGATTTACGCCGGTCTATGGGTCGGTCCTGTGCAGTTCTAGGAGGTCTACTCTCCCAGGCTTCGCCTCCCCTCTTTGGGGAGGAGTAAGTTTATTGCTTACTGCCTGAGGCGCCCCTACCGGGGAATGCCGACGGGGCTGCCCAGACAATTTTTAAACCCCACTTTCCCGACCCGACCTTGGGTCACATCTTACTTGTGGGAGTAAGATAAAAACTGGCCTTGTGCCAAACTCCTGGAGAGGAGTAAATCAATACTCCATGCATGGGCGGATGGTGGCTTTGTAGAGATACAGGATAATGTCAGATGTGAGGAGTTTACTAGCGCGGTAGAGGGAGCCCACCTTCTTTGCAGCAGCCCTGGCAATGTCTTCAATGTATTTGTTCCAATTCATTTTTCCAACATGTTTAATATTCGACTTTTGAGCGATTATCAAGGCTCCACGTGCAGGTTTTTTCTTTTTCGTTCTAACTTAACAGAGTGGACACGAGTTTTATTTTAAAATAACACAAATGAACATTTCTAGGAAAGAACACGAGTTGAATAAACTTTACAAAGAACATTTTCTTCATTCAAACCAACTCTTATATTCCATGTAAACTTATAGCTTTAAAAATGTTTCATCTGAAATGAATTGTTTGTTAATTGTTTAATAATTTCCTTTATTTTTAATTCACTAAATGTTATTCCTGTTTGTAATTCTTCCTTCGTTCATTCACAAAACGCCATACATGTAGAGTGAACACTTGCTCGCTGGTGACCCTAATATTTCTTCTATAATCTAGCCATATTTTTCCTTTGTCATAGCATTTCATTTCCATTTACTATGATGTGTTATATATATTCAGGTTCTACCATCCTCCTAGGTGACAAGTGTGTTCTTTGACTCAGTAGAGACCAGGGTTAGAGTTAGGGTTAGATTAGGGTTAGATTAGGGTTAGGGTTAGATTAGGGTTAGGGTTAGATTAGGGTTAGGGTTAGATTAGGGTTAGGGTTAGGGTTAGATTTAGCAGAGAAATCTGTTTTCTGCTCCATCACTTATTGTTATCGTCTTCAAATTAATGTTCGTGCTGCCATACATGATGACAGAATATGGAGACCGTTCTATAGAGGTCAGAGTTTAAGAATAACGTTGGTCGAGTGCCGTCTTGCATCGCGGGAAAATAAGTCACGTAGCAGGAACAGGTGAAAGGTTTCAAAGAGAAAGAACCATGCTCAGGGGCAGCCGTGTGCGTGACAGAAGAAATAGTCAGACAAGGAATATGGTAACTGTGGAATTCATTCAGAGTTTCTCCTTTAGGAGCTGTCGTCCACTCGTCCTGATGACATGACTTGCTGTCAAAAACCGTCCCCCTATCCATGCGACTAAGACTCATTGCCTCGGCAGCTCCGGTCTGTTGCAATGTGTAGCGAACAGTGACGCTACAAGGTTGACCAAAAACGGCAACTGGCAGAAGGAAATGGAAAATAGCGACCCTGCCTCTGTAATTGTGGATAGAGGGGGTGTTGCAACAGATAGCCGGTGTTGCGACCCCGGTTTTGTAAACGAAGCCAAGGTCTGGTAATAATTATAGTAATAGGACCCACACTATGACGGTCTCAAAAGGAAGCCACTAAACAGCCACAAAAAGGCCTTTTTTATTTAACCAAAAGGGGGTCATGCGACCACTATGCAAATTCAGGTGGATAAATAATCAATCCAAACAAGGTAGCTGTTTCCCCATCACTCCGCCAGAAGCCACCGGAAGGTAAGGACAACTTTTCCTGACAGCATGTATTATATATATTCAGGTTCTACCATCTTCTTAGGTGACCAGTTCGTTCTTTGACTCAGTAGAGACCAGACGTTGGACCTTGCTCAAGCAGAGAAATCCGTTTTCTGCTTCATTACATATTGTTACCAGACCCTGTTGGGGGTGGGTCGCTTAAAGAGGATTTCTTTGTGCAATCGCCCAACTGCTGCAGGCCAGCTTCTGGGTATCGCCTCATAAAATATATTTCCAACATGTTTAATATTTGACTTTTGAGCGTGCAGGGTTTATGGGCGGACATTTCCTTTTCGTTCTAACATAACAGAGTGGACAAAATTTTTATTTTGAAGTAAAAAAAAACTCTTTAAAATAAGTTAAAACATAAATAAACTGGGCATTTATTTATTTTTCATGTATTGTTAACCTAAAGTAAATTTTATTCTGTGTAAGCAATTGTTTGCTATTTCACTTCTACAGTTTAATACGTTAACAATAGGTTAAAAATGTTAAAATCTTTACATTGTACAGATTTAACATCAAATCATCCCTTACCTTGATGGGGTATCGCCTCATAAAATATCTTTCTAACATGTATAATATTTGACTTTTGAGCGATAATCAAGGCTTCACGGGTTTATGGGCGGACATTTCTTTTTCGTTCTAACATAACAGAGTGAACACAAGTTTTATTTTGAAGTAAAAAAAAAAAACTATTTAAAATAACTTAAAAACACAAATAAACTTATATTCATAGAAGAGTAATTGGGCATTCATAACAACAGCTAACAGCACGAAAAAGGGGGTGAAAAACAAATAAATGTTACCAAAGGCAAGATAAGTTACTCTTCTACCTATCTGGATAAGTTTATTTATGTTTTAACTTATTTTAAAGCGTTTTTTTTTAGTTCGATTTAAAACTAGTCTCGAGATGTCATGTTAAAATTGAAAACACAAAATGAACGCATTTGATCACGTGACGTTTTGACACTAGTTTTAAATCGAACTAAATAACGCTTTAAAATCAGTTAAAACAAATAAACATATCTAGGTAGGCTGAGGAGTAACTTATCTGGTAAAACTGCATGACACTGGCCCCCTGGCCGTGCGCATGCGCCAACAAACGGAAGCGCTAATAGAATTCCTCATCAAGAGGAGTATATTTGTGAATATTTGCTTAGAAAAGAACACAAAGATGGGGTATATGTTACGACGCTCAGCAGAGGCGCGAACGGGGTCCAAAAAAAGAACGAGAAAGAGTTTAAAAACATAAATTTGCAACAAGTTGACTTATGTCTAGAATAGACATTTTTCTACTTACCTATGTAATTTGTTTGTATTTTTACGTAGTATAAATGGCTTTTTATTAGATGTTAAAAAAAATTTCTTGTTTTTTAAAACATCTACTTTCTCAAAGAAAAATGCCGGCCAGTCCCTCTATATTATTACGTAGAGCGGCCATTTTGATTTCTTCGAAAACCGTCTGTCAAACTTAAATTTCTAATAAATAGCACTTCAAACGGGTTTAAAATACAAACAAATAGCACATGCAAGTTTGAAACTAACTTTTACAGCTTACAGTTACTTTTATTTGTTGTAAATTTGTTTTTTTAGCGTTTTTACTCTGCTGAGTCTCGTAAAAGATGCCCCAAAGATGTTTTTACTGCATTAGTAAATAAAATCCACAATTTGTATCCAGTTTAAATTGTTGAAAATATATTTATGGCGCTACGAACAGGATGGAGTCTGCAGCTGTTGGGGTTGCAAAAAGAGTTCTCTTTAAGCGACCCACGCCAACAGAGTTTGGTATCAAGCAAGAACCAAATGTGGGGAGTAAATTACAGTCGATCTGGTCTCTATCGAAACCAGAACTGAAATGGTCACAGCAACAACAGGAGAATTGTACCCGTATTTATAGGTGCAATTACTTCCACTATTCCCCCACTCATTCCTGACTATAAAAGTAATTCCTTCATAGTCACTCATGTCGGCCACATATCCCCCAAACGCTAAGTACCAACACCCTCTTTTTTGTCACAAAATTTAGGTGTTTGTTTTTTTTATTCTTATCGATAAACTTTTAATTTTGGGGCTTCCGTTTGTTGGCGCATGCGCACAGCCAGAGGGGGGGGGGCAGTGTTATGCAGCCTTACAACTTATCTTGCCTTTGGTAACATTTACTTGTCGCCTATTTTGTTTTTCACCCCTTTTTTGTTTTCATTCTATTAGCGGGTATATGTTACGACGCTCAGCAGAGGCGCGAACGGGGTCCAAAAAACTAACGAGAACGGGGTTATAAAAATAAATATGCAACAAGTGAGTTTAACCTACGTCGAGAAGAGATATTTGTCTACTTACCTATGATATTTGTTTGTATTTTTACGTACTATAAATGGGTTTTTATTAGATGTAAAAAAAAAATTCTTGTTCATTTTTAACTAGTACGTTTTTCTAGACAAGATGGCGTCTTCTACTCAGTTCCTTACGAGCAAGCGCCATTTTGTATTTGCAACTTTGTGTTACAAAACTATTGATTTCTAATAAATAGCAGTTGGAACGGTTTAAAAATACAAACAAATATCACAGGACAGTTTTAAATTAACCTTTATCGACGACAGTTACTTTTATTTGTTGTATATTTGTTTTTTTAGCGTTTTTACTCTGCTGAGTCTCGTAAAAGATGCCCCTATTAGTTGTCGTCATAAATGCCCGAGTTATTTATTTTGCCTTTGGTAACATTTACTTGTTGTATATTTGTTGTTTTTTTGTTTTGTTAGATACTTTTAATTTTTAATTAAAATCTAGGTTATATTGAAGATTTTAGCTTTAAGATGTCTGCCATTGAAACAACATTAGCTGAATTGTATACAATATACGGTGCTTGTGCAGATTAGCGCGCATTCCATGAAAAGTGGTCCTATGTCATTTTTTTTTAAGAATTCATGACTGGCACTAAATAAGCTAATGTACATATTCAAATAACAAAATGGGGTATCTTTTACGAGGCTCAGCAGAGTAAAAACGCTAAAAAAAACAAATATACAACAAATAAAAGTAACTGTCGTCGATAAAAGTTAATTTAAAACTGACCTGTGATATTTGTTTGTATTTTTAAACCGTTCCAACTGCTATTTATTAGAAATCAATAGTTTTCTCACACGAACTTGCAAAAAAAATGGCGCTTGCTCGTAAGAGAGTAAGCACAAGACGCCATTTTAGTACGTAAAAATACAAATAAATATCATAGGTAAGTAGACAAATATCTCTTCTCGACGTAGGTTAAACTCACTTGTTGTATATTTATTTGGGTATCTTTCAGAATGATCAGTACGCTGAAAACGCTCAAAAAAACAAATATACAACAAATAAAAGTAACTGTCGTCGATAAAAGTTAATTTAAAACTGACCTGTGATATTTGTTTGTATTTTTAAACCGTTCCAACTGCTATTTATTAGAAATCAATAGTTTTGTAACACAAACTTGCAAATACAAAATGGCGCTTGCTCGTAAGAGAGTGAGTAGAAGACGCCATCTTGTATAGAAAAAGTACTAGTTGAAAATGAACAAGAATTTTTTTTTTACATCTAATAAAAACCCATTTATAGTACGTAAAAATACAAACAAATATCATAGGTAAGTAGACAAATATCTCTTCTCGGCGTAGGTTAAACTCACTTGTTGCATATTTATTTTTATAACCCCGTTCTCGTTAGTTTTTTGGACCCCGTCCGCGACTGTACTGATCATTCTGAAAGATACCCATTTATTTTTATAACTCCGTTTTCGTTAGTTTTTTGGACCCCGTTCGCGCCTCTGCTGAGCGTCGTAACATATACCCGATTAACTTCATTGAATCTGAATTGCATTGTTCATTACGAAAAATTGTTCATTCAAAGAGATTTGAAATTTTTGCGATTTGCGAGTCAAAATTTACACATATTTCCCTTTGGAAAATGGTTATTTCCTTTTGTAGAATCTTGATAATTCACAGAAAATTGCTGACATAAAGTAAAATTTGAAAATGCTCATTTGTGTGGCGTCACGTACGTGACCCAATCTAGTGAGCATTTTAAGTATGAAGATTTGGGGAATCTTTAATAATAGCCCTACAACTCGCGAGTCGGGTTGAAAAAAGTTGTAGAACGTAGTCAAAAAAATGAATATGCAACAAATAAATGCAACGTACGTAGAGACCGGAGATTTTCCTAGTTTTCTATTCCATTTGTTTGTATGTTTACGTATGGTAAATGGGGTTTTATTAGACATAAAAAAAAAAAAAATTTTTCATGTCATTTATTTAAAAAACAAAATGTCATTAGCTTTTTCTATCGGTGTCACGTGTGTGTGTTTTTTTTTTTACCGAGACTCATAATCAAAGCGGCGTTTTTTTGTTGTTTTTTTTTGGGGGGGGGGGGGCGGTGCATTTTTGAAATTTAATGAAACGAACATTTTAACGATCATTTTGATCACCGAATGAGCGCGCATGTCGTTACGTCATTGGGGGTTAGGGTTAGGGCTGGGTTTAGGTTAGGGTTAGGGCTGGGTTTAGGTTATGGTTAGGGCTGGGTTAGGGTTAGGGCTATGTTTAGGTTAGGGTTAGGGCTGGGTTTAGGTTAGGGTTAGGGCTGGGTTTAGGGTTAGGAATTTTTTAAAGAAACAGGAAAAAAAACATTACGGTTTGACGAATGAAAATAATATGTAAATAAAAGCACACTGACATGTAAATAAAAAGAAAATTATTTTATTCTTTTTGCTTAAAATGTAGTTTTGTTTTGTTCTTCTGCTTGGCTAAAAAAATGCAAAAATTGCGCTTTGACTATGAGTCCCAGTAAAAAACCAACCGAATCCAGAACGAGGCTGAAGTCTCGTTCTGGATTCGGTGTTTTCTATCGAAGCAGCCATTACTGTTTTTTTTTCCACTTCACTTACGCTAAAACTATTAACTTATAGAAAATAGCACTTTTAACGGATTATAATCATTAATAACTGTCACAGTTAACTTGGAAATTCAGTTTTATCCGCTACGGTAACTTTTATTTGTTGTATATTTGTTTTTTCAGCGTTTTCGTTGTTGGGCTATTCTTAAAAATACCCAAATTTGAAAATGCTCATTTGTGTGGTGTCACGTACGTGACCCAATCTAGTGAGCATTTTAAGTATGAAGATTTGTTCAAATCAATGAAAACTGAAGTTATTTAGACAGAGAAATGATTGAAGTTTGTTGTAAGACACATATTTTGATTAGAAAGTGAGTATTGTAGACACAGTAATATCTCAAAGTTGAACAAATGTGTCTGAATGGTCACGTACGTGACCCGGAATGGGCCATTAGCTTGCATATGAAAACCGCAGTTCCGATTAAATTAACAGGAAAACTCTTTGATATACTTATGTATCAAGCAAAAATAGGTTTGTACACCAAAAATTAGCAAAAACTATCGAGTAGAATTGTAATCAAAAATAAAAATCCGTTATTGCGTTTAATCGGGTTCGGCCATTGATTCGAGCGAAAAAAAAAAACACGAAATTCAGGGGAGATAACTCAGTCTGTCATATTAACAAGTAATAAATCAATGGCAGTCATCAAAATACGATGAAACTGATATTTATTTTTAATTAAAATTCTACTCCATTTTTTTCGTACTTTTTGGTGAGAATACTTATTTAAATCTGCTGCGTTAAGTATATAATACTTTTGGTGATCTTTTACGACGCTCAGCAGAGTAAAAACGTTAAAAAAACAAATATACAACAAATAAAAGTAACTGTAAGCTGTAAAAGTTATTTTCAAACTTGCCTGTGGCATTTGTTTGTATTTTTAGACCGTTACAACCGCTATTTATTAGAAATCAATAGCGGAACTTGGGGGGAAAAAATGGCCGATTTTGGGGGGGGGGGGCATTTGGTAAGGAAGCACGTGAATCGCCATCTTGAATTTTGTGCAAGCCTTTGGGAAAAAAACAATACATTTTTTTTTTTTTTTACATCTAATAAAAACCCATTTATAATACGTAAAAATAAAAACAAATGGTGCTATTTTACTTATAGGCCGATCAAGTTAATTGTGTTCATGTAAAAGCATTATTTTGTACTTACTCAGTCACATTTTATCTCTCACGCCCCGAAAAAGAATTTTAAAATATCAAGCAGAACTTTAATTAGAACGATTTTTCCATTTCGATGTTCAACCTGTATTTGTGCCCGAGCCGACATTTTGGGCTGTGAGCGGTCGGTAGAATAGACAAGGGGACACTTATCTGCCCTTAGTTAGCTAACCGGCCACTAACCGGCCACTCAGAAAATCGCAGACTCGCCATTTCATATAACCCTTATGGAAATGGAAAAATCGTTCTAATTAAAGTTCTGCTTGATATTTTAAAATTCTTTTTCGGGGCGTGAGAGATAAAATATGACTGAGTAAGTACAAAATAATGCTTTCACATGAACACAATTAACTTGATCGCCCTATAAGTAAAATAGCACCAAACAAATTACATAGGTAAATAGAAAAATATCTATTCTCGTCAACTTCACTTGTTGCAAATTTATGCTTTTAAACCCTTTCTCGTTCTTTTTTTGGACCCCGTTCGCGACTGTGCTGAGCGTCGTAACATATACCCATACTTTTTGTGTGTGGGGTATTGGTAATTTAATACGGACGCTTCTCTGTAGAAGCACCGAAAATACAAATACAAACAAAAGCCGAAAATTACATTTTAAAAGCAAATTAATGGAGAAGTTTAAGTCATGTTTTTTTGGTTCACCTGAGTTTGTATAACATCGTCGTTACAGTAATCCAAAGAAAGCGAGTTTAATTCATCCAGCAAATGGTTAATGGTGCCGGTGGTCTCTGCCAGTTCATTGCTTTGTAGAGGACAGTCCATAATTCGATCATAACTGTAGAGAAATTTCGTTCTTTCCGCCAGAGAAGAGACATCTTCGGCGGCGGTGTGGACATTTTCGCCGATGGTAGACGCCATCTTTGTTGATGATTCAAAATAAAACAAAAATGGCGACTTCGGCATTTCCGCTTCCGGTTTTTTTTTTTCTTAATTTTTTCTTAATTGAATGTTGAATATCATGAAATAAAATCTGTTTTCTATGTTGATTGTTTGGAGCTGTCTCGATCCCACCAATCGATGATTTCTTAAAGAATTGTTTTTTTCCAGAGAATTTCTTCCGCGTATGCAAGGCGGTTACATACCAAAAATGTCCCGACGATACAAAAGTCCGATAACTTGTTGTGACCCGTATCCATGGAGACGTTTCTATGTTTGTTGCAGTGTCCACGCAGTGTTGCCAATTTAGCGAGTTTCCCGCTAGATCTGGCGATTTTGATTTGAATCTGGCTAGTAAAATTTGGATCTAGCGGCTAGCGATATTTTTCTTTAAAATCTGGCGATTTCGTTTGCAACATACACACACGCAATTTCAGATTTCAGTAAAACTATTTCCGTATTCATTTTCTCTTTAGTCATCATGAGATTATTTCTCAAGCTACCTTCCATACATGATATATGCAAATCTGCAGTAGTTTTACATGTCAATAAAAATGTTAATGTTCTAAAAATAAAATGGTGATCGCGACCGGACAGAAGCTCACCGGACAAAAGGCCACCAAAATAATTCAACCACGGACAAAAGCCCACGAACGTAAAAATAAATTAATTAAAAAAAAAAACAATTCTAGTGCATTTGTAACGAGAGCGAACAGAACGAAAAATGGGTAAAAAAACAAAAAAAAAATAATAATAAATGTGCAACAAATAAATGTTACCAAAGGCAATATAAGTTACTATATGGTGAGCTACGATGTTCACTCTTTCGCTGCCGAAGGTTCAAGTGCCCCGAAGCATTTCTGCGCATGCGGCTGGACGCGCGTTTTTACAAAATAAAAGTGTAAAATTCAATAAATTTATTTTGGACCAATCAGATGATTTTCCAAGTTGGTCCGGAATTCTGTGTCTGTGGGAGCCGATGAAAACCTTTAAAAGAGATGTGTATTTTCCAAAAAGACTAGTTGATTAAAAATTCAGAGATAGTGTTTGAAAATAAGTCTGCTGTCTGCAACTCTACTCGACTCAAACAAGACTACACAACACTCTCAATATAGCAGTCAGCAAATCAGCCAAGGTAGGCGAACACACAGACACAGAAACAAAAACAAACTTTTGCATTTCCCTTTTTATCGTCTGCTCCTTTAAAAGTAAATTTATGAAAATAACTATTTAAAAACTTCTCATTGAACTTTATACTTTGATTAATTTTCTCCAGTCATTGACTCAGTAAAATTTATTTCATATATTTGAGTGAGAAGTTTTCTCGATTTTTCAGACCAGTGGATTTTTCACAGCTCTTGAGTTATCGATTCAGTCTTCCTTGATATCTCAAATTTCATTCCCCTTTTGTTCACCAAAAGACATTCATAAAAGAACTATCATTTTCAATGAAAAAGTTTCCTTAAAACTTAATAAATATTTTTCCTTTTGTAAATTGAGAGTTTACTTTGTTTATTTTGTTTATATCATTTCTACGAATTACCTTCGATAATTCGTCCCGTCCGTCTCTCACTATCTTTCCTTTCCCTTCTCCCACATAATAAATCTATAAGAACAAACTAAAATCCTCATAGGCCAAACTGGTGATCCACCGACGTGAACACGCAAACACTTCTCTAAACAAAAAAGAAAAAAAAATATACCAACAACAAACAAAAATAAAACTGCCTTCTGATACTTCAAATAACGAATTTTCTTCATTTAACTTCAACGAAATTAAAGAAAGGAAAACAACTCAAGAAATAATTTCACCACAAAAGAACCGGACCAATCCATCACAAAAAAAAAAAAAAAAAAAAAAAAACTAAGGAAAATTCAACAAACAAGAAACAATTCTCTTGCCATAAGTAAAAGCTAAGTGGACCGAATATTTCGACATTCTATAATTTCCAAATATAATCGCGTGTGATTGAATTCAACGCGTTCGTGTTATTTGCTTTTCTGCTATGGACTGTAAAATTTTTTTTTTTTTTCAATCTCTAAATATTATCGCGTATGATCATATTTCAATACGTTTTCGAGTTTGTTCGTTTCCGTGTCATATGGAACGATAATTCTTTCCAAAATTTTCAATTTCTCACAAAGAAATTCAACAAAATTCATTCTTCAAATAAATACAAAAGAATTCAAAGAAAAAGAAAATACAAAATTTGATTAATTTGACCAGCACAACCAAAACAACCTTTGACTAGCAAATCTTCATTGAACAGAAACTTTTCACAAAAAAAAAAAAAAAAAAAAAAAAAAAAAATTTCTACAAAAACGGTAAAGAAAATCCTTTTGAACATAAAATCTTCTTTTTATAAAAAATATATATATAATTCAACACACAGCAAAAGTTTGTTTATTCATAACTAAAACAAAACTAAAATGGCAGAAAACGAAATCGACATGGCAGCAGAACAAGATAAACCAGTGCAGTCAATAGCAATGAAAACGCCAGCGTTTATTGAGTCAAATGTACTAGCTTGGTTTTCAATAATGGAAGCCCAGTTCAGTATTATGAACATTAAACAACCAAGACAAAAATTTTACCATATTCTCGTTTCACTACCAACGGATATAGTTGGAAAATTACAACACAACATACTGCAATCAACAGATTATGATAAGTTAAAAGAGGCTGTAATTAACCAGTATGAAAAATCAAAGCCTGAAATGCTGGACAAATTAATGTCATCCTCAATCATGACAGGACGCCCTTCGATTTATTTGAATGAACTCATGTCGTTAGCAGGTCGAATTGGTGTTGGAGAAGACATTGTGCGACATAAATTCATCCAGGCCCTACCTCATTCTATCAAACCCGTGGTAGCAGCACAAATAGATCTCGATCTGGAAAGACTGGGGAAAATGTCCGATGATCTGCTGTTATATTTTAACAGACAAGAAGCCGCTCAGATACAACACATATCATGGAACCAAAACCACCGTAACCAGAGTGATGACGGATCTCAAAGAAAAAGTAATCCGTCACAAAAATCATATAATTGTCCCACTGGAGTTCGTCCTTTTAGCAAGGATCAGAGACCAAAAATCTGCCGTTCACATCTATATTTTACAGAACGTGCAAAATATTGCAAACCTTGGTGTAAATGGCCAGATAAACGAAATGTGCAAATGCAACCCAGTTCTCGTCCTGCCTCCCCTGCCTTTGGTAAAGCATCGGAAAACTAACCCGGCGAAAAGTGATAGCTTCCACATCTTCGCCGCTTCTCGAAGTAGCCGCACGGTTAGGAGCTATAAAATTGAATTTCGTTGTGGATACGGGAGCTGCAATATCTGTAATCCCAAGAAAATATATAAACGGTATAGTAATATACCCAACTAACATCTCCATTGTGTCAGCTAACGGTCAGAAAATCGAATGTTCCGGACAAGCAGTATTAAACCTGGCACTTCATAACTTGAGGCGCGATTTCACTTGGACCTTTCTCATTGCAGAAACGACCAAACCTCTCCTAGGTTATGATTTTCTGAATCATTTTGGATTGATGGTTGATTGCACAAATAACAAATTAATTGATCCAACAACTAACAGACATTCAAACACACAGCCATCACCAATACTTATGAACATTGCTTTATGCTTAAATAACGTTGCTGACACAACTGTTCACACAATTCTGGAAAAATATCCCAACTTAATTTCTCCACATCGCGATTCCAACGCAACAAAACCTAAAGTATTTCATAGAATTGAAACTGGCAGTAACCCTCCATCATTCTCTAAAACGAGGCAATTATCGGCTCAGAAATACGACATAGCAAAAGAGGAATTCAGGAAACTCCAGAACGCCGGAATTATATCCCCCTCTAAATCAGAGTGGAGTTCAGCCTTGCACATGGTGCAAAAATCCGACGGGACTTATAGACCTGTAGGTGACTACAGGTTACTAAATACTATAACGAAACCAGACCGATATCAAGTGCCAAATATAAACTCCTTGTCATCAAAACTGCACGGTAAGAAAGTTTTTTCAAAAATTGATTTATCTTCTGCCTACCATCAAGTACCAGTCCATCCGGATGATGTATGCAAAACAGCCATCACAACACCCTTCGGTTTATATGAGTACAATTACATGCCTTTCGGTTTGCGGAACGCATCTAGTACTTTCCAAAGGATGATGGACAATATTTTCCGTGACATCGATTGCACTTTTACATATATCGATGATATTCTCATTTTCTCAAATAGTGAAGAAGAGCATTCCAAACACCTCGATACTGTTTTACAAAAACTCAGTGAGTACGACCTTAAAATCTCTCTTTCTAAGTGTACTTTCAATGTTTTTCAACTTGAATTTTTGGGATTTCACATATCTGTTGATGGTCTTAAACCAAGCGACAAGAAAATCCGGGAATTAAATGAATTTCCTCAACCAAACGATTCAAAATCATTGCGTCGATTCCTTGGCATGGCAAATTTTTACAGGAAATTAGTTCCTAATTTCAGTGAAATCAGTTTACCACTCACCGAGTGTATTCGGTTGAATCAGAAATCAAAGAAAATAGATTTAGCAAAGAGAGAAGTTGAATCCTTTGAAAGGATAAAAACAAGTTTGTCAGGCGTAACCGCTCTACCTTATCCTGATTCAAAAGCTACTAACTATCAGCTTGTTACGGACAGTTCCAATTACGCTGTTGGAGCAGCACTTCATCAAATGATCGACAATCAGCCAATTCCTATTGGATTCTTTTCAAAAAAATTATCACAGACTCAACAGAAGTATTCCACCTTTGACAGAGAATTGCTAGCTGCTTATTTAGCAGTCTTGTATTTTAAACATCAGGTGGAAGGCAGAAACTTATTGTTGTTGACAGATCATAAACCGCTCTGCAGCGCTTTCAAAAGCCAAACGCCTTTAAAATCCGATAGACAACAGCGTCATCTCTGTTTCTTGAGTGAATATGTGACTGATATTTCACACATACAAGGTTCAGAGAACATTGTAGCTGACTGTTTATCACGACCAGCGTATGCAATCACAATTGATATATGCGATTTGCAAGAGATGGCCAAACACCAAACTACTGACGAAGAAACAAAAACTCTCTGTGATCAACTAAAGCCGTATCAAATAAATGAACATGATACCATACTATGTGACGTGTCATTACCTTTTCCACGACCTTTTGTCACACAAAAGCTCCGAAAATCCGTTTTTGACAGTTTACACAATTTGTCACACCCCGGAATTACAGCTTCAAATAAAATAATTACCTCTAGGTATTATTGGCCCAAAATGGCCAAGTCAATAAAGGAATGGTGCAAGGAATGTCAACATTGCCAACAAGCAAAAATAAATAAACATACAAAAAGTGAAGTGCATCCGTTTGAATTGCCATCCAGTAGATTTCAAACTGTACACATTGACATTGTTGGCCCTCTACCACCAGTAAAGAACAAAACAGACCCGTATTTCTCTCCCTATCGGTATTTATTAACATGCATCGATAGAAATACGAGATGGGTAGAGGCTTGTCCATTGACAGAAATAACTGCACAGTCAGTATCTACTGCTTTTGTTGATCTGTGGATATCGAGATTTGGTGTGCCCCTCCATGTCGTTACAGATAGAGGTAGCCAATTCGAGTCAGAGCTGTTCTCAGAGCTGTCGAAAATTATAGGGTTCCACAGGCTGAGAACAACTTCGTACCATCCCCAAGCAAACGGAATGATCGAGCGGGCGCACAGAACACTAAAGACGGCGATCATTGCCAGGAGAGAATCTTGGTTGTCTGCTCTTCCTATAGTTCTTCTAGGTATCAGGATTACACCCAATGATTCCAGTTACTCGCCATTTACTGCAGTTACAGGTGCTAATGCACAAGTACCTCGATTGTTAATCGATGCGTACGAAGATACAAACATTGACATAACGAATGCTCACATAAAAGCCCTAGCTGAAGAGATGCGGAAATTTGACACAGACAGATTATCCAGTGGACACCTCCATTCTTTACCTGCTGTGTACATTCCTAAAGATCTTCAAAAGTCTGACAGCGTCTGGTTGAGAACAGACAGAATTCGCAAATCTATGGAAGCTCCATATACAGGTCCATTCCAAGTAATACATCGTCATGGCAAATATTTCACTATTAAAATGTCTGATGATGTACACAGTAACGTTTCCATTGATAGATTGAAACCTGCATATACTTCAGAAACATCAAAAGATTTTGTTCGACCCATTCCAAAATCTGACAGTTTTGTATCTTCCTCTGATAGAGGAATTGAAAAGACACAACAAATTAAATCAAAGTCCGGAAGAACCATAAAGTGGAAGAAGGACAATACATATTTTTATTATTAAAAAAAGAAAAAGAAAAAAAAAGATTTTTACACCTTCAACACATATTTTATCTTTTCGCCAGTATGTAAATTTTGTTTTACCCTCTTCATCACAAAAAAAAACAAAAAAAAAAAAACATCAAAACAAAAACACAATTCCCCAACCTACAATTACATGTATATATAATACCAACATTTTCTTCACAAATGAAAACAAAACAACTTTATCGTGAAGGATGAACTTTAAAACTCCGTTTACTGGGCGGAAAGTTATATGGTGAGCTACGATGTTCACTCTTTCGCTGCCGAAGGTTCAAGTGCCCCGAAGCATTTCTGCGCATGCGGCTGGACGCGCGTTTTTACAAAATAAAATTGTAAAATTCAATAAATTTATTTTGGACCAATCAGATGATTTTCCAAGTTGGTCCGGAATTCTGTGTCTGTGGGAGCCGATGAAAACCTTTAAAAGAGATGTGTATTTTCCAAAAAGACTAGTTGTTGATTAAAAATTCAGAGATAGTGTTTGAAAATAAGTCTGCTGTCTGCAACTCTACTCGACTCAAACAAGACTACACAACACTCTCAATATAGCAGTCAGCGAATCAGCCAAGGTAGGCGAATACACAGACACAGAAACAAAAACAAACTTTTGCATTTCCCTTTTTATCGTCTGCTTCTTTAAAAGTAAATTAATGAAAATAACTATTTAAAAACTTCTCATTGAACTTTATACTTTGATTAATTTTCTCCAGTCATTGACTCAGTAAAATTTATTTCATATATTTGAGTGAGAAGTTTTCTCGATTTTTCAGACAAGTGGATTTTTCACAGCTCTTGAGTTATCGATTCAGTCTTCCTTGATATCTCAAATTTCATTCCCCTTTTGTTCACCAAAAGACATTCATAAAAGAACTATCATTTTCAATGAAAAAGTTTCCTTAAAACTTAATAAATATTTTTCCTTTTGTAAATTGAGAGTTTACTTTGTTTATTTTGTTTATATCATTTCTACGAATTACCTTCGATAATTCGTCCCGTCCGTCTCTCACTATCTTTCCTTTCCCTTCTCCCACATAATAAATCTATAAGAACAAACTAAAATCCTCATAGGCCAAACTGGTGACCCCGACGTTTCTACCTACCTGGATAAGTTTATTTGTGTTTTAACTTATTTTAAAGCATATTTTTGTTAAAAAACAAACATGGTGTCGACTGTTCAGTTCATACTCAAAAAGAAAATGGCGACGATGATCACTCGGATAATCGCTAAAAATCGAAAATTAAACAAAATACTGGTAGAAACACATCCGATAAATGTTACCAATCGTGCGAAAATGTTATATTCTTCCAGCATTTTGTTTAATTTTCGATTGTTACCATTACAAAAGGTTTGATAAGAGAGATAGGAGGCAGTGAACTTTGAAATGTTTACTTTGCATCCCCATAATTTACCAATAAAAATATTCGACTTACACTCTGAGAACCAATGTTAACTAAATTATTTTACCTACTCAGTTAGAATGGCCCGGAAATGGGGGATCCTTTTATTTTACAAGTATATGCAAAACTGATGTATTCTGAAATAATTGTTGTTGTTTCTTTCCGCGAAAGATAAGTGATACAATACAACGGTTTATTTAATATAAATAAATAACACAACAGAAAAAAAACTAACTTTAATATTCAATAAATTGACTATTAACAGCCCGTTACACCCACGTCGCACGCACTTTTTTCGACTTCTGTTAAATTTATTCTTTATTTATTTTTCGTATTACCACCCGGACTTAGGATTAGTAGTAGGAAGGGTGCGTGTTTTTTTAGGGGGGGGGGCGGAAAATTATGTAATTTTGGCAAGGTAAGAAAATTAGGTAAGTATGGGATAAATATCGAAGTAGCACATCCCAAACACAAGAAGGTTGGTTTGAGACTGAAAACAATCCTCACGACTTCTATGAAAAAATTAATTTAGCAAAAGTTGCAGCTTAAAATAAATCGGTCATAAATTACGTCCCTTGTTTGTTTTTTATTTTTTCATATTTAAATTAAATATAAATAACATTCAAGTGTCAAATAACAATTTAAATAACATTGAAAAAAGAAAGAGAAAAAGGATATGTATTTATTTACCTCCTCTCCATGAGTTAGGCACAAGGCCAGTTTTATCTTACTCCCACAAGTAAGATGTGACCCAAGGTCGAGTCGGGAAAGTGGGGCTTGAAAAGCCAGCGCCCGAGAGGTGAACACTCTGGCCATTAAAAATTGCCTGGGCAGCCCGTCGGCATTCCCCGGTAGGAGCGCCTCAGGCAGTAAGCAATAAACTTACTCCTCCCCAAAGAGGGGAGGCGAAGCCTGGGAAGGTGGAGCTCCTAGAACTGCACAGGACAGACCCATAGACCGGCGTAAATCAAGCTCCGAAGGCCAAGACAATACCAGTCTATGGGGTGCAGTATCCATCGGAACAGATACTACACTCATGGGTATATTGATGCGGTTAGCCAAGGCCATCGTAACTCTCCAATGTTATCGAGTATTTTTGTCTTTTTTTTCAGCGGTGAACGAGCAAATTAATCCACTTATTAATTTGTTGCCCGATTTTTGCGGATTTCTCTTTTTAATTTTTATTTTCTAAATAATAATTTATTTTCAGATTTTTGTGGATTAGAAAAAAATCATTTTGCAAATATTAATTTGTTTTCTCATTTTTGTGAATATTTTTTATAGCTTTTATTTTGAAAATATTCATTAATTTTCCGATTTTTGCGGATTATTTTGCAAATATTAATTTCATTTTTGTTGACAATTTCTTCAGCAATATTCTATATTTATTATTGTGATGTTAAATTTGTAATATATTTCAATTTTTAATAAACACTGTTTGATTTTATGATTTGTTTCTTACAAAACAAAATATACACTCCATTAAACCTCCCACTAACCCTAGGTCCAGGTGGCAACAAATTAATATTTATGAAAACAAATTAACTTTTATTTGCAAAATAATCCGCAAAAGTCAGATAATTTGTTTTAAGTAATAGACAAAAACAGACAAATTAATATTTGTACAGTGGATATATTTTCGCTGTCATAGCTTTGAAAAACAGACAAAAGTAGTCGATAAAATTTGGCAGTCATTTTGATAGGTATATATATATATATATATATATATATATATATAAGGACCGGCGGGACAGTTATAAAGGGGGGGGGCTCTCCTAAAAAGTGGGGGGACCCGGTTAAACACATGCATATATAACTTCATTATTGATGACCGTAAAGTGGGGGGGGGGAGTCAAAAAGGGGGGGGGGGCTTGAGCCCCCCCCTTCCCTCCGGAACCGCCGTCCATATATATATATATATATATATATATATATATACATTATAATATAAAATGAAGTAATAAAATAAGGTGTCAATCAAATTTTATTAGAATTCAAAGTTCAAGCAAAGTATCTTAACGTCCTTAGCTCATGAGTTTTCAAAGATAATTCTTCTCCTCAGAAGAGAAGAATTATCTTTGAAAACTCATGAGCTAAGGACGTTAAGATACTTTGCTTGAACTTTGAATTCTAATAAAATTTGATTGACACCTTATTTTATTACTTCATTTTATATTTAAATATTAATGCTCTATCCAGTATATTGAGCTTCAGTTTTTATCCGGATGTTTCACTAATTATAAGATATTAGTTGACGCTTATATCTTTTGTTGGATTGCTTCATATATATACAGGTTGGCGCAAAAGTCACGCATTAGTTTGAATCAGCAGAGTCGCGAACGGGGTCCAAAAAAAGAACGAGAAAGGGTTTAAAAACATAAATTTGCAACAAGTGAAGTTGACCTACGACGAGAATAGATATTTTTCTACTTACCTATGTAATTTGTTTTTATTTTTACGTATTATAAACGGGTTTTTATTAGATGTAAAAAAAAAATTCTTATTTTTTTTTCACAGCGGTTTTTATTAAAAACAAGATGGCGATTTCAGCTTACTTCCTTAGCAACCCCCCCCCCCCCAAAAAAAAAATCGGCCATTTTTTTTTTCGATGTTCCTGTGACAAAACTATTGATTTCTAATAAATAGCGGTTGTAACGGTCTAAAAATACAAACAAATGCCACACGTAAGTTTGAAAATAACTTTTATCGCCTACAGTTACATTTATTTGTTGAATATTTGTTTTTTGAGCGTTTTTACTCTGCTGATCATTGTAGAAGATTCCCTAGGTCTCTTGTTAAGCTTTGAGGGGTAGAGCGTAACATCGTGGTAGACTATGAGTCACGAAGACATAGAAGAAAAGACAAGAATGGGGTAACAATAATACGTGCGTATTGCACAACTTTTATTCTCGGACTGAAGATACAATTTTGACAGAACAAATTTGGCGCCTAATTTTCATGTCACGTGATACCTCTGCAGCGCAGTAATTATCACGTAGTGCAGTGATCAGGTCGATGGCCTTATCACCACTTGGTTGAGTGGAACTATATTCAGTTGCCAATCCAACACCTCTCTTTAAAAAAAATAGTTAAAGAAATATGTAAACTTTGTTCTGTAATTACGTGGTAGCTAAAAAGAAGACTGTACACCCAAAATTACGCAAATTCATCCAGTATTTATTAAATTAAAAATAAAAAAGGTATTTTATATATCGATCGCCATTTTGAGTTTTCCCGCCCTTACACAGAAGTTGAAATAGGTGAGGACACCCTGGAGGTGGTAGACTTCTTTTGCTACTTAGGAGACAGCTTGGGGCAATTCTAACATCCCAAGTTATCCCAATTATTACCAGGGGTTAGGGTTATGATAGCTGCGTAAGAAGCGTGATCTCGTATTGCAGTGAATGTTGGGCCCATACCCAGGCCTAACTTGTTCGACTCCAGAGAAATGACAAGGAAATTATTAAGTAGATATGCAATGTAAAGCCGGACCAGATCCAAACATTAGGTCAGACACTCTACTTGAGAAATTGGTCATTCAAAAATTTGATGTCCTTATAAGGGCAAACCGTCTTTGCTGGTTCGGGCATGTTGAAAGAAGCAAAGGGGTATATCAGCACATGCAGAGACCTAAGACTGGACAGCAAAAAGAAAGCTGGACGCTCTTAGAAGACATGGAAAGAAACCATTAGGCAGGACCGTAAACAATGACAAATTGACACAGTCAATCCATACAACCATAAGTACTGGAGACTTAGCATAAGGACAACCAGACAACGTCAAACCTCTTGTCAAAGGGAACATAGACGATAAACGTGGATAGTGAGTGAGTGAGTTATATATAACAAACAAACATCTACCAACAGCTACGAGAAGTTGTGTATGCTCCTCATGTGTCAGAAGTGTGCTGGTGTACGGCTCCGAAACTTGGGTTGTCTCTGCCGGCACACTAAAGAAACTGCACCGTAATGACAGGGAAATGGTCAGATGGATCTTTTTGGTGAGGCTTGAACAGAGCATGGGTTAGGGTTAGCCAGACAACGTCAAACCTCTTGTCGAAGGGAACAGACGATAAACCTGGATTCTGAATGAGTACGAGTGCTTGTTTGCTTCCTGAGCTCGCCGGCTGTAATGCCGTTTCTCATAAATAAATACGGCGGGTTTTCAACCAAATTCAGCTACGGCTGCTGAAGAATGTTTCTCTTCAGTCTCAGGAGGTCCACCCTCCCAGGCTTTACCTTCTCTGTGAGAAGAAGTTAGTTTATTGATAATCGCCTGAGGCATGCCTACCGGTGAATGCTCAGGAAATTAATCCTCGTGCACTGGCTTTCCACACCTTGTGGCTGGCCTCCTGGAGAGGAGGTAAAAAATACTTTGACCTTGTGTCTAACCTTCTGGAGAGAAGGTAAATAGATCAGCCGGCTCCCACCTCCACACTTTGCTTCATCCACCTGACTCCAGCCTTACTCTCCAATCTCCTGCTCCTGGTCCTGCACCAACTTCCTGCAGCACCTACTCCAGCTCCCTCCCGTAATGCGCCTACTCTAGCACTTGCTCCAGCTCCTTCCAACAGCTCTTGTTCCAGCTCCACACAGCGGCCCCAGCCTTTCCTGCTTCCAGTGACGTCACGGCAGCTTTACTTCTCACGTTGTAAATATAGGATCCCATGGAACGTTACATAGGAAGCTGCGAAGACCATCTGAGCAATTATACAAATAATGCACTCTCCCGTTTTCGTAATATAATTCTACACAACGTGAGGAATATAGAACATGATTTTTTCTATTTTCTGGCTGGTCTTCTAAAGCCGTCGGACGTAGGCCGACCGACTATCTATCTTTACATGGTTTCCTAACTCTGATGCAGTGCTTACAGACGTCTATCATGGTTGTAGTCCTATAGATTCTCGTCTGGTCGCAGTCATCGAATTTCCTAGACTAGCCCGCACATATTAAGTAAGATTTATATATCGTTTTCTATGTATATATCTCTCTCTCTATTCGTTGACCCTGAAAATACATGTCCTTTACCTATTGTGTTATGCATACTTTCGCTTAGTAATTGAATTTCAGGTTTTCACTACATTATTTATCACGTTTTGTTTATCTCTCTTAAACTTATCTCTCAGCCTTTTTGTAGTTGAACGTATTTCTATGCAAGAGACGACCAATAGAAGACTTCGACACAAAATAGTCGTAAATGAGGATTGATAGTCCGAGGAGAGAGAAGACCAACCAGTCCTCCATTCGTAGCACACTGAAAAATGCTGGGACCTTGGGCAGGTTTATTGATTGTGATTTCAATTTGTTGCATGGCAGACATTAATGGTAAAAGGGCGACAACACGAAATATTTTGTGACGGTTATCGACAGAGGTGTAGAGTACTGGACATTTGGGGAGACTTGTTGTCCCTCAAACTCTAGAGTTCACCGCTGGTTGTTGTCAATGATCAATCACTGATAATGATGTGAAAGCTCTTTGGGAGTGAAGAAGAAGAAGAAGAAGAAGAAGAAGAAGAGGAAGGAGAAGAAGAGGAAGGAGAAGAAGAGGAAGGAGAAGAAGAGGAAGGAGAAGAAGAACAAGAAGAAGGAGGAGGAGGACAAGAAGAAGGAGGAGGAGTAGAAGAAGAAGGAGGAGAAGAAGAACAAGAAGAAGGAGGTGGAGGGGGAGGAGGAGGAGAAGAAGAAGAAGAAGGAGGAGTAGAAGCAGAAGAAGAAGAAGAAGGAGGAGGAGAAGAAGAAGAAGAAGAAGAAGAAGAAGAAGAAGAAGAAGAAGAAGGAGGAGGAGAAGAAGAAGGGGGAGGAGGAGAAGAAGGGGAAGGAGGAGGAGAAGAAGGGGGAGGAGGAGGAGGAGAAGAAGAAGAAGGAAGAGAAGGAGAAGGAGGAGGAGAAGCAAAAGAAGAAGAAGAAGAAGAAGGAGGAGGAGAAGAAGAAGGAGGAGGAGGAGGAGAAGAAGAAGGAGGGGGAGGAGAAGGAGAAGAAGAAGGAGAAGGAGAAGAAGAAGGAGAAGAAGAAGAAGAAGAAGAAGAAAGAGAAGGAGGAGAAGAAGAAGAAAATAAACGATTCTACGTTTGTCCTTTCTTCTTTGCCTATGTCCACTTTCTTAGTTGTAACAATATTAACTTTAGAGAAATCCTAAAAAAAGATCGCTCGACACTATTTCAAAACACCTTATCTCTATATTAATAATACTGTCTGATCACTCCTGCTGTGTGTATGTGTTTCTCGCCCCTACGTGACCTATACATTATCACGTTTCTAGTCACGATTAAGCAATTATTTATTGAAATCCAAAATGCAATAATGTAAATTACTGAAACGAACTTTTAAAAATTACTATTTAATAAATAATTTAATTTAAAAATGAAATCCACCAGAATGCATTTAAGTTTCTCCGTAAACAAGTCAGCGATTTTAATCTTTTATTGATAATTGAAAAAAAAAAAAAGAATAAATTACTTTGTGACCCTTCGAAATTTGAAAGGAATTTGGAAGCCTTTAAACTGTTGAATAGAAAGTCATTTAAACTGGCTTAAAAGTGTGTTTTTTTTAGGTTTTTGGGTGCTTCTTTACTTTCACGACGACATGTAAAGACTCTCTTTAAAAAAAATAGCTAATTTGTTATGTACTTACGTGCTAACTGAAAAGAAGACTGTACACCAAAAACTACGCAAATTCATCCTGTATTTATTAAATTAAAAATTTTGAGTTATCTCCCTTGCCTAATAAGTAAGTATAAATGTCTACAGATACGTAAGATCATTTAAAAAGAAATTTCTTATAATTTAATAAATACTCGATAAATTTGCGTCATCATTTCTGTACAATCTTATTTTCAGCTCACACGTAAGTACGTAACAAAATTTATACATTTCTTTAAAATATCTTCATGTCGTCGTGGAAGTAAAGTGCGACAAAGTATCCGGGCTCCCATGGGGATCGGGTATCCTGGTGACGCGTTAGTATGCATCTTGGTGGTGATGCTCTGCCGACTGAGGGCCCTGTGGCGAGACAAAGTGGAGATATAAAACTAGTATATATTTGACGTAGAAACGAACTTATTCGGACGACAGAACGAGACGCCAGCTAGTATTGTGGAATCGTGTAAGGTATTCAAAATCAATTACCACCAGAGGCGAGGAGACAGTTGCCAGCTGGAAGGTGGAGATTAGAGAATTCCATATCGCAAATTTAATTCTGAAATATCAATAACACGATATTATTGTTTGGGGTGAATGTCGCGTTTTTAGAGCTACAATTCTTTTATGGTTATTTTGAAGATGTCACGACCAGGAAGACACAAAACACTCTTGACAGAGATTCATGTGAGTCTGTCATCGTTTGTTTACGATGACGGTGGGTTAAGGGGAAATCCCATTTATGGTGAGAAAAAAGGAGTGAAACGCCCGTCACCACCCTCCTTGGGAGAGGAAGACAGACAGACAGACAGGGAGAAGGGTAGAGGATGAGAGAGAGATAAAAAAAGATACTGCCGCTTCAATAAAAGAAAGTGTTTTTTTCATGCACGAGGAGAGTTGAACTGACGCCCGGGGGAGACGGAAGTGGCATGCGTCGAAGAACCAGACCGGACGAAATTCTAGCCACCGCCTTCGCCTGTTAAGATTGTGACTTAGACAACCACTCATGTAAAGAATTTGCACGCACATTTGCACACACAGAGAACTAGCGAAATAACTTAGCGAAAAACAACCCTTGCTAAAGACATTTCCGAGCACGGTAGACATTAATCCTACCATTGACCAATGTAAAATCAATTCTTTTATTTTTATTAATAATTACTCTTCTATACAAAAAAAAACCCAGACCGAGTTGTTGAACATTGTTCTTTTTCCTTTTGTTCTGCTTTGAATGATCCTTCGCCTTCACAGAGCCAACCGGTTGCTGTTCGCCCAGTGATCGCTCACTGATATAAACAGTTTCAACGTGGGAGTGTGTTCGTAGCTGGACGAGACGACCAGATCAGATGTCATCATCATCATCGTCGCCATCCCGGCCTAGAGGGACTTGAATCGATTTTTTTTATTGCCACGACGATCTGCACAGCTGAGGTTCACAACCCAGCGTCACGACCAGCGTCACGACACCTTTGTGATTGACCACCGTATGCAGTGGGGGTTCACAAAGAAGCACAGGTTTTTGTTAGTAAATGAGGCAAGACGAAGTGTATATGTCGGGAGTCGGGAACAAGATGGCTGACCGCCAGTTTTGTTTTATTAACGTTCGCTACGAGATGTTACATTCCAGGGGGAGATAATTCCCACCAGTACAGAATGGCTGCTAACAAAAAAGACTGAACATTTTGGAAGTTATTTATATCCATTCATCTAACCCTAAAACCCTAACCATAACTAACGTTAACCCTAACTAACCCTAACCATAACTAACTGTAACTAACCCTAACCATAACTAACCCTAACCATAACTAACCCTAACTCTAACTATCCCTAACTAACGTTAACCCTAACTAACCCTAACCATAACTAACTGTAACTAACCCTAACCATAACTAACCCTAACCATAACTAACCCTAACCATAACTAACGTTAACCATAACTAACCCTAACCCTAACTATCCCTAACTAACGTTAACCCTAACTAACCCTAACCATAACTAACGTTAACCCTAACTAACCCTAACCATAACTAACTGTAACTAACCCTAACCATAACTAACCCTAACCCTAACTAACCCTAACCATAACTAACCCTAACCATAACTAACCCTAACCCTAACTAACCCTAACCATAACTAACCCTAACTAACGCTAACCCTAACTAACGCTAACCCTAACTAACGCTAACCCTAACTAACCCTAACCCTAACTAACCCTAACCCTTACGCTAACTAACAAGACAAAATCAGGGGACGTCAGCGCGTTTGGCATAATTGTCTCCGGTTACCTTAAGATGTCTGCCTTTGAACATGTCAATTCATTGTTCCTGAAAAAGGATGTTGTTTATAATTAAAATTCTACTCGATAATTTTTCCTACTTTTTGGTGAGGATACTTATTTAAATCTGCTGCGTAAATATATAATACTGTTTTTTTTTTGTGTGGTATTGATAATTTAATACGGACGCTTCTCTGTACAAGCACCTACCTTTTAATCAAATGTAATTGAGTATTGATTTACTCCTCTCCAGGAGTTAGGCACAAGGCCAGTTTTTATCTTACTCCCACAAGTAAGATGTGACCCAAGGTCGGGTCGGGAAAGTGGGGTTTAAAAATTGCCTGGGCAGCCCCGTCGGCATTCCCCGGTAGGGGCGCCTCAGACAGTAAGCAATAAACTTACTCATCCCCAAAGAGGGGAGGGGAAGCCTGAGAGGGTGGACCTTCTAGAACTGCACAGGACAGACCCATAGACCAGCGTAAATCAAGACCCGAAGACCAAGACAATACCAGTCTATGAGGTGCAGTATCCATCGGAACAGATACTACACTTTGATCTTATTTGATTACGACTTTTCTGACCTGTGGATAATTCACTATTTCAGCTAATTACCCCCCCCCCCCTTGTTCTGCATTGACTCTCAAACTATGAACGAAACTTTTTTTGTATTCCTATCTATGTAGACTTCCACGTTCAAATATATATAGAATATCTCTTTTGTGAACTTATGCTTTTGTACTCAGTATAAATCATGCAACATTTCTCTCTCTCTCTCTCTCTCTCTCTCGCTCTCTCGCAGTCGTGTATCCCTTAAAACTGTTTTCCTAAAGAGGCTTCCCTAAAACCCGCTCTCCCAAAAATGGTTCCCTAACGAAGCGTTCACTAAAGAGGACATTAAGTTTGTAAAACAAAAAAAGGAAAAAAACTTCTTTTTGCTTCAAGGGAGATAATCAGCAAGTTTAGAGTTATCTCCCTTGTTCACGTGTCAAAATGTCCGCCTTCGTCAAGGTGAGATCCATTTGTGGCCGACTTTTCCGGTTGTCTCCGAGAATCCGACAACGGGATCCACCCCGAAGAAACTACACGGAATCAGCTTCCACACAGGAGACGCATTTCGGATTCGAAACCGTTCCGGAAGATGAGAAAGAGAAAAAAGGTTTGTTTGTTTTGGATGCGAGACTCGAGTCGTATGTTTACCCTTTCGCCGGTTCTTTGATACGATTCCCCTTTTTGGTTTAAGAGCACAAATAAGCAATAATACTTGACTGTTTGCCTGGTTCAATTGTACTATAGGGACAGTTGGATTTTCTCGCTCATTTCGTCTGTTGTTCACCGAAATGTTGGATGCAATCGATTCGTGTTAATGTCTGAATATCTAGTTTTTGTCTGGAAATAACATAGCGTATATAAAATCGAACTTTTATTCAAATTTTGGGGTAATTCCTATTTTAGTCACGTGAATTATTTGAAGTGAAATGGATTTTGATATTATTCACAGGCAACTCATGGTAAATTCGTCGTTTCCCAGCAAAAATCTCGGACAATCAATCGGCTGCATTTTTCTGATATTTTTTCTTCGGATCTCGCAAATGAGTAAGTAAACCCAAATAAATTGTTTTAGACTATTTCCCAACTGTATTTCCTTTAAAATAATTTCGGGTACATTTGAAAGTGCTTGTGCATATCAACCCTGACATTGAAATATTTAAAGAATGTATAAACTTTATTATGTACTTACGTGTTAGCTGAAAATAAGATTGTGCAGAAAAAATGACGCAAATTCATCCAGTAGTTATTAAATTATAAGAAAAAGAAAAAAAATGATTTGACGTACATTTTGACATTTTTGTAAACAATGGAGACTCCAAACCCCGAAATCGTGAAAATATGAGTTATCGTCCTTGACCACTGGAAAATCTAAGATACAAAATGGTGGAAATATCTACCGAGTGATAAAATCGTTTTTTATTTATAATTAAATAACTACTGGATGAATTTGCGTCATTTTTTCTGCACAATCTTATTTTCAGCTAACACGTAAGTACATAATAAAGTTTATACATTCTTTAAATATTTCAATGTCAGGGCTGATATGCATAAGCACCCATTTGAAATTAGTTCAAAACAATTTATTTGGGTTTACTTACTCATTTGTGAGGTCGTAAAACTGCAGCCGATTCACTGTCCGCCATTTTAGCTGAGAAACGACGAATTTCCCCAACTTATTTTTACTTAAATCATGTTTTAGTAAAATAATGCTAATAATAATAATAACTTTTAAAATAGTTATGGTAAATTTATAGAACCACAACCACCGTAGTTTCCCCCTAAAAAAAATGAACATTCTACTTTTAGGGACAAATTACATGTAAACAACCTTAAATTATTTTAGATTTTAGAGAGGGGATCACTTTCCTATAAAATTTTAATGTAAATTGAGCACCCACTTCTTGGCCAGTTAGCGTTGAATATCGAAAAAAAATTGCATGTATCTCAATACGAATAAGCATCGATATCTGCAATGCCGGACAATAACACAGATCCGATGCCATGATTCCTGGCATCAATGGCAAGACGGAAAGGTTGAGTAAAGTTTTTTTCCAGCTCGTTTAACTCGTTCGTCTAGTGGTCTTCATCAATTCGCTGTTTTGATACCTCATTGTAATACATCTTCCTATTCCAGTAGCTTCTTTCCAATAACTGTAGACTTGTGGAACTCTCTTCCTGCTGACTGTTTTCCTTCTACCTATAACCTTGGTCTTTTCAAGACTAAGATCAATAGGCATCTCCTGTCTTTGCAATAATAATATTTGTCCTTACATCAAGTGGCTTCATGCCTTGTCTGGAGCGATTTCCATAAAAAAAGTAACAATTGACGATTTCGAAAACGAATCTATAATTGTTATATCAGCTGCTTCCTTTGTTCCAGCTCGTTTGACTCGTTGGTCTAGTGGTCTCCATCAATTCACTGTTTTGATTCCTAATTATAATACAGCTTCCTGTTCCAGTAGCTTCTTTCCAAGAATCGCAGGCTTGTGGAACTCTCTTCCTGCTGACTGTTTTCTTCTTACCTATAACCTTGGTCTTTTTAAGACTAAGGTATCTCCTGTCTTTGCGATAATCATATTTCGTTCTTGTTAGCTTTTTACATCAAGTGGCTTCATGCCTTGTCTGAAGTAATTTCCATAAAAAAAGAAAAAAAAAAGAGTTTGGTTAATTGTGGGACAGTTCATGAAAGGAATCTGATGACATTGTCTCTGAAGATAACCATGTTGTAATCTGCAAGAAGCAGTCCTGCGGCAATGTATTCCACAGACGGGAAGCCCGTGCGAAGAAGGTTTGTTTGCGGAAATTTCGCATGGTGGAATACTGTTGTCATATTTAGGCTGGTGAATCTCTGTCCCATTTGAGGGTTCTTGATAAGGTGCAGAAAATTATCTGTAATTTGATTGGCCCACCCATTACTTCTGTTCTGAACCCTCTCTCTCACAGACGTGATGTTGCTAGTCTCAGTCTTTTCTATAAATACTATTATAGCATGCGTTCTTCAGAATTATGTGATCTATTTCCTGCTTCTTTTGTTCCAGCTCGTTTGACTCGTTGGTCTAGTGGTCTCCATCAATTCGCTGTTTTGATACCTCATTGTAATGCAGCTTCCTATTCTAATAGCTTCTTTCCAATAACTGCAGACTTGTGGAACTCTCTTCCTGCTGACTGTTTTCCTCTTACCTTGGTCTTTGCAAGACTAAGGTCGATAGGCATCTTCTGTCTTTGCGATAATCATATTTGTTCTTTTTAGCTCCTTATATCAAGTTGCTTCATGTCTTGTCTGGAGCGATTTCCCCCTCCTCCCCCCCCAAAAAAGAATATGTTAATTAGTAGTTTACGTGTTAATTAGCTCCTTACATCAAGTGGCTTCATGTCTTGTCTGGAGCGACTCCCCCCCCCCCCCCAAAAAAAAATAAGAATATGTTAATTAGTAGTTTACGTGTTAATTAGCTCCTTACATCAAGTGGCTTCATGTCTTGTCTGGAGTGATTCCCCCCCCCCCAAAAAAAAATAAGAATATGTTAATTAGTAGTTCACGTGTTAATTAGCTCCTTACATCAAGTGGCTTCATGTCTTGTCTGGAGCGATTTCCTTATCTTTTATTTGCTTGTATTTATTTTATTTCTGCTTGTCCAATTTTCTAACGAAATCTATTCTTTTTTTTTTTTTTTTTGCAGTCCATGAAGTGTTTAAAAACGTTGCCAGTTCCTACGATGCAATGAATGATGCAATGAGTGTGGGAATCCACAGACTTTGGAAAGACTGCTTCATGATGCGAATGGCGCCAACGCAAGACACTAAATTGTTAGACGTTGCCGGAGGAACTGGTAAGGCAGATCTATCACCTGTTTATCTAATGTATATAACCTAAGGTACTTAAGCTTTATTTTTTATTTATTTTTTTAATGCAACTTTAATTCCTATATAATTTTATTGCTAGCTACCATATTGCAGAATGGTTCTTGGATGTAGTGTTTAGATAGTATTATTATTTTTATATATATTTTTTCATTTTATTTTTTATTTTTTATTTTATTTTTATTTTTTTTATTATTGTTATAATTAATGTTATTTGATATGCAAATTACTATATCATACGGTAGTCTTACGGGTAATATATTATTATTATTATTTTATCATTATTATTATTTATTTATGTATATATTAGTGATATTTTAAGCTGAATTATTTCGACACTTGATTATTGGGGAAATCAGTACCATTGGAGAGCCATGAATATTAAAACTGTCCTGTTTTTAAATCTCCAAAACAGTTACATGGTAAACAGCTGATGATCCCCGTGTTAATATTAGACGCTTAAGGTCTCCTGTTTTGTTTTCACTCTTAGATAATTAACCCCCCCCCCCTTTTTTTTTTTTTTTTTTTTACTTATATTTTTTCATTTATTAATTTTCCAACGAATGGTAAGTCTGCAATATCTTGGATTTAGTTAGTTTGTCTGGGAATTTAAACTGCATTTTACATTTTTTATTTTTTAAAAATTTTATTTTATTTTATTTTATTATTTTTTTTTAATGCCTCAAAGCTTCTTTAGACTATATATATATATGTAATTCCTGTCAATCCTTTCTGTATTTATATAATAGTGCTCAATATCATCTGTTTATCTGATATGTAGCAGTTACATGAATGACCTATTTTGTTTAAATGTATGTGTAGTATCATGCGTTAGATTGTGTTGTGGTTTGGCTTTACACATGTGCACTCGAGCCTGGACTGTTAACTACGTGTGTGCTATGATACATATGCGCAGAAGCAAGATTAATATGCATGTTGGTGCCAAAAAGACAATTCAAATCCTTTTGATCATGGGATGTTATCGTGTGCTCGCAGTTTCACTACGAGTGGCCGACTAGAATGGAACTCCCAGGTTATTGATTTACTCCTCTCCAGGAGTTTGGCACAAGGCCAGTTTTTATCTTACTCCCACAAGTAAGATGTGACCCAAGGTCGGGTCGGGAAAGTGGGGTTTAAAAATTGCCTGGGCAGCCCCGTCAACATTCCCCGGTAGGGGCGCCTCAGGCAGTAAGCAATAAACTTACTCCTCCCCAAAGAGGGGAGGCAAAGCCTGGGAGGGTGGACCTTTTAGAACTACACAGGACAGACTCATAGACCGGCGTAAATCAAGCCCCGAAGGCCAAGACAATACCAGTCTATGGGGTGCAGTATCCAGATACTACACTTTGATCTTAGCCAAAAGGTCAAGAACACTCCCAGGATACAGCATTCGTTTATCAACAAAAGCCAGCCCACTGAACAATCCTCGTTGTGTCCCAGTGTTCCCTTAAATAAAAGTTGATACCTTTTTTTAATTTTTTTTTTAACGTGGTTCACGCCAAACAAGGCAGGCCGCCACTGTAGACGTAAGGGGCTACTGAGAAATAGGGTGTAGGTTTTGGGGGTCATCCTAAGTTGGGAGCTGTGCAGCGAGATGTCTGTTTACATTGGTTTTAAATTTCTGCATGTCAGTAGAGTCGGGGAAACAGGGAGCAGGGAAGGAGTTCCAGAGGCCGGCAGCACGACGAAAAGAAGCTATTGGAGTAAAAGGCTCTTTGGCATCTGGGGACCTCCACAGTGAATGGATGGGATTTGGCAGATTGTCGGGTTGGTCTAGTGTATTTTTTCAAGGGGGCACTAATGCAGCAAGTTCATCAGAGCACAATCCATTGAAGTACTTGTAAAACAAGCACAAGGATGCTACATTGCGACGATGGGACAGGGGCTGGAGCTTGGTGGATAATGAGGGACCTATTAAGTTGGCGATTCTTTTTTTGGACCGTATCTAGGAGGGAGAGACTAATGGATGATGCACTAGCCCAGATGTGGCAACAATATTCCATGCATGAGCAGATAGTGGCTTTGTAGAGATATAGGATAATGTCAGGTGTGAGGAGTTTACTAGCACGGTAGAGGAAGCCCACCTTCTTTGCTGCAGCCCTGGCAATGTCTTCAATGTATTTATTCCAATTCATGTTACCTGTGAAGGTTAGGCCGAAGAGTTTGAATGTTGAACTCTCAGGTAATCGGTGGTTGAAGAGGTTTCTTGTAGTTATTGAAGGTAAGGAGTTTTGTCTTTGCGACATTAAAAGTTACTATCCATTTATGACTCCAATCCACTACAGCCTGGAGGTCATTTTCTAAGGATTTAGCCATTGCCTCGGATATGTGTGCGTGGTGTCATCAGCAAATATACCTATCTCAGTCTCAATGACTTTAGGGAGGTTGTTTATGAAAATCAGGAACAATAAAGGTCCAAGGATGGATCCCTGGGGTACACCAGCATTTATGTCATGTTGCTTAGATGAACGGCCATCGAGGACAACCTGGATCTTTTTTTTGTTAGGAAGGATCTAATTATATTAAATATTTGTCTAGTAATACCGTATGAGTGAATTTTTAGTAGAAGCCCTTAATGCCAAATCTTGGCAAAATCGCACTACTTCACAGTATAAATGAAAAAATCAGAAGAGCCCTACGTAAGCAAGTCCGACCCACACCAGACACTTGTATGGCAGGTGACAAGGTCTACTATAAGAGACCAGATAATAAAGAATGGAGAGGACCTGGTGTGGTAATTGGCCAAGATGGGCCTGTTGTGTTTGTCCGACATGGAGGGATACTGGTGAGAGTGCATAAATGTAGACTACGACTGGTCCACCCCACGGATGAAAATATAAACTCCGACCTGCTGTCGGATACACCAAGCAGTCAAAGGACCAAGGAGCAAACCGACGTTACCAAAAATTTTGATGCATCAGAGAATTCTGATGATGAGCAATATACCCAGACCTCACCAGCTTCACACCATGACAATGAGATGATACTACAGGATAAGATTCATATAAAACCAGGCCACACCATAAGGAGAGTTTACAGGAAAACGTGGAAAACTTTCTACTCCTTTCTTGGACTGCTTACCTTTGTACTTCCCTCCCTGCTCCCCCCCCCGACTGTACCAACATACAAAGATTTAAATGTAATGTGAACAAACATCTTGCTGCATTACTCCTCCCCAGTTAGGATGCCCTCTATAAAGCTGATTCTTAATCACAGTCCCAGTGGCAATGTGCCTTGTTTGGAGTGAATAAAAGTGAAATAAAGAAATAAAGATCTGTGGACGCATCTAAAAAATTCTGTTTCAAACTTAAGATGCTACCGACACTGAAGATGCTATGTTAAACGTAAGCGTGACATGTGACAGACCAACACTGAAACTTTAGGAGAGTAGAAAGTGACTAACTTTCTGTTTACTTTCTGACACAGGGGAAATAATTGCTGTTTTCTTGGGTCGGAATCTATTCAACCTGACACTTATCGTTAGCTAGTTTTATTTATAGCCTCGTAACTCTCGCTTCCCTTATTTTGTGTCCTTTAGTTCACACATTCCATAAGCGATGTTTCTGACAAAGCGGTAAGAATTGCTGTTTTCTGGGTCGGAATCTATCCATCTAACACTTATCGTTGGCTAGTTTTTGCCCTGTAAGAAGTATTTTTTTTTTTTTAGCTCCTTATATCAAGTGGCTTCATGCCGTGTCTGGAGTGATTTCCGAAAAAAAAAAAAAAAAAGGCGTGCCAGACCGACACTGAAACTTAAGTTTGACAGGACGCATCTAACTAAACGAATCGCTAAACTTGACTTTTTATCGTATTTGATTTACTTTCTCCATAATCTAACCCGAAACCAATTGAAAAAAAAAAAATTTATTTTTCATTGCAGGTGACATTGCTTTCCGGTTTCTGAAATACATTGACAATCTCGGAACAGATTCCTCCTACTCTTCTTTCTCCAGAGACGATGAGTCAGATTTTAGTAGCCAAACATTAATCGGAGAGAATGCAACGAATGCAGGACCTAAAACTTCTGCTCAGTCGAAAGCTCATGTCACCATTTGTGACATAAACACGTCCATGCTGGATGTCGGACAAAAAAGAGCCGCTCAACTTGGATTCGATTCAGGTAAAATAAAACGTACATTTAAAAATAAATTATAACAAAGTACATTATTGTATTGCCAATAACATGGTACAACAATAACAAATGAAAATTGTCTAATCAGAAGCAATGTTTACTCGGTCGTCTTGATAAGTGCGTACGGTAAAATCACCTTGGTTTCGAATAATTGTCACCTGATAAAAAAAATTCAAGATTAATATACATTTTGTATGTCTACATATGCACACGTATATAACCACATATACACACGTATATCTAAACACACATGACTACATACAGACATGTATACATATAGGGTGGGCCAAAATAAGGGTCCTATCTTTAAATTTGAATAACTTGAATTTGAATAACTTCCACAAAATAAAAGTTAAACTCACCAAACTTTATGTGTGTGTAGACTGACCCTTCCGAGATTTTTTGAAATAAACAAAACAAATTTTAGCCGAAAAACACTTCTTAAAACTTACAAAAACTAAAGAATTGTTTTTGACACTGTTTTGAGTTTTTTAAGCAAAAATAATGTTTTCTAAATGAGGGTACGTTCCTTAGGGCTAATACGGCTCATGCTTGCTTCGGAAGGGGTCCTTTACTTATTCTAAAAAAAAAAAAAAAAAATCAATAAATAAAAAAGTTATGAATTTTTAAAAATAGGACCCTTATTTTGGCCCACCCTGTATATAGATGTACAATACTAAAACTATTTGCTGTTACTTTTGACCATTTTCCAAAACTACATTTTCTGATCAAGCGACCTGAAAAAATTCAATATAGTTCTGTACAATTTATATTTTTTTTAAAGATTTTAAATTATTTATAACTAGCTCTACCTAATCCTAACCTATCCGGTATTGCCCAGGATATAGTGAAGTCATTTTAGTTTCTAATTCTTATTTAAAAGAAATAAAATTTTAGTTTTGATTTTAAGGTAAACCACTCATATTATATTCTTCAATCAAAAATATGAGTTATCCCCCTTGCTGATTTTTTCTTATTTTTAGGTGATTATTTTAAAATGTTTCATATTACCAATCGGCTTGGTCAGGTTAAGTAATTAAAAAAATAAATTGCAACAAAGTACGTTATTATATTTCCAATAACATGGTACAAGAGCAACAAATGAAAATTGGCTAGAAGAGTCGCCAAGTGTTGGTCATCTCGGCCGGACTAAGTAATTATAAAATAAATTATAACAAAGTACATTATTGTATTGCCAATAACATGGTACAACAATAATAAATGAAAATCCAACCTTCGACATCTGTAAAGGCTTTTTTTTACTGACATAAGCTGATTTTTATTTTTAGGTCATTATTTTAAAATATACATATTACCAGTTCTGCAGGTCTGACTAAGTAATTTTTAAAATAAATTGTAGCAAAGTACATTATTGTATTGCCAATAACATGGTAGAACAATAACAAATGAAAATCCAACCTTCGACATCTGTAAAGGCTTTTTTTTTACTGACATAAGCTAATTTTTATTTTTAGGTTATTATTTTAAAATATTTATATTACCAGTTGTGCAGGTCTGACTAAGTAATTTTTAAAATAAATTGTAGCAAAGTACATTATTGTATTGCCAATAACATGGTATAACAATAACAAATGAAAATCCAACCTTCGACATCTGTAAAGGCTTTTTTTTACTGACATAAGCTAATTTTTATTTTTAGGTTATTATTTTAAAATATTTATATTACCAGTTGTGCAGGTCTGACTAACTATTTTTTAAAAATAAATTGTAGCAAAGTACATTATTGTATTGCCAATAACATGGTACAACAATAATAAATGAAAATCCAACCTTCGACATCTGTAAAGGCTTTTTTTTACTGACGTAAGTTAATTTTTATTTTTAGGTCATTATTTTAAAATATTTATATTACCAGTTGTGCGGGTCTGACTAAGTAATTTTAAAAATAAATTGTAGCAAAGTACATTATTGTATTGCCAATAACATGGTACAACAATAACAAATGAAAATTGGCCAATCGGAAACACAGTTTTATTTGTTAGCTTAAATGTTATTTGGGTACAACTTTTAAAATTCGGCTGACTTTTCTTTATATGTTAGATAGATTGATTGATCTTTGTAGTCAACTCAGAAGAAGTTTTCTAATTGATCTAAATTTGAATGGGTGTTTATATATATATATATATATATATATATATATATATATGAGAAAGGAAGGATGAGAGTAATGAAAAAAGGAAAAACCAAGAGATATTTTTTATATATTCATCAACGTTTCGTTTTTATTGTAAGACTTCCTCAGGATGATAACTTGAAGAAAAATGTCATGCAAGTACATCGAAGTTTGGGGTTGACATGGTGGAGAGATAAAGGAAAGTAGTAGCCGTGGCTACTGTGAACGCTGGAGGAGAGTCCAGGCTGCTAACTCCTTTCTCACAGATTATACTCATGAATCACCGACTACGAATCAAAACTATTTAACCACAAATAACAGCTTTACAAATCAACACAATTTACACATCCTTACAAATATTTAGATATTCAAACCCCTTTTTCTCTCAATTTTCTCTCAAACCATCAACACATCCTGAACGAAACCACATTTTACTTATCACTCCCCAAAATTAAAACCATTTTTCTTTCTTCTCATGCCCACCCCCACCCCCTCGTCCCCAGCACACTTCTACACATTCTTTCAAATACACTTATACTCACATTCCTGACGTAGCGACCTGATCAATACTCCTCCCTTCCTCCGGCCTCAACAAATTTCACACTTAACCACAACAAAAATCTAACCTCCTCCCCTTTCACCTCTCCCACCCTTTTGACCATTTCCTTCATACTCTACCCCCCCCCCTATTTTCAAGGTATCTTCATTTTTTCAAATCTTTTTCTAGAACTATGATACCACCTACATGACAAACACACAGAGTTTCCCCCTTCCATCCTCTTTCCCCAGCCTCTCAAAATCCATGCCACACCTCACCATGACAAAAATCTCACCCCCTTACATCTTTCCCACCCTAAGTCAAATTCACCAATATTCCCACCCCTCCCTTTTTCACTGCTGCCTTAATGGTACCCACTCAAAGCTTTCCATATTCATTTCATTTTTCGCCACTACTGACTTTTCGCAGCCTGGACTCTCCTCCAGCGCTCACAGTAGCCATAGCTACTACTTTTCCTTCATCTCTCCATCATTTCAACTCCAAATTTCGATGTACTTGCATGACATTTTTCTTCAAATTATCATCCTGAGGAAGTCTTACAATAAAGACGAAACGTTGATGAATATATAAAAAATATCTCTTGGTTTTTCCTTTTTCATTTCCCATATATATATAGTCTATGACTTCCGGTTTGTTTCTTTCATAGGTTGTGGGCTGCAGCGTTGTCTGATTGTGGAAATAATTATATATATCATCTCACATTCAAGAAATATATATATATATATATATATATAAATTACTATTTTTTTCATCTATGTAACATGGTACAACAATAACAAATGAAAATTTGCGAGTCAGAAGCAACGTTTGATTTCTCAGCTTAAATGCTATTTGGGTCTGACTTTAAAACTCTGGCAAGATTACTTTTTCGAAATTCCATACATTCCCATGACGCACCTGAAGAACGTTGGTTACATTGGCCGATACGTTGTGAGAGTGATATGCAAGATGCCAGCATGTAAAATGAACGTTGAATCGGATATGATGATTTTTTAAAAAATTTTATGGAAATCGCTCCAGACAAGGCATGAAGCCACTTGATGTAAGGAACTAACAATAATGAAATATGATTAATCGCAAAGACAGAAATTGCCTATTGACCTTAGTGTTAAAAAGACCAAGGCTATAGGTAGGAGGGAAACAGTCAGCAGGAAGAGAGTTCCACAAATCTGTAGTTCTTGTAAAGAAGCTACTGGAATAGGAAGCTGCATTACAATGAGGTATCAAAACAGTGAATTGATGGAGACCACTAGACAAATGAGTCAAACGAGCTGGAACAAAAGAAGCAGGAATGGATCACATAATTCTGAAGAACACGTGCCATAATAGTATTTATAAAAAAGACTGAGACTAGCAACATCACGTCTGTTGGAGAGATGGTGTAGAGAAGAAGAAAGGGTAGGACCAATCAAATTACAGATACGTTTCTGAAGCTTATCAAGAACCGTCAGATGAGACAGAGATTCACCCGCCCAAATATGATGAGTACTTCATGCATGGTCTGATTGTAGATTTGTAGAGATAGAGAACCGACTTTATGATAGGCAGAGAGAGAAATGGATCTAATATATGAACTCCAAGAAAGATTTGATGAGAGAGAAAGACCAAGAAGTCTCAGAGTGGATTTCTCCTCAAGAGCAGAGCCATCCATGAGAATCTCAGGAAGACTAGAGAATGGAGACAGTTCACCTGCTGAACTGTGAAGACTAGAGAGTGAGATTGCAAAATATCAAAAAACGTTTGACCCCTAAACAAGAGAAAAGTCACATTAAATGAAGAGAGAGAGAACGTGTGTGTGTGTATGTATCTGATGTTTATTGTGTTGTTTTCTTTTTTAACAAATGGCAATGAATGTGTGTTTGTGCATGACAATTAAGTTATCTGCAGATTATTTTTCTTTTAATAATTATGCATTTAGAGTAATGTCCCCTGGCCACGTGTGTTACTTTAGCAAGCAGTCCACCATCTTTTCGGTGTATGCGACCAGAATATTTTCAGGGCACAAATAAAATACATCAAAAAATAATTTCCAGTCTATGTTTTATCTTGTCGACACGCAGCTAATTTTGTTTTGATTGGATTTCTTTCAGAATCGATTGCTTGGATCGAAGGAAATGCAGAGTCACTCTCATTTCCGGACAATTCCTTTGATGCTTACACAATAGCATTTGGAATCCGAAACGTCACGCACATTGATAAGGTAAGTTGCTTTTACGTTCAGGGGCATCCTTGCATCTCTACAATAAGCTCTGTCCGTCAGTCAGTCTGTTTGAAATAGCATTTTCTTTGGTCTGTCACACTTAAGTTTGAAAAAGCATTTTTTTTTGTCTTTCACACTTAAGTCTGAAATATAATTTTCTTTTGTATGTCACACTTAAGTCTGAAATGTAATTTTCTTTTGTCTGTCACACTTAAGTTTGAAATATAATTTATTTTTGTCTGTCACACTTAAGTTTGAAATATAATTTTCTTTTGTCTGTCACACTTTCGTTTGAAATATAATTTTCTTTTGTCTGTCACACTTTCGTTTGAAATATAATTTTCTTTTGTGTGTCACACTTTCGTTTGAAATATAATTTTCTTTTGTGTGTCACACTTAAGTCTGAAATATAATTTTCTTTTGTTTGTCACACTTTAGTTTGAAATATAATTTTCTTTTGTCTGTCACACTTATATCTGAAATATAATTTTCTTTTGTCTGTCACACTTAAGTCTGAAATGTAATTTTCTTTTGTCTGTCACACTTTAGTTTGAAATATAATTTTCTTTTGTCTGTCACACTTAAGTTTGAAATAGCATTTTCTTTGATCTGTCACACTTAAGTCTGAAATATAATTTTCTTTTGTCTGTCACACTTAAGTCTGAATTATAATTTCTTTTGTCTGTCACACTTAAGTCTGAAATGTAATTTTCTTTTGTCTGTCACACTTAAGTCTGAAATGTAATTTTCTTTTGTCTGTCACACTTAAGTCTCAAATGTAATTTTCTTTTGTCTGTCACACTTAAGTCTGAAATGTAATTTTCTTTTGTCTGTCACACTTAAGTCTGAAATGTAATTTTCTTTTGTCTGTCACACTTAAGTCTGAAATGTAATTTTCTTTTGTCTGTCACACTTAAGTCTGAAATGTAATTTTCTTTTGTCTGTCACACTTAAGTCTGAAATATAATTTTCTTTTGTTTATCACACTTAAGTCTTAAATTTAATTTTCTTTTGTCTGTCACACTTAAGTCTTAAATATAATTTTCTTTTGTCTGTCACACTTAAGTCTGAAATATAATTTTCTTTTGTCTGTCACACTTAAGTCTGAAATGTAATTTTCTTTTGTCTGTCACACTTAAGTCTGAAATGTAATTTTCTTTTGTCTGTCACACTTAAGTTTGAAATAGCATTTTCTTTGATCTGTCACACTTGAGTCTGAAATATAATTTTCTTTTGTCTGTCACACTTAAGTCTGAAATGTAATTTTCTTTTGTCTGTCACACTTAAGTCTGAAATGTAATTTTCTTTTGTCTGTCACACTTAAGTCTTAAATGTAATTTTCTATTGTCTGTCACACTTAAGTCTGAAATGTAATTTTCTTTTGTCTGTCACACTTAAGTTTGAAATATAATTTTCTTTTGTCTGTCACACTTAAGTCCTAAATATAATTTTCTTTTGTCTGTCACACTTAAGTCTGAAATGTAATTTTCTTTTGTCTGTCACACTTAAGTCTGAAATGTAATTTTCTTTTGTCTGTCACACTTAAGTCTGAAATGTAATTTTCTTTTGTCTGTCACACTTAAGTCTGAAATGTAATTTTCTTTTGTCTGTCACACTTAAGTCTGAAATGTAATTTTCTTTTGTCTGTCACACTTAAGTCTTAAATATAATTTTCTTTTGTCTGTCACACTTAAGTCTGAAATATAATTTTCTTTTGTCTGTCACACTTAAGTCTGAAATATAATTTTCTTTTGTCTGTCACACTTAAGTCTGAAATGTAATTTTCTTTTGTCTGTCACACTTAAGTCTTAAATATAATTTTCTTTTGTCTGTCACACTTAAGTCTGAAATATAATTTTCTTTTGTCTGTCACACTTAAGTCTGAAATATAATTTTCTTTTGTCTGTCACACTTAAGTCTGAAATGTAATTTTCTTTTGTCTGTCACACTTAAGTCTGAAATGTAATTTTCTTTTGTCTGTCACACTTAAGTCTTAAATGTAATTTTCTTTTGTCTGTCACACTTAAGTCTGAAATGTAATTTTCTTTTGTCTGTCACACTTAAGTTTGAAATAGCATTTTCTTTGATCTGTCACACTTGAGTCTTAAATAGCATTTTCTTTGGTTTGTCACACATAAGTTTGAAATATAATTTATTTTTGTCTGTCACACTTAAGTTTGAAATATAATTTTCTTTTGTCTGTCACACTTTCGTTTGAAATATAATTTTCTTTTGTCTGTCACACTTTCGTTTGAAATATAATTTTCTTTTGTGTGTCACACTTAAGTCTGAAATATAATTTTCTTTTGTTTGTCACACTTTAGTTTGAAATATAATTTTCTTTTGTCTGTCACACTTATATCTGAAATATAATTTTCTTTTGTCTGTCACACTTAAGTCTGAAATGTAATTTTCTTTTGTCTGTCACACTTTAGTTTGAAATATAATTTTCTTTTGTCTGTCACACTTAAGTTTGAAATAGCATTTTCTTTGATCTGTCACACTTAAGTCTGAAATATAAGTTTCTTTTGTCTGTCACACTTAAGTCAAATATAATTTTCTTTTGTCTGTCACACTTAAGTCTGAAATATAATTTTCTTTTGTCTATCACACTTAAGTCTTAAATGTAATTTTCTTTTGTCTGTCACACTTAAGTCTTAAATATAATTTTCTTTTGTCTGTCACACTTAAGTCTGAAATGTAATTTTCTTTTGTCTGTCACACTTAAGTCTGAAATGTAATTTTCTTTTGTCTGTCACACTTAAGTCTGAAATGTAATTTTCTTTTGTCTGTCACACTTAAGTCTTAAATATAATTTTCTTTTGTCTGTCACACTTAAGTCCTAAATATAATTTTCTTTTGTCTGTCACACTTAAGTCTTAAATATAATTTTCTTTTGTCTGTCACACTTAAGTCTGAAATGTAATTTTCTTTTGTCTGTCACACTTAAGTCTTAAGTATAATTTTCTTTTGTCTGTCACACTTAAGTCTGAAATGTAATTTTCTTTTGTCTGTCACACTTAAGTCTGAAATGTAATTTTCTTTTGTCTGTCACACTTAAGTCTGAAATGTAATTTTCTTTTGTCTGTCACACTTAAGTCTGAAATATAATTTTCTTTTGTCTGTCACACTTAAGTCTGAAATGTAATTTTCTTTTGTCTGTCACACTTAAGTCTGAAATATAATTTTCTTTTGTCTATCACACTTAAGTCTTAAATTTAATTTTCTTTTGTCTGTCACACTTAAGTCTTAAATATAATTTTCTTTTGTCTGTCACACTTAAGTCCTAAATATAATTTTCTTTTGTCTGTCACACTTAAGTCTGAAATATAATTTTCTTTTGTCTGTCACACTTAAGTCTGAAATATAATTTTCTTTTGTCTGTCACACTTAAGTCTGAAATGTAATTTTCTTTTGTCTGTCACACTTAAGTCTTAAATGTAATTTTCTTTTGTCTGTCACACTTAAGTCTGAAATGTAATTTTCTTTTGTCTGTCACACTTAAGTTTGAAATAGCATTTTCTTTGATCTGTCACACTTGAGTCTTAAATAGCATTTTCTTTGGTTTGTCACATAAGTTTGAAATATAATTTATTTTTGTCTGTCACACTTAAGTTTGAAATATAATTTTCTTTTGTCTGTCACACTTTCGTTTGAAATATAATTTTCTTTTGTCTGTCACACTTTCGTTTGAAATATAATTTTCTTTTGTGTGTCACACTTAAGTCTGAAATATAATTTTCTTTTGTTTGTCACACTTTAGTCTGAAATATAATTTTCTTTTGTTTGTCACACTTTAGTTTGAAATATAATTTTCTTTTGTCTGTCACACTTATATCTGAAATATAATTTTCTTTTGTCTGTCACACTTTAGTTTGAAATATAATTTTCTTTTGTCTGTCACACTTAAGTTTGAAATAGCATTTTCTTTGATCTGTCACACTTAAGTCTGAAATATAAGTTTCTTTTGTCTGTCACACTTAAGTCAAATATAATTTTCTTTTGTCTGTCACACTTAAGTCTGAAATGTAATTTTTTTTTGTCTGTCACACTTAAGTCTGAAATATAATTTTCTTTTGTCTATCACACTTAAGTCTTAAATGTAATTTTCTTTTGTCTGTCACACTTAAGTCTTAAATATAATTTTCTTTTGTCTGTCACACTTAAGTCTGAAATGTAATTTTCTTTTGTCTGTCACACTTAAGTCTGAAATGTAATTTTCTTTTGTCTGTCACACTTAAGTCTTAAATATAATTTTCTTTTGTCTGTCACACTTAAGTCCTAAATATAATTTTCTTTTGTCTGTCACACTTAAGTCTTAAATATAATTTTCTTTTGTCTGTCACACTTAAGTCTGAAATGTAATTTTCTTTTGTCTGTCACACTTAAGTCTGAAATATAATTTTCTTTTGTCTGTCACACTTAAGTCTGAAATGTAATTTTCTTTTGTCTGTCACACTTAAGTCTGAAATGTAATTTTCTGTTGTCTGTCACACTTAAGTCTGAAATGTAATTTTCTTTTGTCTGTCACACTTAAGTCTGAAATATAATTTTCTTTTGTCTGTCACACTTAAGTCTGAAATGTAATTTTCTTTTGTCTGTCACACTTAAGTCTGAAATATAATTTTCTTTTGTCTATCACACTTAAGTCTTAAATTTAATTTTCTTTTGTCTGTCACACTTAAGTCTTAAATATAATTTTCTTTTGTCTGTCACACTTAAGTCCTAAATATAATTTTCTTTTGTCTGTCACACTTAAGTCTTAAATATAATTTTCTTTTGTCTGTCACACTTAAGTCTGAAATGTAATTTTCTTTTGTCTGTCACACTTAAGTCTGAAATGTAATTTTCTTTTGTCTGTCACACTTAAGTCTGAAATGTAATTTTCTTTTGTCTGTCACACTTAAGTCTGAAATGTAATTTTCTTTTGTCTGTCACACTTAAGTCTGAAATGTAATTTTCTTTTGTCTGTCACACCTAAGTCTTAAATATAATTTTCTTTTGTCTGTCACACTTAAGTCTGAAATGTAATTTTCTTTTGTCTTTCACACTTAAGTCTGAAATATAATTTTCTTTTGTCTGTCACACTTAAGTCTGAAATATAATTTTCTTTTGTCTATCACACTTAAGTCTTAAATTTAATTTTCTTTTGTCTGTCACACTTAAGTCTGAAATGTAATTTTCTTTTGTCTGTCACACTTTAGTCTGAAATATAATTTTCTTTTGCTTATCACACTTAAGTCTTAAATTTAATTTTCTTTTGTCTGTCACACTTAAGTCTGAAATATAATTTTCTTTTGTCTGTCACACTTAAGTCTGAAATATAATTTTCTTTTGTCTGTCACACTTAAGTCTGAAATATAATTTTCTTTTGTCTTTCACACTTAAGTCTGAAATGTAATTTTCTTTTGTCTGTCACACTTAAGTCTGAAATGTAATTTTCTTTTGTCTGTCACACTTAAGTCTGAAATATAATTTTCTTTTGTTTATCACACTTAAGTCTTAAATTTAATTTTCTTTTGTCTGTCACACTTAAGTCTTAAATATAATTTTCTTTTGTCTGTCACACTTAAGTCTGAAATATAATTTTCTTTTGTCTGTCACACTTTAGTCTGAAATGTAATTTTCTTTTGTCTGTCACACTTAAGTCTGAAATGTAATTTTCTTTTGTCTGTCACACTTAAGTCTGAAATGTAATTTTCTTTTGTCTGTCACACTTAAGTCCTAAATATAATTTTCTTTTGTCTGTAACACTTAAGTCTTAAATATAATTTTCTTTTGTCTGTCACACTTAAGTCTGAAATGTAATTTTCTTTTGTCTGTCACACTTAAGTCTGAAATGTAATTTTCTTTTGTCTGTCACACTTAAGTCTGAAATGTAATTTTCTTTTGTCTGTCACACTTAAGTCTGAAATGTAATTTTCTTTTGTCTGTCACACTTAAGTCTGAAATGTAATTTTCTTTTGTCTGTCACACTTAAGTCTGAAATATAATTTTCTTTTGTCTGTCACACTTAAGTCTGAAATGTAATTTTCTTTTGTCTGTCACACTTAAGTCTGAAATATAATTTTCTTTTGTCTATCACACTTAAGTCTTAAATTTAATTTTCTTTTGTCTGTCACACTTAAGTCTTAAATATAATTTTCTTTTGTCTGTCACACTTAAGTCCTAAATATAATTTTCTTTTGTCTGTCACACTTAAGTCTTAAATATAATTTTCTTTTGTCTGTCACACTTAAGTCTGAAATGTAATTTTCTTTTGTCTGTCACACTTAAGTCTGAAATGTAATTTTCTTTTGTCTGTCACACTTAAGTCTGAAATGTAATTTTCTTTTGTCTGTCACACTTAAGTCTGAAATGTAATTTTCTTTTGTCTGTCACACTTAAGTCTGAAATGTAATTTTCTTTTGTCTGTCACACCTAAGTCTTAAATATAATTTTCTTTTGTCTGTCACACTTAAGTCTGAAATGTAATTTTCTTTTGTCTTTCACACTTAAGTCTGAAATATAATTTTCTTTTGTCTGTCACACTTAAGTCTGAAATATAATTTTCTTTTGTCTATCACACTTAAGTCTTAAATTTAATTTTCTTTTGTCTGTCACACTTAAGTCTGAAATGTAATTTTCTTTTGTCTGTCACACTTTAGTCTGAAATATAATTTTCTTTTGCTTATCACACTTAAGTCTTAAATTTAATTTTCTTTTGTCTGTCACACTTAAGTCTGAAATATAATTTTCTTTTGTCTGTCACACTTAAGTCTGAAATATAATTTTCTTTTGTCTGTCACACTTAAGTCTGAAATATAATTTTCTTTTGTCTTTCACACTTAAGTCTGAAATGTAATTTTCTTTTGTCTGTCACACTTAAGTCTGAAATGTAATTTTCTTTTGTCTGTCACACTTAAGTCTGAAATATAATTTTCTTTTGTTTATCACACTTAAGTCTTAAATTTAATTTTCTTTTGTCTGTCACACTTAAGTCTTAAATATAATTTTCTTTTGTCTGTCACACTTAAGTCTGAAATATAATTTTCTTTTGTCTGTCACACTTTAGTCTGAAATGTAATTTTCTTTTGTCTGTCACACTTAAGTCTGAAATGTAATTTTCTTTTGTCTGTCACACTTAAGTCTGAAATGTAATTTTCTTTTGTCTGTCACACTTAAGTCCTAAATATAATTTTCTTTTGTCTGTAACACTTAAGTCTTAAATATAATTTTCTTTTGTCTGTCACACTTAAGTCTGAAATGTAATTTTCTTTTGTCTGTCACACTTAAGTCTGAAATGTAATTTTCTTTTGTCTGTCACACTTAAGTCTGAAATGTAATTTTCTTTTGTCTGTCACACTTAAGTCTGAAATGTAATTTTCTTTTGTCTGTCACACTTAAGTCTGAAATGTAATTTTCTTTTGTCTGTCACACTTAAGTCTGAAATATAATTTTCTTTTGTCTGTCACACTTAAGTCTGAAATGTAATTTTCTTTTGTCTGTCACACTTAAGTCTGAAATATAATTTTCTTTTGTCTATCACACTTAAGTCTTAAATTTAATTTTCTTTTGTCTGTCACACTTAAGTCTTAAATATAATTTTCTTTTGTCTGTCACACTTAAGTCCTAAATATAATTTTCTTTTGTCTGTCACACTTAAGTCTGAAATGTAATTTTCTTTTGTCTGTCACACTTAAGTCTGAAATGTAATTTTCTTTTGTCTGTCACACTTAAGTCTGAAATGTAATTTTCTTTTGTCTGTCACACTTAAGTCTGAAATGTAATTTTCTTTTGTCTGTCACACTTAAGTCTGAAATGTAATTTTCTTTTGTCTGTCACACCTAAGTCTTAAATATAATTTTCTTTTGTCTGTCACACTTAAGTCTGAAATGTAATTTTCTTTTGTCTGTCACACTTAAGTCTGAAATGTAATTTTCTTTTGTCTGTCACACTTAAGTCTGAAATATAATTTTCTTTTGTCTATCACACTTAAGTCTTAAATTTAATTTTCTTTTGTCTGTCACACTTAAGTCTGAAATATAATTTTCTTTTGTCTGTCACACTTAAGTCTGAAATATAATTTTCTTTTGTCTGTCACACTTAAGTCTGAAATGTAATTTTCTTTTGTCTGTCACACTTAAGTCTGAAATGTAATTTTCTTTTGTCTGTCACACTTAAGTCTGAAATATAATTTTCTTTTGTTTATCACACTTAAGTCTTAAATTTAATTTTCTTTTGTCTGTCACACTTAAGTCTTAAATATAATTTTCTTTTGTCTGTCACACTTAAGTCTGAAATATAATTTTCTTTTGTCTGTCACACTTTAGTCTGAAATGTAATTTTCTTTTGTCTGTCACACTTAAGTCTGAAATGTAATTTTCTTTTGTCTGTCACACTTAAGTCTTAAATGTAATTTTCTTTTGTCTGTCACACTTAAGTCTGAAATGTAATTTTCTTTTGTCTGTCACACTTAAGTCTGAAATGTAATTTTCTTTTGTCTGTCACACTTAAGTCTTAAATATAATTTTCTTTTGTCTGTCACACTTAAGTCCTAAATATAATTTTCTTTTGTCTGTAACACTTAAGTCTTAAATATAATTTTCTTTTGTCTGTCACACTTAAGTCTGAAATGTAATTTTCTTTTGTCTGTCACACTTAAGTCTGAAATATAATTTTCTTTTGTCTGTCACACTTAAGTCTGAAATGTAATTTTCTTTTGTCTGTCACACTTAAGTCTGAAATGTAATTTTCTTTTGTCTTTCACACTTAAGTCTGAAATGTAATTTTCTTTTGTCTGTCACACTTAAGTCTGAAATATAATTTTCTTTTGTCTGTCACACTTAAGTCTGAAATGTAATTTTCTTTTGTCTTTTACACTTAAGTCTGAAATATATTTTTCTTTCACACTTTAGTTTGAAATATAATTTTCTTTTGTCTTTTACACTTAAGTCTGAAATATATTTTTCTTTCACACTTTAGTTTGAAATATAATTTTCTTTTGTCTTTTACACTTAAGTCTGAAATATATTTTTCTTTCACACTTTAGTTTGAAATATAATTTTCTTTTGTCTTTTACACTTAAGTCTGAAATATATTTTTCTTTCACACTTTAGTTTGAAATATAATTTTCTTTTGTCTGTCACACTTAAGTCTTAAATATAATTTTCTTTTGTCTGTCACCTTTTAGTCTGAAATATAATTTTCTTTTGTCTGTCACACTTAAGTCTTAAATATAATTTTCTTTTGTCTGTCACACTTAAGTCTGAAATGTAATTTTCTTTTGTCTGTCACACTTAAGTCTGAAATGTAATTTTCTTTTGTCTGTCACACTTAAGTCTGAAATGTAATTTTCTTTTGTCTGTCACACTTAAGTCTCAAATGTAATTTTCTTTTGTCTGTCACACTTAAGTCTGAAATGTAATTTTCTTTTGTCTGTCACACCTAAGTCTTAAATATAATTTTCTTTTGTCTGTCACACTTAAGTCTGAAATGTAATTTTCTTTTGTCTGTCACACTTAAGTCTGAAATGTAATTTTCTTTTGTCTGTCACACTTAAGTCTGAAATATAATTTTCTTTTGTCTATCACACTTAAGTCTTAAATTTAATTTTCTTTTGTCTGTCACACTTAAGTCTTAAATATAATTTTCTTTTGTCTGTCACACTTAAGTCTGAAATATAATTTTCTTTTGTCTGTCACACTTAAGTCTGAAATGTAATTTTCTTTTGTCTGTCACACTTAAGTCTGAAATGTAATTTTCTTTTGTCTGTCACACTTTAGTCTGAAATATAATTTTCTTTTGTTTATCACACTTAAGTCTTAAATTTAATTTTCTTTTGTCTGTCACACTTAAGTCTGAAATATAATTTTCTTTTGTCTGTCACACTTAAGTCTGAAATATAATTTTCTTTTGTCTGTCACACTTAAGTCTGAAATGTAATTTTCTTTTGTCTGTCACACTTAAGTCTTAAATGTAATTTTCTTTTGTCTGTCACACTTAAGTCTGAAATGTAATTTTCTTTTGTCTGTCACACTTAAGTCTGAAATGTAATTTTCTTTTGTCTGTCACACTTAAGTCTTAAATATAATTTTCTTTTGTCTGTCACACTTAAGTCCTAAATATAATTTTCTTTTGTCTGTAACACTTAAGTCTTAAATATAATTTTCTTTTGTCTGTCACACTTAAGTCTGAAATGTAATTTTCTTTTGTCTGTCACACTTAAGTCTGAAATATAATTTTCTTTTGTCTGTCACACTTAAGTCTGAAATGTAATTTTCTTTTGTCTGTCACACTTAAGTCTGAAATGTAATTTTCTTTTGTCTTTCACACTTAAGTCTGAAATGTAATTTTCTTTTGTCTGTCACACTTAAGTCTGAAATATAATTTTCTTTTGTCTGTCACACTTAAGTCTGAAATGTAATTTTCTTTTGTCTTTTACACTTAAGTCTGAAATATATTTTTCTTTCACACTTTAGTTTGAAATATAATTTTCTTTTGTCTTTTACACTTAAGTCTGAAATATATTTTTCTTTCACACTTTAGTTTGAAATATAATTTTCTTTTGTCTTTTACACTTAAGTCTGAAATATATTTTTCTTTCACACTTTAGTTTGAAATATAATTTTCTTTTGTCTTTTACACTTAAGTCTGAAATATATTTTTCTTTCACACTTTAGTTTGAAATATAATTTTCTTTTGTCTGTCACACTTAAGTCTTAAATATAATTTTCTTTTGTCTGTCACCTTTTAGTCTGAAATATAATTTTCTTTTGTCTGTCACACTTAAGTCTTAAATATAATTTTCTTTTGTCTGTCACACTTAAGTCTGAAATATAATTTTCTTTTGTCTGTCACACTTAAGTCTGAAATGTAATTTTCTTTTGTCTGTCACACTTAAGTCTTAAATGTAATTTTCTTTTGTCTGTCACACTTAAGTCTGAAATGTAATTTTCTTTTGTCTGTCACACTTAAGTCTGAAATGTAATTTTCTTTTGTCTGTCACACTTAAGTCTTAAATATAATTTTCTTTTGTCTGTCACACTTAAGTCCTAAATATAATTTTCTTTTGTCTGTAACACTTAAGTCTTAAATATAATTTTCTTTTGTCTGTCACACTTAAGTCTGAAATGTAATTTTCTTTTGTCTGTCACACTTAAGTCTGAAATATAATTTTCTTTTGTCTGTCACACTTAAGTCTGAAATGTAATTTTCTTTTGTCTGTCACACTTAAGTCTGAAATGTAATTTTCTTTTGTCTTTCACACTTAAGTCTGAAATGTAATTTTCTTTTGTCTGTCACACTTAAGTCTGAAATATAATTTTCTTTTGTCTGTCACACTTAAGTCTGAAATGTAATTTTCTTTTGTCTTTTACACTTAAGTCTGAAATATATTTTTCTTTCACACTTTAGTTTGAAATATAATTTTCTTTTGTCTTTTACACTTAAGTCTGAAATATATTTTTCTTTCACACTTTAGTTTGAAATATAATTTTCTTTTGTCTTTTACACTTAAGTCTGAAATATATTTTTCTTTCACACTTTAGTTTGAAATATAATTTTCTTTTGTCTTTTACACTTAAGTCTGAAATATATTTTTCTTTCACACTTTAGTTTGAAATATAATTTTCTTTTGTCTGTCACACTTAAGTCTTAAATATAATTTTCTTTTGTCTGTCACCTTTTAGTCTGAAATATAATTTTCTTTTGTCTGTCACACTTAAGTCTTAAATATAATTTTCTTTTGTCTGTCACACTTAAGTCTTAAATATAATTTTCTTTTGTCTGTCACACTTTAGTCTGAAATATAATTTTTTGTCTGTCACACTTAAGTCTGAAATATAATTTTCTCTTGTCTGTCACACTTAAGTCTGAAATTGCATTTTTAGATGTATCCACAGCAAAATATCAATTAATTTAACTTTACTTACATCCTCTGCCAATCAATCAATGCTAAGTAAATCTTTGGGCCCTACCCACAAAATTGAACATGATAACATGTAAAAAAATAAATCTAAAAAGGTAATATTGCATGAAGGACATAGGGTTCCCCATTCAATCTCGGGCAACACTGTGTCTTACAGCTTGTATATCTAATATATAACGTTAAGACGATTTTCCCCTGTACCTTTTTGTAAGAATAGGGAAATAACCACAATGCATCACAGGCTACTAAACTCACCACTGTACTACGCTTATTCACTCGAGCGTGTTTTAGTAAATTTGTTATTATTTTTTTCGACATAACACTAAATATTAATTTTGGCCCACCATCTTCGGCTATCCTCAAAACATACTCCATATAGGTGGTAGCAAAAATTTGTCCCCTAACACTTAAGTACTAACACTCCCCCCATCGACACCGGGAATTAATAAATAATGTGTACACCTTATTATTTGCTGTTCATATGCCATTATTTTAATCTAATATATAAAGTAGAGACGTTTTTTCCCCTGTACCTTCTCGGAGTATAGGAAAATAACCACATACATCACAGGCTACTAAACTCACCGCTATACAAAACTAAGGTATATGGTGAACTGAAATTAAAATGCCATCAACTAGACCCTAGAACCTCTATCTCTGCCAAAAATCAGCTGAATCCATCAAATAGTTGATGAGATGTATCTGGCACATACGTATGTACGTACACACAGATAACATGATTTCATGATTGAACTTTCTGGATCTCTGGGTTGCCTTGACTAATGATGCTGAAATTTAACACACTTATAGAACCTATCAAAAAAAAATTTTGTGCAAAGTTTTAACTAATTTGGTTTATTGGTTTTTGAGTTATGATTGATCAAAGAAATTAGATTTCCAGCATAGGCCATTTGTGAAGTCTATTAAGGGATAGAGCGCTCTCGCGCCTCCCTTGATTTTTGTTATTCAGAAATGCTAACAAAAGGCTTTATTTTTCATTTCTGTTCATCCGTACGTCAGATGGCGCGAATGATTAAACAGGAAGTCACAAAGACAAAAATCTTGATTTAACCATAAAATCATCATTTGCCGACTTTTTATTTCAAACACTTATATCTAATATATAAAGTAGAGACGTTTTTTCCCCTGTACCTTCTCGGAGTATAGGAAAATAACCATATACAAAACAGGCTACTAAACTCACCGCTATACTACACTTATTCACTCGAGCATGTTTCAGTAAAGTTGTTATTATTTTTTCCAACCTAACACTAAATATTATATTTGGCCCACCATCAACGTCTCTCCGAAAAACCAACTCCATATAGGTGGTAGCAAAGACTTTTCCCCCTAACAATTGTGTACTGTGACTACACTCATCGACACCGGGTACTAATAAACACAGTTTACTTTTCACAAAACAGTCCGTCCTTATTTATTATTTGCCTGGTATTAACTTACTACATAATATAAAGCAATACGCAAACAAATAATGACCGCTCCCGTTCAATCCGATGATATTCCGCGAATATCAGATTACGTTTTTCCTATTTCTAACTATGATTCCCACATTTACATTCATTCCGGAACACAGTTCCTGCAACATTTATTATTCAAATATAGCGGCTACAATTCCTTCATTAAATCGACTTCCTACTTAATTCAATAGCCGCCAAGATACTGTTAGACCCCGACACATTTATATTTTCAAAATCATATACCTTTAACCCTTCTCAAATAAATGACCTAAAGCGTGTCATTGTTGAACTTCATTTTTCGTCGCAAGAAGCTGCCAGTAAACAAGCTTAGCTTAACTGGCCTATTTTCACATGTATTTTGCAAGTTGTAACTGTGGCGCAATGGTTAAGAAGGGAGGTTTCATTTTCGCCATTATCGGCGTTCGATCCCATTCTGCTTTCTTTTTCTTTTCTTTTTTTTTTTAATTTAAAACATTCACCAACACGGTAGAGGGGGGGAGAACAATAGGCGGTTTCTTTTTTATGCAATAGGTAGTACTTTCTCCCGTGCAACGCCGGGCGACGGGTTCCGCTAGTACATAATAAAATATGTTGCGCTGATTGTTGAGAATAGCGGATTACGTAATTTCTGCCTATTGCAAAGAGAGTTATTCTCAATCCGGTTTCTACGGAATACATTAAACGAACATATTAACTTATACTTTTCCCCGATTCATAATGGCTGCTACAATCTCTTCAGCTAATCGACTTCACACATTTTCCTTATCGCTCTTCGTTTGCTTAAAGTAATCCAACATTTGTGTTTTCCTTTTCACGTTAGGTATACATCTTTTTAATGTTTTTATTGCAAGTAAGGTTAACCGTAAGACGTTTCGTAAAAAAAAGTTTTTACATTTTCACAGCCAATGAGCATTACAAAGACACATAAACAGAAACACTGATGAGTACAGATTACGCGATTATCATTCCGTTATTCCGTATTCATAACATTACTATGTTAGGGAATAATGGAATACATTAAAGTAAACACACTAGAAACACCACTTCCGCAATTAGTCACTTCCACGAATAGTAAGTACTCTTTTTACTTATATAACATTAGAAATGAAAATAACAAAAGCAATACATGTTTCATTGTCACATTAAACATAAACATAACATAATAATAATATTTTAATTATCTCCATTGTAATAGTCTTTCTTGCAGGATTAATTTAAACATGAACATAAGATCATAAGAATATTTTAATTATCTCCATTGTAATAGTCTTTCTTGCAGGATAAATTAAACATGAACATAACATAAAAATATTGTAATTATCTCTATTGTAATAGTCATTATTGCAGGATTAATTAAACATAAACATAACATAATAAGAATATTTTAATTATCTCCATTTTAATAGTCTTTCTTGCAGGATTAATTAAACATAAACATAACATAATAAGAATATTTTAATTATCTCCATTGTAATAGTCTTTCTTGCAGGATTAATTAAACATAAACAAAACATAATAAGAATATTTTAATTATCTCCATTGTAATAGTCTTTCTTTCAGGATTAATTAAACATAAACATAACATCATAAGAATATTTTAATTATCTCCATTGTAATAGTCATTCTTGCAGGATTAATTAAACATAAACATAACATAATAAAGATATTTTAATTATCTCCATTGTAATAGTCTTTCTTGCAGGATTAATTAAACATGAACATAACATAATAAGAATATTTTAATTATCTTCATTGTAATAATCTTTCTTGCAGGATTAATTAAACATAAACATAACATAATAAGAATATTTTAATTATCTCCATTGTAATAGTCTTTCTTGCAGGATTAATTAAACATAAACATAACATCATAAGAATATTTTAATTATCTCCATTGTAATAGTCTTTCTTGCAGGATTAATTAAACATAAACATAACAATAAGAATATTTTAATTATCTCCATTGTAATAGTCTTTCTTGCAGGACTAATTAAACATAAACATAACATGAGAATATTTTAATTGTCTCCATTATAATAGTCTTTCTTGCAGGATTAATTAAACATAAGCATAACATAATAAGAATATTTTAATTATCTCCATTGTAATAGTCTTTCTTGCAGGATTAATTAAACATGAACATAACAAAATATTTTAATTTCAAACAATCTTATCACGGTTTTACGATCGCTAACATTTTAAACGAAACAATTTCGATAATTATTCTCTTAATTAACTTTTCAATACTACTTACCTAAAAGAACGTTTCTTTTCGTTACACAAATATTTGTTTTCATTTTTTTTATTTATTACACAATATACATTTATCTTACGCGCCTAATTGTTTATTACACAATATACATTTATCTTACGCGCCTAATTGTCACGTCTGATGCGTACACGGTTTAATTTCGACTCAAAAACTGAAGAAAAGACGACTTAGAACCGCTAACAAATTTATTGAACAAAAACACAGATTAAATGAAATGTAGAAAACCGCTAAACGCGAGATGCTTAAGTCTGATTGAGAGGTCGTTGTTATTTTTTTAACATAGTTCACCCCAAACAAGGCAGGACGCCACTGTAGATGTAAAGGGCTACTGAGAAAATAAGGGAGATGGTTGGCGGGGGGGGGGCGGGTTAACCTAAATTGGGAGTTGCGCAGCGCGATGTCTGTTTACATTAGTTTTAAATTTCTGCATGTCGGTACCGTCGGGGAAACAGGAGGCAGGGAGGGAGTTCCAGAGGCCAGCAGCACGAGAAAAGAAGCTTTTGGAGTAGAAAGCTCTCCGGCATCTGGGAACCTTCACAGTTAATGGATGGGATTTAGCTGACTGTCGAGTTGGTCTAGTAAATTTACGTCGAGGGGGCACCAGAGAAGCCAGTTCATCGGAGCTTAATCAATTGAAGTATTTGTAAAACAATCACAAGGATGCTACATTGAGGCGATGGGACAGGGACTGGAGCTTGGTTGACAGTAAGAGACCTATTAGGTTTACTTTTTAACTGTCATGGCAGACGACTTCTTTTATCCAAGGGCGATAACTCTAACTTTTGATTCAAGGGAAATAACTCGATTCTGTTTTGTTATGTCACCCTAACATTAATATAGCATCTACTTTCGTTAAACGTGGCCCAATTTCTTCAAGTAATAAACTAACAAAACATTGTAATTGGTTTTTACTTACTGTTCCTACGTACTAACCCTAACCCTAAATATTTTGAAACCCATTCTTAACATGGCAGGGGGGAGCTTCGTTAACTATTCTGTACTTTCACCTATCAATTTAATAAACTAAAGATACCGTAACAATTTATTTTCACTGGAAAATCCTCTGCTCTCCTCAGTCAGTGAGAGAGAAATCCTTCTCGACTGCGGCAATTTTTCATTTGCTGGTGGTGGTGGGGGGGGGGGTGCTGGGCTTTTATCGATTTGTTTTTTTAACACTTCTTTAGTTTAGCTGTGAATCACAATTTATTTGCTTTCCTGTTCTGAAGACAGGGGCAGACAATCAACCGGAAGTAACATAGAACCCCCTTTGACCCCCTGGGGGTGCGAACTAAAATTTTTATGAGGTCAAGGATGCTCATTTTATATCCAGAACAATTGCCTCTACATTTTGGCCAAGTTTCAGAAAAATTTAATGGATGGATCAAACGTTATGGGAGGAAAGGGTCATTTTTTGCCATTTTAGGGAGCTTTTGACCCCCTGGGGGCACGAACCAGGTTTTTTCCAAGGTCAGCGATACTTATTTTCTATTAGGAACAATTGCCTCCACATTTTGGTGAAGTTTCAGAGAAATTGAATGAATGGGGCAAAAAATGTCATTTTTTGCCATTTCGGGGCCTTTTGACCCCCTGGGGGGCTAACCAGATTTTATTTCAAAAATCGGAGAATGTCACTTTCTAACCTGACCAAAGTTACAACTTCATGTAAAATTTCAGAGAAATTCAATGGATGGTTGCGGAGAAAAATCCGGACGGACGGACGGACGGACGGAAATGCCTCAAAACATAGGTCTACCGATTTTATAAATCAAGGGACCAATTAGAAGTTTTTATCCAAAATAATCAATAAAGCGAACAATAATAACAGTGTTTTTTTATTTAATAATGTAAATTTTTATGAAAATAATAAAAAAATTTTTTTTTTTTTGTATAATTAAAAACTTCATAAAACGAATAGTCAACATTGATTTCTTTTTTTAAGTATAATTTAAAACTTTCTAAAAACAGTCAACAGTGTTTTTTTTGGAGGGGTATAATTTAAAACTTTATAAAAACTGATTTTTTTAATCCAACAAAAAGTCAACATTGATTTTTTTTTAGTATAATTTAAAACTTTCTAAAAACAGTCAACAGTGATTTTTTGGAGGGGTATAATTTAAAACTTTATAAAAACTGATTTTTTTAATCCAACAAAAAGTCAACATTGATTTTTTTTAGTATAATTTAAAACTTTCTAAAAACAGTCAACAGTGATTTTTTGGAGGGGTATAATTTAAAACTTTCTAAAAACTGATTTTTTTAATCCAACAAAAAGTCAACATTGATTTTTTTTAGTATAATTTAAAACTTTCTAAAAACAGTCAACAGTGATTTTTTTGGAGGGGTATAATTTAAAACTTTATAAAAACTGATTTTTTTAATTCAACAAACAGTCAACAGTGAGGGTTTTTTTTAGTATAATTAAAAACTTTATAAAATCTGATTTTTTTAATCCAACAAAAAGTCAACATTGATTTTTTTTAGTATAATTTAAAACTTTCTAAAAACAGTCAACAGTGATTTTTTGGAGGGGTATAATTTAAAACTTTCTAAAAACTGATTTTTTTAATCCAACAAAAAGTCAACATTGATTTTTGATTTTGTATAATTTAAAACTTTCTAAAAACAGTCAACAGTGATTTTTTTGGAGGGGTATAATTTAAAACTTTATAAAAACTGATTTTTTTAATTCAACAAACAGTCAACAGTGAGGGTTATTTTTAGTATAATTAAAAACTTTATAAAATCTGATTTTTTTAATCCAACAAAAAGTCAACATTGATTTTTTTTAGTATAATTTAAAACTTTCTAAAAACAGTCAACAGTGATTTTTTGGAGGGGTATAATTTAAAACTTTCTAAAAACTGATTTTTTTAATCCAACAAAAAGTCAACATTGATTTTTTTTTAGTATAATTTAAAACTTTCTAAAAACAGTCAACAGTGATTTTTTTGGAGGGTATAATTTAAAACTTTATAAAAACTGATTTTTTTAATCCAACAAAAAGTCAACATTGATTTTTTTTAGTATAATTTAAAACTTTCTAAAAACAGTCAACAGTGATTTTTTTGGAGGGGTATAATTTAAAACTTTATAAAAACTGATTTTTTTAATTCAACAAACAGTCAACAGTGAGGTTTTTTTTTAGTATAATTTAAAACTTTATAAAAACTGATTTTTTTAATCCAACAAAAAGTCAACATTGATTTTTTTTAGTATAATTTAAAACTTTCTAAAAACAGTCAACAGTGATTTTTTGGAGGGGTATAATTTAAAACTTTAGAAAAACTGATTTTTTTAATCCAACAAAAAGTCAACATTGATTTTTTTTTAGTATAATTTAAAACTTTCTAAAAACAGTCAACAGTGATTTTTTTGGAGGGTATAATTTAAAACTTTATAAAAACTGATTTTTTTAATCCAACAAAAAGTCAACATTGATTTTTTTTAGTATAATTTAAAACTTTCTAAAAACAGTCAACAGTGATTTTTTTGGAGGGTATAATTTAAAACTTTATAAAAACTGATTTTTTTAATCCAACAAAAAGTCAACATTGATTTTTTTTAGTATAATTTAAAACTTTCTAAAAACAGTCAACAGTGATTTTTTTGGAGGGTATAATTTAAAACTTTATAAAAACTGATTTTTTTAATTCAACAAAAAGTCAACATTGATTTTTTTTAGTATAATTTAAAACTTTCTAAAAACAGTCAACAGTGATTTTTTTGGAGGGGTATAATTTAAAACTTTATAAAAACTGATTTTTTTAATCCAACAAAAAGTCAACATTTATTTTTTTTGTATAATTTAAAACTTTCTAAAAACAGTCAACAGTGATTTTTTTTTTTGGGGGGGGGGGTATAATTTAAAACTTTATTAAAACCGAATTTTTTAATCCAACAAACAGTCAACATTGATTTTTTAGTATAATTTAAAACTTTGTCTTATTTTTTTACTTTTATTGATAAAGTTGTCATTAAGCTCCATTTTTTTTTATAAAAAATTCAACGTTTAAGCCACTTCCGGTTGATTGGGTTGAGTGAATGGAACTCTTCAATTTTTATTTCTGATTCACAGCTAAACTACAGAAATGCCGTTTTTTTTCTTATAAGTAATATTTCAATAAAATGCTTAACTATAAAAAAATCATAACACATAATCACATGCATTTTTTAAACATCGGAAATTAAAAATTATATACTTTTTTTAAACGGAATTCTTTTACTATAAGTAAAGACTACGAAAAAAAAAAACACAAAAAAAATCATCGATCCTTGACTTTAAAGAGCTTATCACATAAAAATAAAAGGTTGACTAAATAAAAAACTAAATAAAAAGATCAATTATGAAAATACTTATGAGCCATATTTAAAAGATAACGTAAAACCAAAGTCCAATCACTTCCACCCCCCATCAATCATAAAACAGATTCCTAATTCTATCGAAAGTAGGCTTATCAATAACTCTAGCAACGAAAATGTATTAATAATCATAATAAAATTTAAAAGAAAAGAAAAAGAAATATAATCTGGTATACACCGCCCTATAATCAGATGCTAAAAACTAAACTGGGCAAGAAATTCTTAAATCTCATTGACAAACACTTCTCCATAACCAATCTCCTGCATAAAATATTCAATAAAAATAACTTAAAACTGTCCTACAGCTGCTGCGAAAACCTAGAAATGATAATGAAGGAACACAATAACAAAATACTAAAAGAGAACAGTAGATAAGAAAAAATAACAAATTGCGTAAAAAAGTGACCAATATAGCAAAAATAACGCTAAGAAGAACAAAAATATAAACACTACAAATAGTAATAACTAGGTACGTGCAAAATCAATGGCCGATTCCCAAAATGTAAAAACATGTTGACCCCGCCTTCACTTAAAAATTCACTAAAATTCAGGAAATCAACCAATTTTACTGAAATTTTCAATATTTATTAATCAACAATCACGGAATATAATGAAATCAATTATTTCTTTTTTAAATCTTAGTAAAAATGTATTATTTTTTTAAAACAAAATACGCCTTTACTAAAGTTATAATTTTATATATTAATTAAAAAAAATGCATTAATTTTTTTTGTTTTTTATGAAATAAAGCATTGTAGATGTTAACAGTTAAAGAAAATTGTTTTAATATTTTTTATATATTACGAAAAAGGTCCCTAAATACTGTGTTAACAAAATCACTATAACTCGAAGAAAAATTATTTTTTGGAATTAGCGATATTATTATTGAATAAAGCATTGTTTAATCAATATTTTCACCAAAAAAATAATATAATTGCAAAAAATATTTCATGTGCTTTTAATGATTAGAGTTTTTGGGAAAATAAAAAAATGCGACATAATTATATTTCCCCTTCATACATGAACGTGTCATCATTAGCGAAGAAATTTGTATAATCTTGAAAATAAACCAAAAATTGACAAATTTGAGACCCAGGAACTTAACGAAAAAAAGAATTTAAAAAATTGAATAATTTCTACTAACGATGAACTTAGATTGATATGGTAGCCCCGTTCTGTAATAAACAGGTAGGATTAGCCTTCCAACAACCACTCACTTTTACACCGCCCTCAAAATTTTGTTTTATTTGAACAATTTCGTTAATTTCACAATTCATCGTCAATTATTTGGAAAGATTTGTATTTGTTTTGTCTTTTTTCATTAATAAATATTTAAAAAGTTAAAAACAATTATTCATTAATAAATAAACATGACATTTTGTTTCAAGATTGAATTCTATTTATTAATAAATAACGGTTTTAACTTTTTTTTTTCAATGAATAAATTGTCAGTGTAGTCATTGACTTTAATTTACTTTTTCACACTTAAAATAAAAAATACTTTATTTTAAAAAGAATCAATGTAATTTATCGTTACAACACGTTAAGAATAAATCGAGTGACTAAAGTTTTTAATCATCATGTAAAAAAATTGATAAAATTGACGCAGTTCGTAATGTAAAAATAATTTTTAACATTTAAAAAAGTTTTATTTCAAATTCTAAGGAAAAACATTGGTAAACAGACGTCATCAATAATTTCAGAGTATTACTAAATTAAAAACTAATACCAAGTTAAATATGAACCTTTTTAGTTAAAAATAAAATAAATAAGATCTTAATAGCGTAAACTCACAAATATTTTAATTAAATAAGCATTTCCTTTTTTATTATAACAAAATAAGGGTACTTAAATTTGTTTATAACCTTCAAAAGAATAAAGAAATTAATGGATACTAATTTTTCAACTTCTATAAACTATTACAAAACAATTTTTATATATAAAGTTAAAAATGATAAATTATGACATTTTTGTCTTCCATATATTTTACATAGCGATAGTCAATTGGTAAACAAAGTTGTTTACCGATTAACTGATGCCGGATTTTACTAATTTATGACTTTTGGGGGGATAATTTTGTTAATTTTTAGTAAAACGTGGGAATTTTTTTTTTTTAATTCAGTATCTTATAACTTTAATTTAATAATAATTATCTTTGAAATAGTTCCTAAAAACTTATATTTATCTTTCAAGGGATTTTTACAAGTAATTTTTTCAAGGTTCAAAATTCACTTAATTTTTGGGTTTTTTAGCCGCCATGATTACATATTTCATTATAATTTATTTTTCACACGTAAATATGCAGTTTTTTTCATTTAGAGATTAAGTTTAGGCTTTTATCTTTCAAACACAATCAAAGTTTACACGGAAACTAATTAAATAATTAATGATAAGTGCTTTTTAATAAACATATTCCGTACAAGAGACGGCCATTTTTGCACGTACCTAGTAATAACCTAAACGCTAATAGCAATCACCCAAAAAGTTAATAATGAAGAGAAAAGATGTAACTGCACAAATCGTACACTTTGTCCGCTACAAAATAAATGCCTAATTTTCTATTTCATTTTATATAGTATGTTCCCCATACAATTCATTATTTATTTTGCGGTGTGGCACCATTTTGTCTCTTCATATCATCATCATCATCATCATCATCAACAACAACAACCGGTTTATTTGTTGAATCAGGCCACAATTAATCCTCTGATGAGGGTGGGGCCTGATTGTCTAGTCTCGAAATCTAAGTCTTCCTCTCCACTCCTGTCTTTGGCAAGGCTTGATGGAATCCATAGGCCCTGAAGATCCACGCATCCTGGGATCTACGAAGCCCAAGACATTACCAGCAGCATTAGTGCTACTGGCACTGCCTTTCTTTTTTCCTGATGTATTTCGACTAGACATTGTATTTAAGGCAATTTTACGGCTGGATGCCTATCCTTTACCAACTTGAACACTTTTGGCAGTCCAAGACCTCCACCGTTCCCATCTAACTAGGGCTGATGTCGTTTCCACTTAAGCATGTACAAATGTCATACATTACCAGTGAGTTGCTTATCAAGATGTTGTTGGTGAAGTATAAAACAAGAATTCCACTTGTATGAACAAAATAGTGACACATAAGTGAAGTAGACGTGCCCGAAATGTCGTTAAATATTTTTTTACCTGGCGAAAGAAGGAAAACAACGCTTCTGTTGAATTAATCAAAATAAAGAATCCTTTTGAAATATACTCGTGCGATGGTCGCGAGTAAAAAAAAAACAAACGTCCTTCTCTGTCGATCGGGTGTTTTTAAATGAGGAATATGAAAACGTTTCGATGTTTCACAAATGGACGAGTGATGACGACAAAGGAAAATAGATCCGTAAGAACAAGTTGAAGAACGTCAGACACGGGTGTTTCTCGTGTTGTTTCAGCAATTGAAATTTTAAAATAAAAATCGTTATAAACGGTTATTAGAAATGAGGAATATGAAAATGTTTCGATGTTTCACAAAAAAAAAAATATATATATATATATATATATATATATATATATATGAATAAATGCGAAAGTTTTTCCATCTATTCTAATTATATTAACATCAAAACACGTTAGGATGATTTAATTCTAATGATATAAGAATGTATTGAAATACCGTGTACATAGGCATCTCCAATTCACCCAAACAAATCTCGATTTTGCTCATTTGCATATTTATTTATTTTTAAGTTTTTAATAAATTAATATTCTGTAATATACCTTTCTACTTTGTATTATCAAATTTTCTTCTACATACGCTATCGTTTTATCGATAGTACTATTATTATAATTATCAATAAAATAAAATAAAGAGATTTTATTAAAAATATGATAGCGTTTAAAAACTTATTTAGGATTTCATTTTCAAGGTAGATAATTTACTTCAGGCTTTAGTGTCAAATATCGCTGATATGTCGAGAACGGAACCATAAAAATATTTTTTTGTGACTAAGCATTTTTAAATTAAACAAAAAAAATTGATTAAATTTTTTAATTGGCGGTGTAGTGTAGTATTCTGTTCTCATAAGACTGTCCTCCCAGGAATTACTTCCTCCGTTTTTAAGGGTGTGTATGAAAAATCTCCAATGTTCGATTTAGTCAGAATATATTCTTCTCATAAGACCGTCCACGCAAGGGAAGTCGTGTTCGTTCATCATGATATTATCCTCTGTCACAGGGGGGACGAGGGTGCTCAGTGTAGTATATGTTCGTTCACCATAATACTAGCTAAGGAAGAACGATGACTCAAGTTTATAATAAACATGTTTTTTTTAACTAGAAAATTATGAAAGTTATCGTTCTTCCTTAGCCAGCATATTCATCTTTGTTTATAAAGATGGCGACTATATTTTTCCAGCCAACTTTAGGCATTTCACGTGGACAATAAAACTTGCCGTGGTTTTTAATGTTATCTAAATAAATAAAGGCAAAAGTTTTTTTTCCACCTATTCTAACTATATTCGCAGTATATTTTCATTCGTCGTGTTACATTCCTCCCAGGCATTACATCCTCTTCGGGGGAGGGGGGGGGGGAGGCCGTACAGTATACATTCGTTTCTTATGATACGATTTCCTCAGGATTACCAGTTTTGTGTGTGGGGGAGTTAGTTTACTATCTATTCTGTTGTCATGATATCATCCTCCCAGGCATTAACCCCTCCTTTGGGGGGGGGGGGCGGTCAGTGTATGCAGTTCGTTCATCGTGATATCATCCTCTCAGCCTCTCATTTGCATATTTATTTATTTTTAAGTTTCTAACGAATCAATATTTTCTAATTTGTTAATAATCAAATATGCGTTTATTATTTTTTTAATAAATTTGTTGCTGTTGTTTCTGTTTACTTCCTCCCACGAGAGCAGTCAATGTCAATATTTAACGTGAGGAGAATCCAGCTCCCCAAAAATGGGCACTCTGAATTAGAACAAAAAATTTCAATTGCGTCGGTCTAGAAGGATTTCTCCTCCACTGACAGAGAACATAAAAACTAAGTGCAGATTCAGTTCATATACTGCATTTTGCTCCTAGACAAAAGGCCAAGGAATTAACATGTTGATAGTGATGATGATGATGATGATGATGGTGGTGATGATGATGATGATGATGATGATGATGATGATGAATTAAAAATTTTCATGGAAAAAAAACCTCCTCTAATCTTTCTAAATTACAAGTATGCTTTAAAAACAGAATAAAATGTCTTCAATTAATTGTATGAATAATTTTTATTAATATCACCTTATCAGAAAATATTGTAAATACATATGTAAATTTGATAATAGCAGTTATAATTGTATATTTGTAAATATGAATTTAATTGAAGGTTAAAAGAAATGAATTATGTAAATTGCAAAACACGCCTGGTGTCTCAGCGTGTTTTTGTAACAGTATATAAGGAAGTTGAAACAGTATTAGTTTAAGTAACACTTTGTCTTTTCGAATCGCAGTCTCATCTTATTGTTACATAACCACTCAAAGGGGTGGCAGCAAAGTGGGGGGATCTTACTTATTGCTAATTTCACTAATCCTGCCCGACTGAGGCAGTTCTCCGAAACCACTCAAACAATTCGAATTACATCCTCACCGGGTCGAAAACAATGCGAAAAGTCTATGAGAGGATTAATAGTGGTTACAATCGTTTTTCTTAATACTTTTGTACAACATTTTCTTGTGAAAAATTTTGTAAAACATTCTCATTAAAACATTTTCATAGTCATTCTTTAAGCAAACATTTTAAACGCATTTAAAAAAATATCATTTTTGACACATATTTTAAGAGAATCACTCTAAACACATTTTCTGTAAAACACTTCTCATAGCCATTTTCAATAGTCAATTTTAATATAGTCTTTTAAGTCTCTTTTGAGAATGTACTAAGAAAATTACCTGACATGTTCGTCGCTGGTGGTCACGGACTCTGCCGGCACACTTACTTCGTTATTGGCTCGTGATCGTCGTGGAGTATCTGTTTTATGTGGCAGATTCGGTTTTCAAGCACGAAAACAAGGACATTCGGAGACGATTTTTCAGAGAGAGATTTCATCATTTTATTTCACACATCATCCTAGTGGAGGGTTCTCATTCGTCGGTTCTTCATTCAGATCTTATCTTCATTCATACTGTGGGACGCTGGACGTAGTTAGCTAATTTCTTAGCCCATGTCTGGCGAAGTCACCCGCCTCTGTACATTGCAGAGCTCAGTATATCGACGTATGTTCATGACCGCTTCCATGGTTAACTCTTAACCCAACTTTCACACAACGTAACATGGCTGAGACTCTCGATCCTGTCGCTTCGAAGATCGGGAACTAACTGAATGGCAAACTAAATCTTCACACAAAGATAAATCACGTCACCTGATGTACACGTGTTACTGTCATGCAAAACCCTCGCGTTCACTCATGTCTTTCTCTGACCTTTTGATCTGAGCATTTCCCATACCTCAAATTTGTTATGACTTTTAAAATGAGTTACCGTGAATCATGGTTTGTTTGTCCCAAAATCACAATGCACTCATTTTTTACTTAATGCTATTTCTTTCACACAATTCATAATTCATACTAGCTAATCTACCCATTTAAAATACAACGTTATAATTATAGGTATTAATATTAATAATTGATAGGTCAGACCCCAAATCAAGCTGTAGTTTAACATCTTGATTGTTCATTTTTACCGTAACATACTTTCGTATGTTTAGGTTGCCACCATCAATTCTAGTTGTTTTTATGTAACTTTTTTTTCTAGTGTTACTTCTGCAATGTGAGGCTTTGTGTCCCATTTTATGGCATTTGTCACAATTTTTTCATTTAAAAGGACACTTCTGGTACCAATGTAGGTCCATGCAACCCCAACAAGGGTGGTTTGGCAATTTTTAATCCGACCTTTGAGGCAAATCCTTCCTGAATTTTTCCTTCGAAGAGTATGATTTTTTTGAAAAACGACGAACATTTTTAATATTAGAAATTGCTGCCTCTCTCTAGTTCTTTAGCTTCCTTTTTCTCGGAAATATGTCGTTGACAGCTTTCGGTCAGTTGTTGCAATGTTAAATTTGGCTCGGTTTCAAGTTTGCTTATTGCACGTCTTCTTAATTCTTAATGCTATTTCTTTCACACAATTCATAATTCATACTAGCTAATCTACCCATTTAAAATACAACGTTATAATTACTTTGTTTAATGTTGTTTAATGTTATCTAATCTAAATTAAGTAATTAATAGTATAATTAAAGGTATACAAAGATTATGAACGCTGACTTTTAAAAAATTAATTAAATAGTAAATTAATTAATAGTTAAGTAATTAAATGTGGTTTGAACAAGTTTTGGTAACATTATATATAGTAGTTGAAAGAGTAATATATTGATACTGAACCTATGCTGTTGTGAAATTTGTTTATACTTTATTTATTTGTTATTTAATCGAAATTAAGTAATTGATACTTTCCCCAATGTAATTCTTAGGTTTAAAAAGATTCTCACTCACTTGAAAATTAAGTAAATAGGATTTACCGCCCACCCCCCTCTGACGTTTACAAAAATTCTCACCGACGGACAGACAGACAGACAGACAGACAGACAGAGATCCTCTTCGTTATATTATAAGAAAGATTAGAAAAAAAGAATTTTTCTTTAATATTCTTTACATATTTTTTCTTTCTTTTATAATAAAAGTTGAAAAGTACAAAGTACCCATTTCGAATTACTCAGTAATATAAAAGTAGAGTATTTGACCAATCGACATTCCACCCTTATGTTTATTCATTTCATTATATAACCAGTTTTAATAGGGGAATTCATTTTCATTTTTATGCTGAAACAAAATAAAGTTCATCAACGTTGAATATATTAAAGACCATATCAATTGACATTTTTGTTGTTTTATCCTAAAAACAAAATTTGACGATGTTCATGCACAGTATATTTCCCCCACATTGGACTATATAAAATAACTCTACGACAATTATCATTTAAAAAAATCTTCTCTAAATTACCAAAATGTCAAATGAAAATTACTCCTTTGGTAAAGAAGACTACAGCATGAGTAATTGCTAGTGTGTGCACGCCTGCCTGCATCATCGAATGTACCTCTTATTGGACTTTTTACCCTTTTTGGATTTTCTATTTTTGCCGTACCTGAAGTTGTGGCTTCTTGGAATTTAACTTTGAAACCTCTCTCATTACTTCTCGTGCCTCTAACGACCTACCTATCTACATCTTATTCTCTCCGCTGGACTCTTCGACACCGGACTTTTTGGCAATCGGACAGTTGCTTGCACCTTGGCACAATTTTGCCCTGCGTTTCTTTCCCTAAAACTTATATTTCATTTTTTCAAATTTTAAATCTTGGCCATTGCCAACTTATCTATCCCAGCGACTTCCTCTGATGATAAGATTTTGATCTTTGAAAAGCCTGGCTTAAGGAAAATTTAACTTGAATAAATTGCCTTTTTGCGGAATATACCTTGCTTTGAACTTTTGAATTGAATTTTGATTTGGCTTTTGCTTTCTCTAATTCCTTTCCATTCTCCTTCATTTCTATCTGCTCTATCCTGGATATTGAGCTGTATACTCTTCACAATAGGGGTTTACCTTTCCTAAAAGTTCGCTTTTAGTACACCTCTTTATATATATATATATATATAGTCTCGGAAGTTTCTCAACCATTAAAACTATATAAAAAAAAAAATATTTAAAAAAAAAAAAACAAAAAAAAAAAAACAAACAAAAAAAAACTTATAGTCTCAAGTCTTCCAGTGGAAAATCACTCATGTAAGTCAATTTATTTTTTACAGTTATTATATTAGTTAGTTTCTAACACTATTTTAAGGGATCATCAGTTGTTTACCATGAAAAACTGTTTCGGGAATTTAAAAACAAGACAGTATTTAATTTCATGGCTTCCCAGCAGAGTTGATCAGACCCCACTTCCCTTAAAAGACAAAAACATAAACGTTCCTTATACTAAATCTACGTTTTGTTCCATATAAATGTTTTGCTTACTTATATTAGTTATTTAAGAATTCAAAAAAAAAAAAAAATATATATAAATAAATAAAATAAAAAATAAATTTTTTTTACCTGCGCTGTTCGTCTTATATATATATATATATATATATATATATATATATGATACGATCCTAGTTCATTCATAAAATATTTAATTCACAAACAATTGTTTCTGCCCATTTTTGTAAGTATACACATTTATTATATACAAAATTTACCAACCATTTACAAAATGGCTTCATGAGAGCATAACACATCACAGCCTGGCTTCAAAAACAAGATGTACCCCAATGGGAAGAAACAATTATTTTTGAATAAAATGCTTTTTGAATGAACTAGGATTGTATCATGGTTAATTAAGAGCTCTAGCTCTATACACTATTGAGCTACTATATAAACCTTTGTGTGAACTTAAAGAAATCTATATAGTATATGAGTATATGTATGTATGTATATATATATATATATCTATATATATATATATATATATATATATATATATTAAAAAAATATATATTAAAAAAAAGTAGAGCACTGTAAAATGGTAGTAGTAACACAGCGTAGCGTCACTTGCTTTATGCATCGTTCCTTCCCTTATAGAAGTTTGAATGCCTGTACGCTTTCGCCGCCGTTATTGTGTTAAAATTATCATTGTTTATAAGCTCTTCAGAACTGGCCTAGCGGTTAACGACGTTGGACTGTAAGTTGAAAAAATACTTGTAGTCCAGGGTTTTGAATTGTGTGACCGGTGGTGAATAGTCGTACTTCTATGCTGATGAGTCTTGATTGAAAAGAGACGAAACGTATACGTCCATAGATAAAAATATAAACAACAACAAATATTTTATATATATATATATATATATATATATATATATATATATATATTGTGTTATAATAAAATAATTCCAGGAGGAAATCCGGGTATGAGAGCTCAATGTAATAAACAGAGCAAGAATAAAATAAAATAAAATGTAGTGGTATTGTCAAGCAGGATGCTTGAAAATACCGCAAGGTTGAAATAAATTATTGTACCGATGATTATGTAATTTCGTGTTACTACATTTTATTTTATATATATATATATATATATATATATATACGGCACAATCACGTTGACACACCGGTTCCCGTTAGATCACCGAAGTTAAGCGGCGTCGAGCCTGGCCAGTACTAAATGGGTGACCATTTAGGAATACCAGGTGCTGTATGTGCTCTCTGCTTATCTCGGCATTGTTTCCAGTCGTCTTGTATTACTACTTGCCATTGGAATCAAGCAATGCCGACTCAGGAGAGCGGTTGCTGGGGATTGCGCAACCCTTGCAATTACAAATTCACGCGCGGGCACTCATACATCGAAATCGACGGGAGAATCCATCATATATATATATATATATAACTCACTAGAATACAAAAATTTATGACATAATAAATATTTTGTGATCATGCTCCAAAAATTTAACATTAACAAATGTTATTGTGTACATATGTTTCGGAAATTCTTTTAATAATCTTCTTCTAGTTTTAGCTATTATACAGGATATTATTTGTAGTATTTTTAAAGTTTTTTATCTGATTTGCTCATCAGCAATATAATTAGGGAATTTGTTATTAATAATGACTTATTTTATGTTTTAATTCATTATGTTTTTGTTGTAGATTAGTTTAGCAGGTTTTTAGCAATGGCTATATATATATATATATAGCAATGGCTATATATATATATATATATATATATGTGATTTTATGAAGGCTTACCAAAGCATTCCTTTCAGGACACCAATGATCACCATTAAAGATATTTTTTCTTGCAAATATTATTTATTCAAATTTGAATAAATAGTATTTGCAAGAAAAAATATCTTTAATGGTGATCATTGGTGTCCTGAAAGGAATGCTTTGGTAAGCCTTCATAAAATCACATATAAATGCTCTGTACTCTGTAATCGAGTATCATCGAGCTTGTTTTTATTGGAACAACCCCGGTCTTCACTGAATGATCTATTTTATAAGTGAAAAATCTAAATCTATATATATATATATATATATATATATATATATATATATATATATATATATATAGTAATCCAGGTAAAGTAAACATCGACAGGATAGGAATCTAAAGAATTTCAACCAGGCTTATAAAAATGTTGATAAATTGAGCTAGACTTTACAAAATGCATGGTGAGACGGCGGGATAGAGTAGTGGCTGTTAAACCAATGTTTCTATTAGCTTTATTATTATTATGGGAGTTACATTCTCCTAAGGGGCATTTAAACAAATAAATGAATAACATTGCAGAATATTTTGAAAAACCTGGACAACGCAGTTTTTTTTATCTTTTTTAATCCTTCTTGATTGAGACATAAAAAAGAAGATAAAAAAAATGCTTATACTTTTGACAAAGGTGTATATCACCGAAAGTGATCAAGTTTTTAGAATGAATAAATAATTTATTTAAAAAAAAAATATGCTTATACTTTTGACAAAGGTGTATATCACCGAAAGTGATCAAGTTTTTAGAATGAATAAATTATTTATTTAAAAAAAAAATATGCTTATACTTTTGACAAAGGTGTATATCACCGAAAGTGCTCAAGTTTTTAGAATGAATAAATAATTTATTTAAAAAAAAAATATGCTTATACTTTTGACAAAGGTGTATATCACCGAAAGTGCTCAAGTTTTTAGAATAAATAAATTATTTATTTAAAAAAAAAATATGCTTATACTTTTGACAAAGGTGTATATCACCGAAAGTGATCAAGTTTTTAGAATGAATAAATAATTTATTTAAAAAAAAAATATGCTTATACTTTTGACAAAGGTGTATTACACCGAAAGTGCTCAAGGTTTTAGAATGAATAAATAATTTATTTTAAAAAAAAATATGCTTATACTTTTGACAAAGGTGTATATCACCGAAAGTGATCAAGTTTTTAGAATGAATAAATAATTTATTTAAAAAAAAAAATGCTTATACTTTTGACAAAGGTGTATTACACCGAAAGTGCTCAAGTTTTTAGAATAAATAAATAATTTATTTAAAAAAAAAATATGCTTATACTTTTGACAAATGTGTATATCACCGAAAGTGATCAAGTTTTTAGAATGAATAAATAATTTATTTAAAAAAAAAATATGCTTATACTTTTGACAAAGGTGTATATCACCGAAAGTGATCAAGTTTTTAGAATGAATAAATAATTTATTAAAAAAAAAATATGCTTATACTTTTGACAAAGGTGTATATCACCGAAAGTGATCAAGTTTTTAGAATGAATAAATAATTTATTTAAAAAAAAAATATGCTTATACTTTTGACAAATGTGTATATCACCGAAAGTGATCAAGTTTTTAGAATGAATAAATAATTTATTTAAAAAAAAAATATGCTTATACTTTTGACAAAGGTGTATATCACCGAAAGTGATCAAGTTTTTAGAATAAATAAATAATTTATTAAAAAAAAAATATGCTTATACTTTTGACAAAGGTGTATATCACCGAAAGTGATCAAGTTTTTAGAATGAATAAATAATTTATTAAAAAAAAAATATGCTTATACTTTTGACAAAGGTGTATATCACCGAAAGTGATCAAGTTTTTAGAATGAATAAATAATTTATTTAAAAAAAAAATATGCTTATACTTTTGACAAAGGTGTATATCACCGAAAGTGATCAAGTTTTTAGAATGAATAAATAATTTATTAAAAAAAAAATATGCTTATACTTTTGACAAAGGTGTATATCACCGAAAGTGATCAAGTTTTTAGAATGAATAAATAATTTATTAAAAAAAAAAATATGCTTATACTTTTGACAAAGGTGTATATCACCGAAAGTGATCAAGTTTTTAGAATGCATAAATAATTTATTTAAAAAAAAAATATGCTTATACTTTTGACAAAGGTGTATATCACCGAAAGTGATCAAGTTTTTAGAATGAATAAATAATTTATTTAAAAAAAAAATATGCTTATACTTTTGACAAAGGTGTATTACACCGAAAGTGCTCAAGGTTTTAGAATGAATAAATAATTTATTTAAAAAAAAAATATGCTTATACTTTTGACAAAGGTGTATATCACCGAAAGTGATCAAGTTTTTAGAATGAATAAATAATTTATTTAAAAAAAAAATATGCTTATACTTTTGACAAAGGTGTATTACACCGAAAGTGCTCAAGTTTTTAGAATAAATAAATAATTTATTTAAAAAAAAAATATGCTTATACTTTTGACAAATGTGTATATCACCGAAAGTGATCAAGTTTTTAGAATGAATAAATAATTTATTTAAAAAAAAAATATGCTTATACTTTTGACAAAGGTGTATATCACCGAAAGTGATCAAGTTTTTAGAATAAATAAATAATTTATTTAAAAAAAAATATGCTTATACTTTTGACAAAGGTGTATATCACCGAAAGTGATCAAGTTTTTAGAATGAATAAATAATTTATTTAAAAAAAAAATATGCTTATACTTTTGACAAAGGTGTATTACACCGAAAGTGCTCAAGTTTTTAGAATAAATAAATAATTTATTTAAAAAAAAAATATGCTTATACTTTTGACAAATGTGTATATCACCGAAAGTGATCAAGTTTTTAGAATGAATAAATAATTTATTTAAAAAAAAAATATGCTTATACTTTTGACAAATGTGTATATCACCGAAAGTGATCAAGTTTTTAGAATGAATAAATAATTTATTTAAAAAAAAAATATGCTTATACTTTTGACAAAGGTGTATATCACCAAAAGTGATCAAGTTTTTAGAATGAATAAATAATTTATTAAAAAAAAAATATGCTTATACTTTTGACAAAGGTGTATATCACCGAAAGTGATCAAGTTTTTAGAATGAATAAATTATTTATTTAAAAAAAAAATATGCTTATACTTTTGACAAAGGTGTATATCACCAAAAGTGATCAAGTTTTTAGAATGAATAAATAATTTATTTAAAAAAAAAATATGCTTATACTTTTGACAAAGGTGTATATCACCGAAGGTGATCAAGTTTTTAGAATAAATAAATAATTTATTTTAAAAAAAAAATTCTTATATTTTTGACAAAGGTGTATATCACCGAAAGTGATCAAGTTTTTAGAATGAATAAATAATTTATTTTAAAAAAAAAATGCTTATACTTTTGACAAAGGTGTATATCACCGAAAGTGATCAAGTGTTTAAAATAAATAAATGATTTATTTAAAAAAAAAAATATCATTATACTTTTGACAAAGGTGTATACACCGAAAGTGATCAAGTTTTTAGAATAAATAAATAATTTATTTAAAAAAAAATATGCTTATACTTTTGACAAAGGTGTATATCACCGAAAGTTATCAAGTTTTTAGAATGAATAAATAATTTATTTAAAAAAAAAATATGCTTATACTTTTGACAAAGGTGTATTACACCGAAAGTGCTCAAGTTTTTAGAATAAATAAATAATTTATTTTAAAAAAAAATATGCTTATACTTTTGACAAATGTGTATATCACCGAAAGTGATCAAGTTTTTAGAATGAATAAATAATTTATTTAAAAAAAAAATATGCTTATACTTTTGACAAATGTGTATATCACCGAAAGTGATCAAGTTTTTAGAATGAATAAATAATTTATTTAAAAAAAAAATATGCTTATACTTTTGACAAAGGTGTATATCACCGAAAGTGATCAAGTTTTTAGAATAAATAAATAATTTATTTAAAAAAAAAAATATGCTTATACTTTTGACAAAGGTGTATATCACCGAAAGTGATCAAGTTTTTAGAATGAATAAATAATTTATTTAAAAAAAAAAATGCTTATACTTTTGACAAAGGTGTATATCACCGAAAGTGATCAAGTTTTTAGAATGAATAAATAATTTATTAAAAAAAAAATATGCTTATACTTTTGACAAAGGTGTATATCACCGAAAGTGATCAAGTTTTTAGAATGAATAAATAATTTATTTAAAAAAAAATGCTTATACTTTTGACAAAGGTGTATATCACCGAAAGCGATCAAGTTTTTAGAATGAATAAATAATTTATTTAAAAAAAAAATATGCTTATACTTTTGACAAAGGTGTATATCACCGAAAGCGATCAAGCTTTTAGAATGAATAAATAATTTATTTAAAAAAAAATGCTTATACTTTTGACAAAGGTGTATATCACCGAAAGTGATCAAGTTTTTAGAATAAATAAATAATTTATTTTAAAAAAAAAATGCTTATATTTTTGACAAAGGTGTATATCACCGAAAGTGATCAAGTTTTTAGAATGAATAAATAATTTATTTAAAAAAAAAAATTCTTATACTTTTGACCAAGGTGTATATCACCGAAAGTGATCAAGTGTTTAAAATAAATAAATGATTTATTTAAAAAAAAAAATATCATTATACTTTTGACAAAGGTGTATACACCGAAAGTGATCAAGTTTTTAGAATAAATAAATAATTTATTTAAAAAAAAATATGCTTATACTTTTGACAAAGGTGTATATCACCGAAAGTGATCAAGTTTTTAGAATGAATAAATAATTTATTTAAAAAAAAAATATGCTTATACTTTTGACAAAGGTGTATTACACCGAAAGTGCTCAAGTTTTTAGAATAAATAAATAATTTATTTAAAAAAAAAATATGCTTATACTTTTGACAAATGTGTATATCACCGAAAGTGATCAAGTTTTTAGAATGAATAAATAATTTATTTAAAAAAAAAATATGCTTATACTTTTGACAAATGTGTATATCACCGAAAGTGATCAAGTTTTTAGAATGAATAAATAATTTATTTAAAAAAAAAATATGCTTATACTTTTGACAAAGGTGTATATCACCGAAAGTGATCAAGTTTTTAGAATAAATAAATAATTTATTTAAAAAAAAAAATATGCTTATACTTTTGACAAAGGTGTATATCACCGAAAGTGATCAAGTTTTTAGAATGAATAAATAATTTATTTAAAAAAAAAAATGCTTATACTTTTGACAAAGGTGTATATCACCGAAAGTGATCAAGTTTTTAGAATGAATAAATAATTTATTTTTAAAAAAATATGCTTATACTTTTGACAAAGGTGTATATCACCGAAAGTGATCAAGTTTTTAGAATGAATAAATAATTTATTTAAAAAAAAATGCTTATACTTTTGACAAAGGTGTATATCACCGAAAGCGATCAAGTTTTTAGAATGAATAAATAATTTATTTAAAAAAAAAATATGCTTATACTTTTGACAAAGGTGTATATCACCGAAAGCGATCAAGTTTTTAGAATGAATAAATAATTTATTTAAAAAAAAATGCTTATACTTTTGACAAAGGTGTATATCACCGAAAGTGATCAAGTTTTTAGAATAAATAAATAATTTATTTAAAAAAAAATATGCTTATACTTTTGACAAAGGTGTATATCACCGAAAGCGATCAAGTTTTTAGAATGAATAAATAATTTATTTAAAAAAAATATGCTTATACTTTTGACAAAGGTGTATATCACCGAAAGTGATCAAGTTTTTAGAATAAATAAATTATTTATTTAAAAAAAAAATATGCTTATACTTTTGACAAAGGTGTATAGCACCGAAAGTGATCAAGTTTTTAGAATGAATAAATAATTTATTTAAAAAAAAAATATGCTTATACTTTTGACAAAGGTGTATATCACCGAAAGTGATCAAGTTTTTAGAATGAATAAATAATTTATTTTAAAAAAAAAAATGCTTATACTTTTGACAAAGGTGTATATCACCGAAAGTGATCAAGTTTTTAGAATGAATAAATAATTTATTTTTAAAAAAATATGCTTATACTTTTGACAAAGGTGTATATCACCGAAAGTGATCAAGTTTTTAGAATGAATAAATAATTTATTTAAAAAAAAATGCTTATACTTTTGACAAAGGTGTATATCACCGAAAGCGATCAAGTTTTTAGAATGAATAAATAATTTATTTTAAAAAAATATGCTTATACTTTTGACAAAGGTGTATTTCACCGAAAGTGATCAAGTTTTTAGAATGAATAAATAATTTATTTAAAAAAAAAATATGCTTATACTTTTGACAAAGGTGTATATCACCGAAAGCGATCAAGTTTTTAGAATGAATAAATAATTTATTTAAAAAAAAATGCTTATACTTTTGACAAAGGTGTATATCACCGAAAGTGATCAAGTTTTTAGAATGAATAAATAATTTATTTAAAAAAAAATATGCTTATACTTTTGACAAAGGTGTATATCACCGAAAGTGATCAAGTTTTTAGAATGAATAAATAATTTATTTTTAAAAAAATATGCTTATACTTTTGACAAAGGTGTATATCACCGAAAGTGATCAAGTTTTTAGAATAAATAAATTATTTATTTTAAAAAAAAATATGCTTATACTTTTGACAAAGGTGTATAGCACCGAAAGTGATCAAGTTTTTAGAATGAATAAATAATTTATTTAAAAAAAAAATATGCTTATACTTTTGACAAAGGTGTATATCACCGAAAGTGATCAAGTTTTTAGAATGAATAAATAATTTATTTTTAAAAAAATATGCTTATACTTTTGACAAAGGTGTATATCACCGAAAGTGATCAAGTTTTTAGAATAAATAAATTATTTATTTTAAAAAAAAATATGCTTATACTTTTGACAAAGGTGTATAGCACCGAAAGTGATCAAGTTTTTAGAATGAATAAATAATTTATTTAAAAAAAAAATATGCTTATACTTTTGACAAAGGTGTATATCACCGAAAGTGATCAAGTTTTTAGAATGAATAAATAATTTATTTAAAAAAAAAAAATGCTTATACTTTTGACAAAGGTGTATATCACCGAAAGTGATCAAGTTTTTAGAATGAATAAATAATTTATTTTTAAAAAAATATGCTTATACTTTTGACAAAGGTGTATATCACCGAAAGTGATCAAGTTTTTAGAATGAATAAATAATTTATTTTTAAAAAAATATGCTTATACTTTTGACAAAGGTGTATATCACCGAAAGTGCTCAAGTTTTTAGAATAAATAAATTATTTATTTAAAAAAAAAATATGCTTATACTTTTGACAAAGGTGTATAGCACCGAAAGTGATCAAGTTTTTAGAATGAATAAATAATTTATTTTAAAAAAAAATATGCTTATACTTTTGACAAAGGTGTATATCACCGAAAGCGATCAAGTTTTTAGAATGAATAAATAATTTATTTTAAAAAAAATATGCTTATACTTTTGACAAATGTGTATATCACCGAAAGTGATCAAGTTTTTAGAATGAATAAATAATTTATTTAAAAAAAAAATATGCTTATACTTTTGACAAAGGTGTATATCACCGAAAGTGATCAAGTTTTTAGAATGAATAAATAATTTATTTTAAAAAAAAATATGCTTATACTTTTGACAAAGGTGTATATCACCGAAAGTGATCAAGTTTTTAGAATGAATAAATAATTTATTTTAAAAAAAAATATGCTTATACTTTTGACAAAGGTGTCTATCACCGAAAGTGATCAAGTTTTTAGAATAAATAAATTATTTATTTAAAAAAAAAATATGCTTATACTTTTGACAAAGGTGTATAGCACCGAAAGTGATCAAGTTTTTAGAATGAATAAATAATTTATTTTAAAAAAAAATATGCTTATACTTTTGACAAAGGTGTATATCACCGAAAGTGATCAAGTTTTTAGAATGAATAAATAATTTATTTTAAAAAAAAATATGCTTATACTTTTGACAAAGGTGTATATCACCGAAAGTGCTCAAGTTTTTAGAATAAATAAATAATTTATTTAAAAAAAAAATATGCTTATACTTTTGACAAATGTGTATATCACCGAAAGTGATCAAGTTTTTAGAATGAATAAATAATTTATTTTAAAAAAAAATATGCTTATACTTTTGACAAAGGTGTATATCACCGAAAGTGCTCAAGTTTTTAGAATAACTAAATTATTTATTTAAAAAAAAAATATGCTTATACTTTTGACAAATGTGTATATCACCGAAAGTGATCAAGTTTTTAGAATGAATAAATAATTTATTTAAAAAAAAAATATGCTTATACTTTTGACAAATGTGTATATCACCGAAAGTGATCAAGTTTTTAGAATAAATAAATAATTTATTTTAAAAAAAAATATGCTTATACTTTTGACAAAGGTGTATATCACCGAAAGTGATCAAGTTTTTAGAATAAATAAATTATTTATTTAAAAAAAAAATATGCTTATACTTTTGACAAAGGTGTATATCACCGAAAGTGCTCAAGTTTTTAGAATAAATAAATAATTTATTTTAAAAAAAAATATGCTTATACTTTTGACAAATGTGTATATCACCGAAAGTGATCAAGTTTTTAGAATGAATAAATAATTTATTTAAAAAAAAATATGCTTATACTTTTGACAAAGGTGTATATCACCGAAAGTGATCAAGTTTTTAGAATGAATAAATAATTTATTTTAAAAAAAAATATGCTTATACTTTTGACAAAGGTGTATATCACCGAAAGTGATCAAGTTTTTAGAATGAATAAATAATTTATTTAAAAAAAAAATATGCTTATACTTTTGACAAAGGTGTATATCACCGAAAGTGATCAAGTTTTTAGAATGAATAAATAATTTATTTAAAAAAAAAATATGCTTATACTTTTGACAAAGGTGTATATCACCGAAAGTGATCAAGTTTTTAGAATGAATAAATAATTTATTTTAAAAAAAATTCTTATACTTTTGACAAAGGTGTATATCACCGAAAGTGCTCAAGTTTTTAGAATGAATAAATAATTTATTTAAAAAAAAAATATGCTTATACTTTTGACAAAGGTGTATATCACCGAAAGTGCTCAAGTTTTTAGAATAAATAAATTATTTATTTAAAAAAAAAATATGCTTATACTTTTGACAAAGGTGTATATCACCGAAAGTGCTCAAGTTTTTAGAATAAATAAATTATTTATTTAAAAAAAAAATATGCTTATACTTTTGACAAAGGTGTATATCACCGAAAGTGCTCAAGTTTTTAGAATAAATAAATTATTTATTTAAAAAAAAAATATGCTTATACTTTTGACAAAGGTGTATATCACCGAAAGTGCTCAAGTTTTTAGAATAAATAAATTATTTATTTAAAAAAAAAATATGCTTATACTTTTGACAAAGGTGTATATCACCGAAAGTGATCAAGTTTTTAGAATGAATAAATAATTTATTTTAAAAAAAAATATGCTTATACTTTTGACAAAGGTGTATATCACCGAAAGTGATCAAGTTTTTAGAATGAATAAATAATTTATTTAAAAAAAAAATATGCTTATACTTTTGACAAAGGTGTATATCACCGAAAGTGATCAAGTTTTTAGAATGAATAAATAATTTATTTTAAAAAAAATTCTTATACTTTTGACAAAGGTGTATAACACCGAAAGTGATCAAGTTTTTAGAATGAATAAATAATTTATTTAAAAAAAAATTCTTATACTTTTGACAAAGGTGTATATCACCGAAAGTGATCAAGTTTTTAGAATGAATAAATAATTTATTTAAAAAAAAATATGCTTATACTTTTGACAAAGGTGTATATCACCGAAAGTGCTCAAGTTTTTAGAATGAATAAATAATTTATTTAAAAAAAAAATTCTTATACTTTTGACAAAGGTGTATATCACCGAAAGTGCTCAAGTTTTTAGAATGAATAAATAATTTATTTAAAAAAAAAAATGCTTATACTTTTGACAAAGGTGTATATCACCGAAAGTGCTCAAGTTTTTAGAATGAATAAATAATTTATTTAAAAAAAAAAAATGCTTATACTTTTGACAAAGGTGTATATCACCGAAAGTGCTCAAGTTTTTAGAATGAATAAATAATTTATTTAAAAAAAAAAAATGCTTATACGTTTGACAAAGGTGTATATCACCGAAAGTGATCAAGTTTTTAGAATAAATAAATAATTCATTTAAAAAAAAAATGCTTATACTTTTGACAAAGGTGTATATCACCGAAAGTGATCAAGTTTTTAGAATGAATAAATAATTTATTTAAAAAAAATATGCTTATACTTTTTACAAAGGTGTATATCACCGAAAGTGATCAAGTTTTTAGAATGAATAAATAATTTATTTAAAAAAAATATGCTTATACTTTTGACAAAGGTGTATATCACCGAAAGTGCTCAAGTTTTTAGAATGAATAAATAATTTATTTAAAAAAAAATATGCTTATACTTTTGACAAAGGTGTATATCACCGAAAGTGCTCAAGTTTTTAGAATGAATAAATAATTTATTTAAAAAAAAATATGCTTATACTTTTGACAAAGGTGTATACACCGAAAGTGATCAAGTTTTTAGAATGAATAAATAATTTATTTTAAAAAAAAATTAAAAAAATGCGTTGTCCAGGTTTTTCCAAATATTCTCCTTATTATTGCCATTTCATCAACGCTTCAAGTGTGGACTTTTCATTCTAAATAACATTGGTTCTTTCTAATGTTGGGAAAAAGTGGTTTTTTACTGCAAGATTTATAGTAAATACTGAGACTAATTTTATTATCAATTGGGGATAATGTTTGTCTGTCTGTCTGTCTGTCTGTCTGTTCGATGGATAAAAACTCAGATGTGGAGAACATATATCTGGGCAAATCCTCCAGCTTAATATGTTGGATTTGGTACAAATTTCACATCTAATCGAGAGCATTAAAGAATATAAATTTACCAAAATTTATTTCAATTTACTTGCCAACCTCCTCTACCACCCAACTAATGCTGAATATATCTTGGGCCCTGTTCCAAAAATTGAACATAAAATGTAAAGCTAAGAATAAAAATGATCATATCAACATTTTTCCCTTTCAGTTATTGAAATATCCCCCCCCCCCCGAACCGCTGAACTTTTTGATTTTTTTTGCATGACATATTTTTATTTTCCGCTAATTCTTTAATTGCAAATCCGTTGCAGATTAGATTCAAATCCGTAATCCTCACTGCGCTGATTAAAGTTTTTACGCACTGCCGAGCGACTTTTTAAAATTAATTTGTTCAAACTGGGTGAAATTGACATACCCCCTCCCCACTCGAACGATGTTTTCTGGATCAAATCCTTCAAATTCATCGTCGGAATCAAAATTTCAAATCAAATGACTGAGTATAGATTCATGTAACCCAAATCGACAAACAAAATCTCCCAAAATATATATATATATATATATATATAAAGTGGTGAACTAAAAGCGAACTTTTAGGAAAGGTAAACTTTCATCCTTTTCATCCTTCTACATATATATATATATATAATAAATATTTGTTTTTATTTATTATCGTATACGTTTCGTCCTTTATAATCAGGACTCATCAGCATAGAGATATGACTATTCACTACCAGTTATGCGATTCGAAACCCCGGATTCCGAGTGTTTTACAACTCAAATCCCGACGCCCTGAACAACTCGGCCAATGCTGAACAGCGAATAAACAGTGATAATTTGAATAGTTTATCCGGCGGCTTGACGCCATAAGAGCGTTCCACTTAAGGAAAGGAACGATGCATTTATAACTAGCGGCGTCATGCTGTGTTAATACTACACTTACAGTGCCCATCTATATATATCTATATATATAAATATATATGTTCGTATGTAAAGATATGAATAGATTTTAATTCTCCTCTTTCTACATAGTTGTTAGGTTGGCTAGATGGACAAAAGGATTCAGACTTAAGTTAAAAAGTGACTTGTGTCTGGGCTTCGAACTGTGCGACCAGCAGAGCAGTTATATCCACACTGACGATTCCCTAAAAAGGATGAAACATATATGTGGATCATATTTAAAGAATATTTATTAAAATATTATTCAGTAGCTTCCTTACGGCTGGGCTCTTTAAGAGAATTAAAATAAGCTGTCAAATTAATGCGTAAATGCGAGTCGAACACTGTGTTGCAGCTTACTATATGTTCGCTTGTAAAGACATAAATAGACTTCAATTCTCCCCTTTCTGCAAACACCTAGCATCTACAGAGTGTGATGAGAAGTAGTTGTAATGGTTCCGTATGTTTGTAGCAGTCCGTAAGGATGGAAAATGGGCGTGGTGTTGTTATAATGGTTCATTCACTTTTTAAATATGAGGTAACGCGTATGCACGCGAGATTTGTATTATTAGTCTGAAATGAAAAAGAAAAAAAATCTGTTCTGATTTTGATTTTATTAATAATTTTTTTTTTTTTTTTTTTAATTAAAAGAAAATATTTTTAAAAAAAATTTTTATTAATTAAAAAAGTTTTTAAATTCAATTTTTTATTAATTACATTTTTGATTTAAGAAATTTTTAAAAATTTCTTTTTATTCAATTTATTTATTAATTAAATTTTTTTGTATTTAAAAATTGTTAATTAATAAAGGAAAGAATTTTTAAAAATATTTTTTAAATTAAAAAACTTAATTCATGAAGAATTAACTTTATGAATTAAGTTTTTTAATTTAAAAAATATTTTTAAAAATTCTTTCATTTATTAATTAAAAAATGATTTTATTAATAAATTTTTTATTTTTTTATTTTTTTAAAGAAAATATTTTTTTTTAAAAATTTTTTTATTAATTAAAAACGTTTATAAATTCAATTTTTTATTAATTACATTTTTAATTTTAAGAAATTTTTAAAAATTTCTTTTTATTCAATTTATTTATTAATTAAATTTTTTTGTATTTAAAAAATATAGTCTTTAATTCTGTATTAATTAAGTTTTTTAATTTAAAAAATATTTAAAAAAAATTCTTTCCTTTATTAATTAAAAAATGATTTTAAATTCATTATTTTATTAATTGATTTTGTTTAATGTAGAAAAATTATTTCTTACTTTTTTTTTTATTCAAGGCTCTTTCTGATAGGGTTAGGGTTAAGAACATGAAAAGGATAGGTTTAGGAGGTTAGGGTTAGAAACATGAATGGGTTAGGGTTAATGTTAAGAACATGAAAAGGATAGGGTTAGGTTTAAGAACATGAAAAGGATAGGGTTAGGTTTAAGAACATGAAAAGGATAGGGTTAGAGTTAGGAACATGAAAAGGTTAGTGTTAGGATTATTTTAATTTAAATATTTATTAAATAATGTTTTAATTTAAAATGAAATAATTTAAAAAATAATTAATGTTTTTGAATTGAAATTTTTTTTTTTTTATTAAAAGAAAATATTAAAAAAGAATTTTTTTATTAATTAAAAAAGTTTTTAAATTCAATTTTTTATTAATTACATTTTTAATTTAAGAAATTTTTTAAAATTTCTTTTTATTCAATTTATTTATTAATTAAATTTTTTTGTATTTAAAAAATATAGTCTTTAATTCTGTATTAATTAAGTTTTTTAATTTAAAAAATATTTTTAAAAAATTCTTTCCTTTATTAATTAAAAAATGATTTTAAATTCATTAGTTTATTAATTGATTTTGTTGAATGTAGAAAAATTATTTCTTAACTTTTTTTTTTTATTCAAGGCTCTTTCTGAAGCGTACAGAGTTCTGCGTCCTGGGGGTCGATTTATGTGCCTGGAATTTAGCCAAGTACCAAATCTGGTTTTACGAAAGTAAGTTGGCAGAAATCTCAGTTTTGATTATCTTTTTGGGAGTAAATTTTTGCTTTAATTGTTTCTCTGTGACCCGAAAATCTCATCAGTAAATTTTTTAAATAAAGCAGCGGTAGAAGTTCCACAAAACTTGGTAGAAAGTAATAGCATTGGCTCAGAATAAACTGTTTGTGTTGATCCGAAGAAAGGAATTTGTTTTTCAAAGATAAATCAGAAAACGATTTCTTGAAAAATTTTTTTGATCTTTTGGACGGAATTACTCATGATGATAAAAAAAAACAAACGAGACAATGACATTTTCCTTTTCTTCTTGAATAAAAATGTCTGTAAAAATGTCTGTAAATATTTTGTCAAGATGGTGTCTCCTATATCCAAAACGTTACAAGTCTAAGTAAGATTACGTGTGTCTTTCATATCTTGTATGAATGACGAAAATAAACAAAAAATTATTTTCAATCAATTTCATTCATTTTCTTTTTTACATTAATCTTGGTCTATCTATGGAAATTATTTTAATGTTCGAAAACAATTTATTTTGCTTTGACTACATATCGGCGTCAAAGACAATTTAATATTTTATAGACGAGCAAAAATATGCAATGAAACAGAGATTATTATTTCTAGTTCGTTAAAAATTAATATAAATAAATATTTTGTCCGTCAGTCAGTCACAATTTTTTCAAACAAAATAAAGCAGCGGTAGAAGTTCCACAAAACTTGGTAGAAAGTGATAGCATTGGCACAGAATAAACTGTTTGTGTTGATCCGAAGAAAGGAATTTGTTTTTCAAAGATAAATCAGAAAAAGATAAAGACATGTCATCCAAATAAAGATGGTGGACATTTCTTGGCGGGAATATAGACTTTTGAAATGCTCCCTTTTTTTATTGGACTAGAAGAATACCCGTCCCAGGGCAGGTAAAACGATTTCCTGAACAGAGCAGTTTTGTATCAGTTTACGAAGATTTAAATCAATATATAATGCTACTAAACCTTATGGCTAGAATCCTTATTCTAATTTTGTATCGCTTGAAATCTTTCGCTTTCCTTTGCTTGCAATCAGACAACAAACGCTACGATGGTAAGATCTCTTCCCTTTTTATTTTCTCCATTCTTCTGAGAAGAGCATGCAGTGTAAGCTGTTAAGGTATCTCCCTTTGTATTAAGATAAAAAAAGATTTCTGTTCCTTTGGGACAAGTTCTTAGAGTGATCTCCCTTGCTTGTTGTTGCTGATTGACTGGGAAAACCAAGATGGCAGTTGGGACAAACGGATGTGTGTCTATCATTGGATTTATGTGAACTTCTAGCCCAAGTCCAACTCATAGAATTCAAACAGTAATAAAGCTGTTTAGCACTGTGTCTTTGAACAATACCCGTCCCAGGGCAGGTAAAACGATTTCCCGAACAGAGCAGTTTTGTATCACTTTACGAAGATTTAAATCAATATATAATGCTACTAAACCTTATGGCTAGAATCCTTATTCTGATTTTGATCAAAATACATGAGATAATAATGTTTATTCTAGAAAATATCTAAGCTTGGGCTTAAGGTGTCTTAAGATAAAAATTGAAATTCAGGGAATCTTGCTTAATTGGTGTCTAAATACTATGGATCAAATTTAATGCAAATCTGAAATATTTGAAATTTCAAATGGGAGGTTATGTCCATATCATGCCCCCTAAAAAAAAACCTCTTAAATGAAATTTAGAGAATGTATATTTATGTTTATTTTTCCATCATTCAAACGTAATAAATACATTGCGGACTCTCTATCATTTCGAAATATCTGAGATCTTAACTTTTAGAAATGAGAAATTTTGAACTTTGTATTAATACTAAATAGTAAATTCGCAACAAATCAAATCGAAACCGAAACCTTGAGATCTTTAGTCTGAGGTTCTACAAACTGAGCTATTTGGACTTTCTTATAAATAGAGCTTAAAACATTACCATAACAAAATAATTATAGCTTTGGCGTGATGTCATAGATTTATGATTTACGTCATGTTTCAAAACATGAATTCAAACATAAGCGATCATAAAAAAAAAATAAATGAATGGGTAAACATTATCAATAGTCCAAAACTATTTACTTTGCTTTAACTACGTATTGGCATGTAAGACAATTTAATATTTTATATACGAGCAAAAATATGCGACGAGAGGGAGAATATTATTGCTAGTTTGTTAAAAATGAAAAAAGGGGAATTGTTGTGAGAGAATAGACCATATACCCCCTTTTTTATTAGTGGACGAGTTTTGATTTACACCTCTCCAGGAGTTAGGCACAAGGCCAGTTTTTATCTTACTCCCACAAGTAAGATGTGACCCAAGGTCGGGTCAGGAAAGTGGGGGTTAAAAATTGCCTGGGAAGCCCCGTCGGCATTCCCCGGTAGGGGCGCCTCAGACAGTAAGCAATAAACGTACTCCTCCCCAAAGAGGGGAGGCAAAGCCTGGGAGTGTGGACCTCCTAGAACTGCACAGGACAGACCCATAGACCAGCGTAAATCTAGCCCCGAAGGCCAAGACAATACCGGTCTATGGGGTGCAGTATCCATCGGAACAGATACTACACTTTGATCTTAGCCAAAAGGCCAAGCGGCTACTTATTTTTTTATTTACCTCCCCAAGAGGTTAGGCACAAGGCCAGGTTTATCTTACTCCCACAAGGTAAGATGTGACCCAAGCTCGGGTCGGAAAGTGGGGTTTGAAAAGCCAGCGCCCGAGAAGGTGAGCACTCTGGCCATTAAAAATTGCCTGGGCAGCCCCGTCGGCATTCCCCGGTAGGGGCGCCTCAGGCAGTAAGCAATAAACTTACTCCTCCCCAAAGAGGGGAGGCAAAGCCTGGGAGGGTGCACCTCCTAGAACTGCACAGGACAGACCCATAGACCAGCGTAAATCTAGCCCCGAAGGCCAAGACAATACCGGTCTATGGGGTGCAGTATCCATCGGAACAGATACTACACTTTGATCTTAGCCAAAAGGCCAAGCGGCTACTTATTTTTTTATTTACCTCCCCAAGAGGTTAGGCACAAGGCCAGGTTTATCTTACTCCCACAAGGTAAGATGTGACCCAAGCTCGGGTCGGAAAGTGGGGTTTGAAAAGCCAGCGCCCGAGAAGGTGAGCACTCTGGCCATTAAAAATTGCCTGGGCAGCCCCGTCGGCATTCCCCGGTAGGGGCGCCTCAGGCAGTAAGCAATAAACTTACTCCTCCCCAAAGAGGGGAGGCAAAGCCTGGGAGGGTGCACCTCCTAGAACTGCACAGGACAGTACCTCAGACCGGCGGAATCAAGGCCCGCAGGCCAAGACAACACCGGTCTACAGAGTGAGCATCCATCGGAACAGATACTACACTCTGATCTTAGCCAAAAGGCCAAGCGGCTACTTATTAGTGGACGAGTTAATAGAGATATAAAAGGACTTCCGTTTTATGTAAAACTTAAGGTCCCATTCCCCCTAACCCCGAAAAACAAAAAAATGCAAAAATAAACAATATGAAAAATGTGTATACGAAGAGGGTGAGATTTTAATTGTCCCAAATTAGAAAATACCTTTTAGCATGTAAGGGGGATAACCTGATTTGTACTTTCATTTTCTTGTTATGCAAAGTTGTTCCTCCTGAAGAAATAAAACAACGGTTTTACGAAACAACATTAATATAACAAGAATGACTACGCTTTATGGTAGCGAAAATATATTTATTCACACACACACACACACACACACACACATATATATATATATATATATATATATATATATATATATAAGTGAAATTGACGCTTTTTAAGTAAGGGGTTTATACCATCAAGATGATGAAGAAGAGAAGAAAAAACTATAAGACAGTCGCCTGACAAAGTTGTTCTACAACGAAAGCTTGTAAGAAAATTAAATAAATGAATTTTTAATTTAAATTGCACGATTGTTCATTTTCAAAATATTTCACTTAAATACATTTTCATGGGTATAACTCTGAATATGTGAATGTGAGTTAACAAACAAAAATATGAGAAAGAATTTGAATGAGAAAACTTAGTATGGTCAAGAATTAATTATTTATTTACTTTTTGGTAAAATCGGAGGACTGATGTTTTGAGGCATTTACCAACGGTATTTCTTTTCAAATAATTTATGTCGCCAATCGTAACGTTTAGCATATTCTTCTTCTTCTTCTTCTTCTTCTTCTTCTTCTTCTTCGGGGTCTTATGTTTTGAGACATGTCCGTCCGTCCGTCCGTCCAGATTTTTCTCCGCAACCATCCATTGAATTTCTCTGAAATTTTGGATGAAGTTGTAACTTTGGTCAGGTTAGAAAGTGACATTCTCCGATTTTTGAAGAAAAAAATCTGGTTAGCTCCCAAATTGGCAAAAATTGACATTTTTTGCCCCATAACTTTTCATCCATCCATTCAATTTCTCTGAAACTTAGCCAAAATGTGGAGGCAATTGTTCCTAATAGAAAATAAGTATCGCTGACCTTGGAAAAAATCTGGTTCGCACCCCCAGGGTGTCAAAAGCCCCCAAGATGGCAAAAAATGACCCTTTTCTCCCATAACGTTTGATCCATCCATTCAATTTTTCTGAAACTTGACCAAAATGTAGAGGCAATTGTTCTGGATATAAAATTAGCATCCTTAACCTCAGAAAAATTCTGGTTTGCGCCCCCAGGGGGTCAAAGGGGAGTCAAAAATGCCCCAAATTGCCCAAATTTATTGCATTTTACACTCCCCACATCGAGTCACATAGAGAGGGGGACCACGCATGCGCGGCTTGTTACAATTGGAAGAAGAGGATTTACTAATTAATTGACATTTATAGTGAGAGTTTGATACAACAACGTCTTTACAAAATGTCTGTCTCTGTTGGAAGCCAAGGGGGCATTACTCTGCAATTGAACCAAGGGAAGTAACTATGTCAAAGTATGCTCAACCATTACTAATTTCTTTAAACAAAGATATAACTCAGGGAGATAATTCTTTGAGATAGTGATTTTTTTTTAAATCACACAATCGGAAATATATATGTGCGCATAAAAGAACGTATTTGCTTGGACTTATGCCATGTCGCAGGATTATATTGCACTGTATTTGTTAACCACCTGAAATGGGAACAGATGATAAAACACATTGTAATACAGCTTCCTATTCAAATAGCTTCTTTCCAAGAACCGCAGGCTTGTGGAACTCTCTTCCTGCTGACTGTTTTCCTCCTACCTCTAATAGTGGTCTATTATCAATCCTCATCTAAAAAATTGCAAAACATACTACCATTGTATTCTACATGACATTTGACCCCTCCCCCCTGTCACTAATTTGGACCATCATGACCCCAAATGAATTCAAGGATAAATATAAATGCCATCATTGGATTTGTAAACATGCACGTTTTGGTGGTGCATACGAAGGGAAAAAGGGGGAATAGGGGGGTACACAAAAGAAACTGAAAATAGCTCTGATTTTATATTGGACCACCCAGAATGTTATTTCTCTTTGAAATAAGATAAGTGCCTCATAAAAACAAGGAATCATGCTGAGACCGGCCTACTTGAGAAAAATAATGTTCCTAGATAAGGGGCTCCAGATAAACCCCTTTGAGTGGACACTGCCTGGCTGTTATCGCTAGTGGATATCTCCAGTGGTCAGCTTTGGGTGGTCGAATTGATGACCACTGAGAAAGACCAGAATCTAAGATTTTCGGTCAAAGGTGTATATATTCCAGACTATGGGTAGCGAGGAGTAGTCAGAGCCGGTCCTCCATTGGAGTTGGCCGTTCGAGGTAGCAGTTGATTTTCGGTGGTCCTCGAAAACAGAGGGTCTGTTGTGTCGGGTTGGACTTATGTTTTTATTTGGCCGGGATAAAAGATCTCATTTCGCAAGTCTGCTGTTCAACCTAAAAAAACAAGTAATTTTTAAAAAATAAACTAGTTGGTTTTATTTGGAATAAGAATTCTTTGATGTTGCACTGACTGAGTTGAACGACAACTTCGCACCAGGCTCAAAGAACGGGGGACGATCACAACCAGTGCTGTGAATGTGAATGTTCCTAGATTCTTTATTAAATTTTACCATAGAAAAGTTGTATTTGCATCAGCAGACGACATTTTATCATATAAGATAATGGATATTCTGTTTGTTATGCTTATGCTATTGTCGTGTTTTTCTCATACAACTAAACAAGAAGAAACACTTTCTGGTATTTTCTTTAAAACTCAAACAAAACAAACCACATTTTATTTTACATACATGACAATATTTATTTTCTGAAGAGGACTTGTCTAAAATGTCGGTGAGTTACTGTGGGCAATCCGTGAAGACAAATAAAAAAAAATCTGGTGGCAAACCACAGTGGTTAATCTCTTTCAACGTCCAATCGGTAATCAATAGTTCAAAAACAATTCTTTGTACTTCACAGTCTCTTCTTTCAGCCTCACTCTGCTCTCCCTACTGCTCTTCTGCCTCTCAATGAAAAGAGTACAGTTTTTATATTACTTTTTGCCCCACCCATAAAAATCACTGTCAACCAGAGCCATCTAGCTTTCATATTCTCCAAACAGCCAATCTGCAAAGGGGGACAACTCAAACCACACTTTCTGGATCCATTCCTGGCTGAGGTAACTTTGCTAACTACACGGCCTCTTGATCTACACGATCATCACTAGTCAGCCAATCACGTAGTCGCTCGACCAACATGGCGGGCCTCTCTCTCGCTGCGATCTCCGCGGTGCCTCTTCGTGAACGTCGCGACTTGGCTCGACATCGCTGTCTTCTTCCTCTGATGACACCACTGCCGGCCGCACATCAAGGATGTGTCGAGGGATGCCGTTGATGGATACATTGTTCGGGGACTGGACACTTGTCACAATGCCCCTCCCCCAGCGTGTGGTACAGCGAGCGTCAGGCGGTTTGATCCACACTTCCTCTCCCACTCGCACAGACGAGTTAGAATAAAATAGCCATAAAACTCTGCATTTTTTGGATTTGGTGTAGTCAATCCGTGAAGACAAATATAAAAAAAATCTGGTGGCAAACCACAGTGGTTAATCTTTTTCAACATCCAATCGGTAATCAATAGTTCAAGAACAATTCTTTGTACTTCAGTCTCTTCTTTCAGCCTCACTCTGCTCTTCCCAAGCTCAACGAAAAAAGTACAGTTTTTATACTGCTTATTGCCCCACTAATGCAAATTGACTGTCAACCAGAGCCATCTAGCTTTCAAATTCTCCAAACAGCCAATTTGTAAAGGGGGACAACTCAAACCACACTTTCTGGATTCATTCCTGGCT
>CAUVYP010001262.1:357500-370000 GCA_963556195.1 Sepiola atlantica
ATCTGGTCAGCAGCCTCTGGCTCCAAGAAATTCCCAATGCACGTGACGGCCACACCTCGGTACCAGGTCTCGGCTGACTTGACAAACTACATGTGGGCCCCACGTAGTGGGTTCAAAAATCCCTATGTCTTCGGGAGTAGGTCCATGACTGTCCAAGAACCAAGTGTAAAATCATTGGGGCATGTGACTTTTATGGTTGAAGAACAGCTGATGCAGTTCTGTTAGCTATGGTCCCAACCCACAATGCGGGGCAGATGATCCACTTTGATTGGCAATGGCCAGGGTTACCCACCTTATAAAGGCAATGCCTAGAGAGATCAACCCTATAAAAAAATCTGCGTTCCTTGGTGATGAGTTGATGTCATTCCGTATGCGTCGCTTGCGTAATCACTGAGGGGGATGCTGGTAACTGGGCAGCAGCTGCATTCCTATTTTTTTTTATCCTAACCTGGCAGCACTTGCACTGACACTGCATAGGCCTTCTCAGCCACAGCAAGAAATGCCGAAGTCATTATTTATAGTATCGGCTAGATCTGCAGATGTCATTCAGGGTTGGACACGACTGACGAAGGCCTACTACTCTAAATATTGAACGACTATCTACAACTGGAGAAGAACTTATTGCAAAGCTCCGCTCACAATTAGTCTCCCGCTCTCATATCGAAGGAATGACGGATTATTTGTATGCTCAAATCACATTTCTTTAGAAGTCACCGAAATGTTTTTTAAAAAAATGGGTCCGCGTGTTATCTTCTTACAAAGAATCGAGTCATTGAAATCCGCCTCGCCGCTGGCCAGATAGTTGTTCATTGAGAAAGAAATTAAACCGGTTGTTAAATATTCTTTATTTACATTGCAAACAAACAAACAAACAAACAAAAAAAACCCTGGGAATGTGAGATATTGTTGAGGACAACCCCACCACTTGCCATAAGTAACCTACTTTTTTTCTTTTTTTTACACAATTGTCTTCTTTCTTTTCTAAAGATTAAAAAGATTTCTTGCTTTTTTTTTTTCCAAGATTTTTTATGTCTTTGTGACTTCCTGTTTAATCGTGCGCGTCGTCTGACGTACGGATGACCAGAAATGAAAAATAAAACCTTTTTGTTAGCATTTCTTTATGCGAATTCTATAATTATTATTATTCTTTCGAATCATATTTTAATAATAATAATAATAATAATAATAATAATAATAATAATAATTAATAATAATAATAATAATAATTAATAATAATAATAATAATAATTAATAATAATAATAATGATAATAATAATTAATAATAATTATAATAATAATTAATGATAATAATAATGATAATAATAATAATAATAATAATAATAATAATAATTAATAATAATAATAATAATAATTAATAATAATTAATAATAATAATAATAATAATAATAAATAATAATATTAATAATAATAATAATAATAATAATAATGATAATAATTAATAATAATAATAATAATAATTAATAATAATAATAATTAATAATAATAATTAATAATAATAATAATTAATAATAATAATTAATAATAATAATAATTAATAATAATAATAATAATAATTAATAATAATAATAATTAATAATAATAATAATAATAATTAATAATAATAATAATTAATAATAATAATTAATAATAATAATAATAATAATTAATAATAATAATATTAATAATAATAATAATAATAATAAATAATAATTAATAATAGTAATAATTAATAATATTAATAATAATTATAATAATATTAATAATAATAATAATAATAATAAACATTTAATAATAATTAATAATAATATAAATTTAATAATAATTAATAATAATAATACATTTGTTTAATAGTTGTTTTTTAGTTTAATGTAATAAACAAATAATTTTTACATTGAAAAAAAAACACATTTTATTATATACTAGCGGAACCCGTCGCCCGGCGTTGCGCGGGAGAAAGTACTACCTATTGAATAAAAAAGAAACCGCCTATTGTTCTTCCCCCCCCCCTCTACCGTGTTGGTAAATGTTTTAAATTAAAAAAAAAAAAAAAATGGCTTAGATCAGAATGGGATCGAACACTGATACTGGCGATAATGAAACCTCCCTTCTTAACCATTGCGCCACAGTTACTACTTGAAAAATGCATGTGAAAATATGCCACTTAACGTAAGCTTGTTTACTGGCAGCTTCTGGCAGCGAAAAGTAAAGTTCAACAATGACACGGTTTATGTCATTTATTTGGGAAGGGTTAAAGGTATATGATTTTGAAAATATAAATGTGTCGGGCTCTAACAGTATCTTGGCGGCTATTGAATTAAATAGGAAGTCGATTTAATGAAGAAATTGTAGCCGCCATATTTGAAGAATAAATGTTGCAGGAACTGTGTCCGTTAATGTCATTCGCTTGATTCCGGAATGAATGTAAATGTGGAAATAAAACGTAATCTGATATTCGCGGAATATCATAGGATTCAACGGGAGCGGTCATTATTTGTTTGCGTATTGTTTTATATTATGTAGTAAATTAATACCAGGCAAATAATAAATAAGGACGGACTGTTTTGTGAAAAGTAAACTGTGTTTATTACTTCCCGGTGTCGATGAGTGTAGTCACAGTACACAATTGTTAGGGGGAAAAGTCTTTGCTACCACCTATATGGAGTTGGTTTTTCGGAGAGACGTTGATGGTGGGCCAAATGTAATATTGAGTGTTAGGTTGGAAAAAATAATAACAACTTTACTAAAACACGCTCGAGTGAATAAGTGTAGTATAGCGGTGAGTTTAGTAGCCTGTTTTGTATATGGTTATTTTCCTATACTCCGAGAAGGTACAGGGGAAAAAACGTCTCTACTTTATATATTAGATAACATTTTTTTTAAATAAAAAGTCGGTAAATGATGCTTTTATGGTTAAATCAAGATTTTTATGTCTTTGTGACTTCCTGTTTAATCATTCGCGTCATCTGACGTACGGATGACCAGAAATGAAAAATAAAGCCCTTTTGTTAGCATTTCTGAATAACAAAAATCAAGGGAGGCACGAGAGCGCTCTATCCCTTAATAGACTTCACAAATGGCCTATGCTGGAAATCTCATTTCTTTGATCAAACATAACTCAAAAGCCAATAAACCAAATTAGTTAAAACTTTGCACAAAATTTTTATTTGATAGGTTCTATAAGTGTGTAAAATTTGAGCATCATTAGTCAAGGCAACCCAGAGATCCAGAAAGTTCAATCATGAAATCATGTTATCTGTGTGTATGTACATACATATGTGCCAGATACATCTCATCAACTATTTGATGGATTCAGCTGATTTTTGGCAGAGATAGAGGTTCTAGGGTCTAGTTGATGGCATTTTAATTTCAGTTCACCATATACCTTAGTTTTCCAGAAAATTAAAAAAAAACTTATGAGAAGGCATTGTATTGAGGCATAGCCTTTACAAAAGTAGTGACATTCCATGAGAAATGCCAGTATACTGAAATCATATGCCCTTAATAGGGTTAAGATGAAAATTCATATACACTAAATGTACAAAAGCAAGGAAATTCCCAAATTTTTACACTTTTATTGTCATTAAGGGTATGACTACATATCAACCAAACCATTTCATTATCACATCACTACAGTATACATCTCTATGCATGAGTGGATGAAGTGTGTGAGGTGCACTGAAGAAAAATTCCTACCAGTAAAATACATAGCCCTGTTGTGCTCGCATACCCTTAATGACAATAAAAGTGTAAAAATTTGGGAATTTCCTTGCTTTTGTACATTTAGTGTATATGAATTTTCATCTTAACCCTATTAAGGGCATATGATTTCAGTATATTGGCATTTTTCATGGAATTAATATTTACACTTTCACATTAATAAAACTTTTTTAATTTCGACTTTCGCTTCCTTTTTTAATTACTAATTATTGATTACTTTCCCATAAGAAAACGTTAAAATTAAAATAATGGAGAAGTTAGTTTCAGGTATTATTCCAGCTGCAGAATTATGTTGTATGAATATCAATTTGCATGATTTAATGTTACAAACAAAAGATGCTATTAGTTCAAGTAAATGGTTAACATTATTAATAAGAAAAAAAGAACTTTCGGTTGATAATTTGTTTGTTAAGAAAAAAAAAATTCTTAATGACGTTAACTAATTTCGGTTGAAAATTTGTTTGTTAAAATTAATTCAATAAAATTCAATTTTTTTCAATGTAAAATAAAATAACTTACAATTGATAATTTGTTTGTAAAAATTAATTCAATAAAATTCAATTTTTTTCAATGTAAAATAAAATAACTTACGGTTGATAATTTGTTTGTAAAAATTTATTCAATGAAATTTTAAAAAAAATTTTAATGTGAAAAAATAACTTACGGTTGATAATTTGTTTGGTTAAATTAATTCAATAAAATTCAATTTTTTTCAATGTAAAAAAATAACCTACGGTTGATAATTTGTTTGTTAAAATTGATTCAATAAAATTCAATTTTTTTCAATGTAAAAAAAATAACTTACGGTTGATAATTTGTTTGTTTAAAGTAATTCAATAAAATTCAATTTGTTTCAATGTAAAAAAATAACTTTCGGTTGATAATTTGTTAGTTACAATTAATTCAATAAAATTCAATTTTTTTCAATGTAAAATAAATAACTTTCGGTTGATAATTTGTTTGTTAAAATTTATTCAATAAAATTCAATTTTTTTCAATGTAAAAAAAATAACTTACGGTTGATAATTTGTTTGTTTAAAGTAATTCAATAAAATTCAATTTTTTTCAATGTAAAAAAAATAACTTTCGGTTGATAATTTGTTTGTTAAAATTAATTCAATAAAATTCAATTGTTTTCAATGTAAAAAAAATAACTTACGGTTGATAATTTGTTTGTAAAAATTAATTCAATAAAATTCAATTTTTTTCAATGTAAAAAAAATAACTTACGGTTGATAATTTGTTTGTTAAAATTAATTCAATAAAATTCAATTTTTTTCAATGTAAAAAAATAACTTATGGTTGATAATTTGTTTGTTAGAATTAATTCAATAAAATTCAATTTTTTTCAATGTAAAAAAATAACTTACGGTTGATAATTTGTTTGTTAAAATTAATTCAATAAAATTCAATTTTTTTCAATGTAAAAAAAATAACTTACGGTTGATAATTTGTTTGTTAAAATTAATTCAATAAAATTCAATTTGTTTCAATGTAAAATAAATAACTTACTATTGATAATTTGTTTGTAAAAATTAATTCAATAAAATTCAATTTTTTTCAATCTAAAATAAAATAACTTACGGTTGATAATTTGTTTGTAAAAATTAATTCAATAAAATTCAATTTTTTTCAATCTAAAATAAAATAACTTACGGTTGATAATTTGTTTGTAAAAATTTATTCAATAAAATTCAATTTTTTTCATTGTAAATAAAATAACTTACGGTTGATAATTTGTTTGTAAAAATTAATTCAATAAAATTCAATTTTTTTCAATCTAAAATAAAATAACTTACGGTTGATAATTTGTTTGTAAAAATTAATTCAATAAAATTCAATTTTTTTCAATCTAAAATAAAATAACTTACGGTTGATAATTTGTTTGTAAAAATTTATTCAATAAAATTCAATTTTTTTCATTGTAAATAAAATAACTTACGGTAGATAATTTGTTTGTTAAAATTAATTCAATAAAATTCAATTTTTTTCAATGTAAAAAAAATAATTTACGGTTGATAATTTGTTTGTAAAAATTAATTCAATAAAATTCAATTTTTTTCAATGTAAAAAAAAATAACTTACGGTTGATAATTTGTTTGTAAAAATGTATTCAATAAAATTCAATTTTTTTCAATGTAAAATAAATAATTTACGGTTGATAATTTGTTTGTAAAAATTAATTCAATAAAATTCAATTTTTTTCAATGTAAAAAAAAATAATTTACGGTTGATAATTTGTTTGTAAAAATTAATTCAATAAAATTCAATTTTTTTCAATGTAAAAAAAAATAATTTACGGTTGATAATTTGTTTGTAAAAATTAATTCAATAAAATTCAATTTTTTTCAATGAAAAAAAAATAACTTACGGTTGATAATTTGTTTGTAAAAATTAATTCAATAAAATTCAATTTTTTTCATTGTAAATAAAATAATTTACGGTTGATAATTTGTTTGTTAAAATTAATTCAATAAAATTCAATTTTTTTCAATGTAAAAAAAATAACTTACGGTTGATAATTTGTTTGTTAAAATTAATTCAATAAAATTCAATTTTTTTCCATGTAAAAAAAATAACTTACGGTTGATAATTTGTTTGTTAAAATTAATTCAATAAAATTCAATTTTTTTCAATGTAAAAAAAATAACTTACGGTTGATAATTTGTTTGTTAAAATTAATTCAATAAAAGTAAATTTTTTTCAATGTAAAAAAAATAAATTTCAGTTGATAATTTTTTTGTTAAAATTAATCCAATAAAAAGTTTTATTATTATAGCTTATGTTTCTATTTATTTCAAACACTTACATTAATAATAAAATGTGTTGTTTTTATTCAATGTAAATATTGTTTGTTTATTACTACATTAAACTAAAAAGAAATTATTAAATAAATGTATTATTATTATTAAATTATAATTCGAAAGAAACAATAATAATAATAAAATTTGCATAAAGAAATGCTAACAAAAAGGTTTTATTTTTCATTTCTGGTCATCCGTACATCAGATGACGCGCACGATTAAACAGGAAGTCTACAAAGACATAAAAATCTTGGATTTAACCGCATGATCTTAAGGTGTCACGCCGAGTTTGGCTACAATTATGAATCAAGGAAGTAACATCAAAAGATGAAAATATAAAAATAAATATTATTTATTCTTACTTTTTCATTGGAGCACAGAGTGGAGCAGGTGCTAGTGTGATTGCAAGTTTCTGCACTTGTGCCCTCTCAATGTTAATAACCCTGACAAACCCTAAAAGCAGCAAAATCACACCCCTTAAAAATATCTGTTATTATTATTATTTGTCAGTTTTGAGATTGAGTTATGTTTGAAAAAAATCCATTTGAATTGCCGCAATTTTTAATTTACAATTTGCAATGTACTCACTATTTCTTACTAATTTCTGTCTATCACTCTCTTCCTCTCTCATTTTATGTGGATTCAACTAATTATATACACACACATATATATATATATATATATATATATGTATATATATATATATGTATATATATATGTATATATATATTGTTACAAAATGTAGGGAGAGCTATCGAGATTCGAACTCACGACTCCGGTTTACGGAGAGAGATGGGATTCATTTTTGCATATTTATACACGACCGAGAAATTATCATAATGCGACTCGAATGACGTCAGAAAAAGAGAGATAAAAAGAGAGAGTGAAGACAAAAAAAACTTTAGCCGCACGCGAAGAAGAACAGTCGACAGGAAGTTAACGCAAAACAGAGGACGAAGGATGCCGGCAAGGAAGTACGTTAGCTGCCGGGTTAAGACGGACATATTTTGAGGACAACTATAGTCAGTCTTCCCGAGTACCTCTGCGCTGAACGGGGAAGAAATGAACAACCGTCGACAAGAAAGTCGCGAGGAAAGGCAGGGGCCTTTTGTAAATGGAATTTGAAGATGGAATTATAGCCGCCCTTGGCTTGGGCGAGACGACCGATGTGCGACTACAGTATCGCAGTGGAGCCTTTTGAAAAGGGAATTATAGCCGCCCTCGGCTCGGGCGAGACGAGCCTGTTGAAAATGGAATTATAGCCGCCCTCGGCTCGGGCGAGACGACCCGCTGAACTAAGCGGAGAAATGAAAATGGAATTATAGCCGCCCTCGGCTCGGGCGAGACGACCCGCTGAACTAAGCGGAGAAAAAGTAACCAGCCAGGAATTGTTTTTCCTGAGAAAAAAAATGTATTTCAAAACTACATGTGCAAGGAGGTACGGCTACGACGACATGCCGGAAATATCTACTCTAAATCGAACAATGCATCTATTTGTAAGTAACAACCTGAATATCTGTTCACGGACATTCGCCCCCTAGGGCTGTTATATATGTGTATATTTTTTGTGTAGAAATGAATCCTGCTACTATAAGGATAGGATAGACAATCCCCCCCTCTTCTTAAGAATATACTTTTGTTTTGATGTTTTATTTCGTTTTGTTTTATAGATACACTCCCCTTTTTTCTAGTATACAGTTTCATTAAAAAAATGAATATAAATTTAAGTCCTAATGTCTTTTTGTCGTTTCTTCGTATCTTTTGTTTGTTTCCTGACGGTATTTTATATTGGAGAAATCCCCATCCCATGTCACGTTTTATTTGAACCTGGGATAATACGAGCCACTCCGGACTTTTTTTTAAACTTTTTTTTATCATTGTCACATATTGTCTTTCGGTGGTCCCGACCGGCGGCATTCGTGACAAGATATATAAATTTTAAATATTGTAAATTTTAATCAACCGCGCGCCTAACATGTGATCACATTCCAAATACGGAACCTCATCATGCATACGTTATTTTAAAACATTGTAAATTTACCGCACAGCTCGAACTTAACAGTCATGAATATGCAAGTCCAATCTTCCGCCTGAAGACGATTGAAGGAAGTCAATCGAAAGTACTCATGAACAAAAATGGAACAAAATAGCTACGGAGCCTATATCCGACAATTAGACAAGAATACAAGAAAGATTATCCGAAGGATCGAGAAGATGACAAAAAGATTGATAAAACAAAAACATTCCGTGATATAGAATAACGTAGTTTAAATATATATAGAGAGAGAGACAGAGAAGAATTTTATCTTTGAAAAACCATGGTTTAAGGATTAGTGTAACTCCTTGCATCTGAACTTTCGATGTAATAAAATTTGTATCAATTTTATGTAATTTTATGCAATTTTTTATCTTCATCTTTCCTTCTTATATATATATATATATATATATATATATATAATTTAATATTTGTTGTTGCTGTTTTTGACGATAACTAGCAGTGTTGCAGTGTAGAGATTATTCTCCGTTTGTTTACATTATATTTATTTATTTTATAGATAAAATAGTTATTCATCGACACGTATTTCATCGTACCGCGACTCATCAGAGCAAACCAACTGTGACACGGTGCTCTACCATTTAGCTATGAGGCCTGTCTGAAATACGTGATTATTTTTATCGTTTTATAAGTATGATTTAATATTTGCTGTTGTTTTTAACGATTTAGCTGTGTTGCAGCTTATGATACATCTGGCTTTCCTAAACCGTGTAGAGATTATTCTCCGTTTGTTTAAATAATTTCGCCCGATCGTTAGGGACGTATATATACATATATATGTATAAAAATAATCACGTATTTCAAGCAAGCCTCACAGCTTAATGGTAGAGCACCCGACCACGGTTTCCGTGGTCAGGTTTCGAGATCTGTCACAGTCGGTTCGTTCTAATGAGTCGAAACACATGTCAACGAATAACTATATATAGTCTAAAAAAGCTTTGAGTGATTCTAACCAAAGAAAGAAAATGCAGTTTAAATTCCCAGAGATACTAACTAAATCCAAGATATCACATACTTAGCACTTTTATAAGCCAACTTACCGCTAGAAAATTCACAAATAAAAAAGATACAAGTATCTAACAGTGAAAAAAACAACAACAAAAAAACAAGAAAAAAACAAAAAACAAAAAAACAGAGGACCTTAACTTAAGCATGAAATATTAACACAGGGATCATCAGCTGTTTACCATGTAACTGTTTCGGAGATTTAAAAACAGGACAGTTATAAAATTCATGGATTCCTTCTTTAATGGAAGTAGAATGCCTGGACATCATGCCGCTTTTAAATGTGTTAAATTATCATTGTTTTTTCGGCTATTCAAATATTGGTCGCGCGGTTAGCGACGTTAGATTTAAGTTGAAAAATACTTGTAATCCAGGGTTTCGAATCATACGATTGGTAGTGAATAGTCATATCTCTATGCTGATGAGTCCTGATTGAAAAAGGGACGAAACGTATACGTACATAGATAATAAACAATAACAAATATTTTAAATTTATATATATATATATATATATATATACACAGTCTCGGAAGTTTCTCAACCATTAAAACTATATACGAAAAAAACAAAAAAAAACATTTTAGTCCCAAGTCGTTCAGTAGAAAGTCAATTTATTTTTTGTAGTCACTATATATTGACACTAGTATTAACATTATTTAAGGGATCATCAGTTGTTTACCATGAAAAACTGTTTCGGGAATTTAAAAACAAAACAGTATTTTATTTCATGGCTTCCCAGCAGAGTTGATCAGACCCCACTTCCCTTAAAAGACAAAAACATAAACGTTCCGTATATTAGATCTAAGTTATATATATACAGGGTGGGCAAAAATAAGGGTCCTATTTTTAAAAATTCATAACTTTTTTATTTATTGATTTTTTTTTTGATTTTTTTTTAGAATAAGTAAAGGACCCCTTCCGAAGCAAGCATGAGCCGTATTAGCCCTAAGGAACGTACCCTCATTTAGAAAACATTATTTTTGCTTAAAAAACTCAAAACAGTGTAAAAAACAATACTTTAGTTTTTGTAAGTTTTAAGAAGTGTTTTTCGGCTAAAATTTGTTTTGTTTATTTCAAAAAATCTCGGAAGGGTCAGTCTACACACACATAAAGTTTGGTGAGTTTAACTTTTATTTTGTGGAAGTTATTCAAATTCAAGTTATTCAAATTTAAAGATAGGACCCTTATTTTGGCCCACCCTGTATATATATATATATATATGTATATATATATATATATATATATATATATATATATATATAGTAATTTCGAAATAGAGCTTCCTCAGGTCATGTAAAAATTGAAAATTCTGAAAGAGATAAGACAGGTTAGGAATTCTTTATGGTTTTTGGAGCATGGTAGGGAGGGATGGGAGGAGAAAATTATTAAATTAGCCAATCATTTGTCAACATTTAACTCAACATTTGATTAGTACATATACATATATTTAGATTCTACTGTTTTTTTTCTCTTTCATTCCAGAAGTTGACTCACCCTACAACTTTATGATATCGTAATAAAACCCCCGAAACCCAGTTAAATTCTGATTGACTCAGAAAGAGAAAAAACATTTTTATCATCTTACGATCGTTTCGCAACATTGTCACACGCTGCTCATCAGAGACCTTGATTTAATTTTTTTTCAAGGAAACAAAACTTGCAAAACTCACATCGAATAAAATGATGTGAGAATAATCCTCCCCCCCAAACATCGGTCATAATGTGGACCTATTTTATGGGATCCACTCCTAAACTAATTAACCAATTATTACGAATATTGGAACACAGTTTCTAGGTGTAAGGGTGGGTAATGTGGGCTATAGTCTGATTTAGTTTTATGCAAAGGGGAAAATAATATCGACACAAGTTCCCATTTGAAAATTAAAATATATTTAAAATTTGCATTGAATTTTAATTTCTTCTTAAGATCCCTTAAGCTTAAGCTTTTAATTTTAGACATTTTCTAGAATCAAAATCATGGAATGGATTTTGATCCAAATTGGAATAAGGATTCTAAACATAATGTTTAGTATCATTATAGCTTGATTTTAATCTTTGCAAGAGAACATAAAAATGGTATGAAACTGTTCTGTTCGGGAATGCGTATTCTTCTAGTATATATATATATATATATATATATATATATATATATATATATATATATATATATATATATATATGTATTTTGGTACAGAAAAATTAGTACAACATTAGTACCGTCGGTTTCAAGCTCAGAAGGACTTAGCCATCTGGCTCTCTTCAGCTTATGTTGTCATCTGTTTCGGACAACATAAGCTGAAGAGAGCCAGATGGCTAAGTCCTTCTGAGCTTGAAACCGACGGTACTAATGTTGTACTAATTTTTCTGTATCAAAAAATAAATAAATATTACGCTCTTAATTTTAATTTTAATTCTCAATTAATAGAGCACTCTGCTGGAATTTTTCCTACTATATTAAAAAAAGTTTATATATATATATATATATATATATATATATATATAGAGAGAGAGAGAGAGAGAGAGAGAGAGAGATATGATTATTTTTATTTACACAGACATGTACAAAATCTCCGACACTGGCATGTCGATGTTATTGATCAACAGCTGTTATAAACTGATATCTCATCAGGCAGAGTTAGAATCCGATCTTAACCTTAGATCATATGATCTAAAGTTAAAATAAGTAATTAATAAGTGCAGATTAGTCGTCCGAGACTATAGCAATGCGATGTAGTTGCTGTAAGATGGAACAGTGAAAAGAAATAAACGAAGAGAGAAAGTGAAACTCAAAACGATTTATTAATAATTTCACGAAAAACTGATTAAATACCAAAATAGTAAATACTGTCTGGTAAGTAACAGTTCGGCAAAGGGTAATCTTAAATTTTCGAAAGAAAAACTTTCATTTTCAGAAGACA
>CAUVYP010001262.1:372500-392500 GCA_963556195.1 Sepiola atlantica
TGGTCAAATATTGACCAGTAAGAAAGACTGGAGTCCAAGGTTTCCGGTCAAGAGGAAAGGATTCCAGGAGATGGGAAGAAGAAGGGGAGACCTGGTCTCTGGTCATGACACTCGGTTGGTCTTTCTGAGGGCTGGAGATCAGTTGGAGCTGGGTGCCTTTCTAGGTAAGATGGGTCCATTATTGGAGCTCTTAGCTAAAGGATTGTGCTGATTGAGCTGATCGTTTTTTGGTCAGGCAAAATCTCATTCTGCAAGTCTGCCACTCAACCTGGGAACACGAGTTTCAACAAAAAAACATGAGTTTACTTGTTTATAAACTGGAATTGTGATTTTATATAAGAATTCTTTGGTGCAGCACCGACTACTTTTAAATGTAGATATATTTTTTTTTTAATTTGACAAACTTCTTAATGTTTTCCCTTTATGTGTTGTATCTAAGATTTTGATAAACTTCTTGCGAGATTTTTATCTATAATTTTCCACTTGTGCCATTTCTGCCTGTGATATTTTTACCAGGGCTACTTTTTCCGGTGCCATTTTTATCTAAATTCATGTGGGACGGTCGCGGCCAATGCAGTAAACATACTCATACAGGTTCACAAGCTGCCAAAGTTAAAGACTTGCAGGAATGCTATGGAAAGTAAAGGTCTGAGAGTGGTTGGTGAAGGTTGCTCAAGCAATGGACAGAAATGCTCAAAGTTGTGTTAGTCATTTCGTGACAGCTTTAATAATAAAGTGGGAGTGCATCATGGTTTTGTACTGAATCCATTGCTTTTCATTTGTATTGGACAACTTTTTCCACACCAGGTATTAACATGATGTAGGAATTCGAGGATTATAATGTTCATATACTAGAAAGATTCTTCGTTGATTGCTTTCGACAATGTTCTTTTCAAGATGACGGGTTTTCGTGTTAAGTTCCGTACGTCGATGATTAAATTCTTTGGCGTCTTCTCATTCGCAGAGGCATGTTGTAAGATCATTTTATCGTAGAGTTTTTTCTCATAAGTGGGTTTTGTCCCGTCTTCTTGTCCACTGAGGCATATTGAAATATCGATATCTTTGATAAATAAAAATTCATTTTCTTCCACTTTTCTTCTCAGCAGGAATTATATATCGGTCATGAGACATTTTCTTTTTAGAACAATTTTGTTTTAAAGGAAATCGCTCCAGACAAGGCATGAAGCCACTAGATGTAAGGAGATAAAAATACTACTTCAAGGTAAAAAAACAAACTAGCCAACGATACATGTTAGATGGATAGATTCCGGCCCAGAAAACAGCAATTCTTCCCCCTTTGTCAGAAACATTGTTCATTGAATGTGAGAACTAAAGGGCAAAATAAGGGAAGCAACAGTTACAAAGCTGTTGAAAGTTAGTCACTTTCTACTCTCCTAGTATTTCTGGATGTCCATGCGAAATTAAAGAATTAATTTGTTCCTCCCCACCCCCCGAGGATGATGATCGTGAGATAGCTGGGAGGAAGGAGGCAAGATTATGAACCCTAACACTAAATCTTACCTGGGTTTGATAGGCAAAATTCTAACAGAAATGTGCCTGTCTACTTTGCATGTCTTTGGAGCATGTGATCAGTTTCACTTTTTTTTACTCAATTCCAATGTCAGTAGAAGGGGGGGAGGGGATTCTCTAGCCGTCTGGTCCACAGCTGTAGTCTGGTCTCTTCCTGAGATGTTTTAGGAGTTCGACATTGCTGAGGAAGCTTCTCCTAGACTTTAGTCATTGAACCATTGGTTCACATCTATAAAGGAGACGGCGTTCATCACTGATAGCCTTTGTGATCTCTACTTGGCTGGCAACTTCCCATCTCACAGATGTGTGAAAGGTGTTAAAACCGGAAGCTTCATGAGTACGAAGTCAACATAAATTAAGGGAATTGAAAAAGAAAAAGATGAAGATATTTCTATTCCTGATTTTTTACTTTATATCAAAGTATACTTGTTGATGGGGTTAGGGTTCATATCTAAGTACATTTGTTGATAAGTTTAGGGTTAGGGTTCATATCTAAGTACATTTGTTGATGAGTTTAGGGTTAGGGTTCATATCTAAGTACACTTGTTGATGAGGACGAGTTGATCCGAGCAGGGTGTACAGTTACATTTCAGACACACCCGCGAATAGCGAAAATCCGTGAATAGATTTTGATACCTCAAAGTTCACTAAAAATCAGGTTTTTGTATATGAGCATGTGTTTGTTGCATGAAAACGACCAAATTAACATAGATTAGCCTTTTCTGCTTGCAAGTTGGTTGATTTTTTTTTTTATATTTCAGTTTCGTATAAAGTTTGACAATATTTGGAATACCAATGCTTTTGCATGAGACGCATTTAATATGAATCCTACGGAATAATTAACGTTTTCAACTGCTTTTTTTTATTATTATATTGGCCTTAGTTGGGCTGAAATGATTATCATATTTGTAAGTTCTACCGAATTTATGAAGAAAATGTTCAGTCAATGCTTATACTGAAAATCTGTGAATTTGTGAAACGGTGAATGGTGAGCCCGCAACTGACTTAACACTAACCCTGTGAATAGTGGGTGTTCACTGTATACGTTACAAATGACCTAACCCTAACCCTATGAATAGTGTGTGTTCACTGTATACGTTACAACTGCCACAATGTTTATGCTTCCCCAAATGTTAGTTTAACTTTTAAAATAGTTTTTCAACTTCCACTCACTACCAATAACAACCTGGCACAGATTAGGTAGGTGCTGTTTGTACCAGGCAGGGATTCGTCATCGACAATCAGTCCAAAAGAAAATGACGTCATGCTATAAAGTAACAAACGAGATCTGTCGCACAGTCAGACTATGGGCATTTTGACACCTCCTCCCTTCACTTAAAAATTCATAAAAATTCAGGAAATCAACCAATTTTAATGAAATTTTCAGTAGGTGCTGTTTGTACCAGTCGAGGATACGTCGTCGGCAATCCGTCTGACAGTGGCTTTGTTGCTGCTGGGCTGAGGTATGGTTCTATTCAGTTCAAGGTCTTAGTTAATTGCTAATTGCGTGGGGCGTTTTTACCGGGGAATGCCAACGGGGTTGCTCAGGCATTTTTGTCGATAAGAGTGCACTTCGTCTGGTGTGCTGGCTTTTCAAAACCTCACCTGACCTTGTGTCTAACCTCTTGCAGAAGAAGTAAATAAATACACACAGGATTTTCGTTTCGATACGTCCATTTTAAATTCGTCACGATTTCAATACGGCGTCCATCTTTCTATTTATGAAAAAAATTAATTTTTGCTTTTGCATTTCAATTTATTTATTTTCGGAATTGAATTTTCGGTGCTTCTGCAGTTTCACGATGACAAAAACAAAAATAGCCGAAGAAATGTATTAACTTTGTTATGTACTTACGTGGTAGGTGGAAAGAAGTCTGTACACCAACAAGTACGCAAATTCATCCAGTATTTATTGAGTAAAAAAAAAACGATTTTATCTATCGGTCGCCATTTTTTAATAAGTTTCGTTTTCTGATTGGGCAAGGGAGATAACTCAATTTGTGAAACCGCGAATGGTGAGCACGAGAATAGTGGGGGTTCACTGTATACGTTACAACTGCCACAATGTTTATGCTTCCCCAAATGTTTGCTAAACTTCAAAAATATAGCCGGATTAAAATAGGGTGATTAGAAAGTTTGGTGCTTCAGCTGTTTCACAATGACATTAAAATATTTAAAGAAATGTATACACTTTGTTATGTACTTAGGTGGTAGCTGAAAGAAGACTGTGCACCCAAAATTACGCAAATCCAGTTGTATTTTTAACACCAGAACATTGCTGTAATCTAACCCTAACTCTAACCCCAACCGCAACCCTAAGCCAACCCTAAACCCCCAACCCTAGCACCAACCCTAACCCTAACCCCAACCCTAACCCTAATCTTAATCCCAACCCTAACCCCAACCCCAACCCCAAGCCAACCCCAAACCTAACCCTTAACCTTAACTCTAACCCTTAACAATAACCCCAACCCCAACCAAAACCCCAACCAACTCTAACCCTAAACCCAAACCTTAACCCTAACCCAACACCAACCCAAACCCTAAACCCCAACCCTAACTCCAACCCCAACCCTAACCCTAACCCCAACCCTAACCCCAAGCCAACCCTAACCCTAAACCCCAAGCCTACCCCAACCCTAACCCCAACCCTAACCCCAACCCTAACCCAAACCCTATCCCCAACCCCAACCCTAACCCATACCCCAAGCCAACCCTAACCCCAACCCCAAGCCAACCGTAACCCTAACCCTTAACTCTAACCCTTAACAATAACCCCAACCCAACCCTAACCCCAAGCAAAATCCAAAGTCAACCTTAAACCAAAACCTTAACCCTAACCCCAACCCCAAGCCAACCTTAACCCTAACCCTAAACCCCAACCCGAACCCCAACTCTAACTCCAACCCCAACCTTAACCCTAACCCTACCCTAACCCCAATCAAACCCTAAACCATAACCCCAACTCTAACCCCAACCCTTACCCAAACCCTATCCCCAACCCCAACCCTAACCCATACCCCAAGCCAACCCTAACCCCAAGCCAACCCTAACCCTAAACCTTAACTCTAACCCTTAACCATAACCCCAACCCCAAGCCAACCCTCACCCTAACCCCAACCCTAACCCCAAGCCAACCCTAACCCTTACCCCAACCCTAACCCCAAGCCAACCCCAACCCTAAACCCTAACCCCAAGCCAACCCTAACACTAAACTCAACCCCTACCCTAACCCCAAGCCAACCCTATCCCTAAACCCCAACCCTAACCCAACCCTAACCCTAACCCCAAGCCAACCCTAACCATAAACCCCAACCCTAACCCTTACCCTAACCCCAACCCCAACTCTAGCCTTAACCCTAAACCGTAACCTTAACTCTAACCCTTAACCATAACCCTAACCCCAACCCCAAGCCAACCCTAACCCCCAACCCCAAGCCAACCCTAACACTAAACCTAACCCCAACCCTAACCCCAAGCCAACCCTATCCCTAAACCCCAACCCTAACCCAAGCCAACCACAACCCTAACCCCAAGCCAACCCTAACCCTAAACCCAACCCTAACCCTAAACCCAACCCTAGCCCTAACCCCAACCCCAAGCCAAACCTAACCCTAAGCCCCAAGCCAACCCTAACCCCAACCTTAACTTCAAGCCAACCCTAACCCTAAACCCTAAACCCAACCCTAACCCCAACCTTAACCCCAACCCCAAGCCAACCCTAACCCGAACTTCAACCCGAACCCCAACTCTAACCCCAGCCAACTCTAACCCTAAACCCCAACCCTTGCCCTAACAACTTTAAACATAGCTGTAATCTCATATGCACTTTAAGAGTGAGTCCACGATGAAAAGCAGCAATTAATGGTTTCTACTTTGCCTCCAGGGAACATAGTTTTGGTTTGCTCAACTATATCAACTGATACAATATTTATGCTTCCCCAAATCCAACCTGTGGTCCACCTCCTGGGAGCTGGTAACTACGTTAAGAAGTGAAAGTGCATCCTGAAATATCATGTGACTTTTATTATATTCTGAATTATTTTTCTTTACGATCCTCCATGTCTCCACCCGGGCAATGCCGGGTCGGGATGGCTAGTAATAAATAAATTGGACAAAAAACACGTTTTTTTATAGACATAAAAATATAGTAAAGATGACTTGTATGTCTTTTTTATTGCACCTCCCCCTCTCTCTCCCCCTCCCTCCCTCTCTGTAACTTACTGTGTCACTCTACCCTTTCTCTCTTTCTTTCTCTCTCCCCCTCTCTCCCCCCTCTTTACCTCTCTCTCTTTATCCCTCTCTCTATCTCTCTCTTCCTCTGTCACTCTCTCTCCCCCTTTTTCCCTCTCTCTCTCTCTCCCTCTTCTATTCTCTCTCTTACCCTCTCTCTCTCCCTCTCTCTTAGTCTTTCTTTGTAACTTCCTATATCTCTCTACCCTTTCTCTCTTTTTTCCTCTCTCTCCCCCCCTCTCTCTCTCTCTCTGTAACCTTTTCTTTCTCTCTACCCCCCCGTCTCTCTTTCTATTTGTCTTTCTTTCTTTACCCCTTCTCTTTTTGCAACAACTTCCCTGTCTCACTCTCACCCAATCTGTCTAATTCCTACCCTTTCTCTGTCTCCTCCCCCTCTCTTTAATTTTACCCCTCCCCCTCTCTCCATATCATTCCTTCTTTTCCCCCTTTCTCATTCTTTTGGGTAATTCATTTTCTTCCCTCTCTCTCTCTCTCTTTCTCTCTTTCTCTCTCTCTCTTTCTCTGTAATTTCTTCTTCTTCTCTCTCTCTTTCTCTCTCTCTCTCTTTCTCTGTAATTTCTTCTTCTCTCTCTCTTTCTCTGTAATTTCCTCTTCTCTCTCTCTCTCTTTTTCTCTCTCTCTCTTTCTCTATAATTTCTTCTTCTCTCTCTCTCTCTCTCTTTCTCTCTCTCTGTCTTTCTCTGTAATTTCTTCTTCTCTCTCTCTCTCTTTCTCTGTAATTTCTTCTTCTCTCTCTCTCTCTTTCTCTCTCTCTCTTTCTCTGTAATTTCTTCTTCTCTCTCTCTCTCTCTCTCCCCCTGGAATCTCTATGCTATTCCTTCTCAATCTCTTTCACCTCTTCTCTAGAACTCTTACTTCATCTTTTTTTTTTTTTTTGGTAAGCCTCCTTCTCCCTTTATCTCTTCCTTACTCCCCCCCCCCTCCAGCTTTTTTACGTTATTTCTTTCTTAGTCACAACCCTTTCCCCCCCCCCCCCCCATACACCCCATCCGTTAGTCAAATCCGTATCGGCTGTCTGTTCTCAGCCTCCATATTTTCGTCATCGAACTCCAGTCAACAAACCGCCAACAATTGATTCGAGTTTGTTTCGTATTTGTGGCTGACAAACGCCAAACCCAAAAATAACCCCCCCCCCTCCTCACTACGACAACGGCGGCGGCGGCGCTGCTGCTGCTGATGCAAATTACTAAATGTCTGCCGTGTAGGTGCACCCTCTCGTGATACGCCCCCACACTCGCCTCCACCTAAACCCTAACCCACGAGAACAACACGTGACACATTGGGGATTTATTCTAAGCCATCTTTGCAGTTGCCCAAAACCAAAAAAAGCAACGAAGAGTGCAGTTTTGGGGACTATCAGATTAAATATTTAAATACTTGATTCGTATTTTGTATTCATTGGGTAAATCTTCTTTTATTTTATTTTTATTTTAATTAGTGACATTTATTGGATGTGTTCCTACCAGTATTTTGTTTAATTTTCGTTTTTTGAGCGATTATTAGTGGTGCTGAACAGAGTCGACACGAGGTTTGTTTTTAACAACAACAAACAAAAATAACGCTTTAAAATAAGTTTTAAAAAACAAAAGAACTTATCCAGATAGGTAGAAGAGTAACTTATCTTGCCTTTGGTAACATTTATTTGTTTTCTTTTTACCAGTTTTTGTTGTTGTTGTTGACTTCAGTAAATAATACCCGAAAGCGGTATAACAAAACAAAAAATAATATTAATAAATAAAATAAGAAAAGAAAAGAAACGACGCTTGTACAGTTTAACATCCCCGGCAAATTAATTGTTTTCATTTTAGGAGAGTTCCGTCCGCGGTAAGGGAAGAGTTACCAAAGTCCCCGCTCTTCCCCCATCCACATGGTAAGAATCGTTTTCTAAATTTGCCAGGGGTGATGTTAAACTGTACAAGTGCCAAAGAAACATTATATAAGCTGTGGGCCCGGGGGCGGGTGGGGGGTGGGGGTAGAATGTGAGAGTGTGATAACCTGCTCTTACCCACATGAACTTTTAGGTGGACTCGCCAGGTAGTTTTTTTATGCCGGAGACGCCCCCTCCCCTCCTACCACTCTCTCTATCTATCTCTACCCTCTCCCCCTCTCTATATCTATCTCTTTCTCCAACCCTATCTGCTTTCACTGTCTTTCTTTCCCTGTACGCCTCTCCCCCCCTCTCTCCAACTCTTCCTTTTTCGCTTTCTTTCTCTCTCTCTCTCTCTTTCGTTTTCACTGTCTTTCTTTCTCTCTTCCCCCTCCCAGTCTCATTCTTTCTTTCTTTTCTTTCTCTGTCCACCCTTCTCTCTCTCTCCCCCCCAAACCGTTTCTTTTTTACTTTCTCTGTAATATATATATATATATATATATATATATATATATATATATATATATATATATATATATATATATATATATATTGAGAATTAAAGTTAAAAATTAAGAGCGTAATATTTATTTACAGAAAAATTATTACAATTCTGTACCAATATATATATATATATATATATATATATATATATATATATACAGGGTGGGCAAAAATAAGGGTCCTATTTTTAAAAATTCATAACTTTTTTATTTATTGATTTAAAAATTTATTTTTTTTAGAATAAGTAAAGGACCCCTTCCGAAGCAAGCATGAGCCGTATTAGCCTTAAGGAACGTACCCTCATTTAGAAAACATTATTTTTGCTTAAAAAACTCAAAACAGTGTAAAAAACAATACTTTAGTTTTTGTAAGTTTTAAGAAGTGTTTTTCGGCTAAAATTTGTTTTGTTTATTTCAAAAAATCTCGGAAGGGTCAGTCTACACACACATAAAGTTTGGTGAGTTTAACTTTTATTTTGTGGAAGTTATTCAAATTCAAGTTATTCAAATTTAAAGATAGGACCCTTATTTTGGCCCACCCTGTATATATATATATATATATATATATATATATATATATATATATATATATATATATATATATATATATATATATAATGTAAAGTTAGTGGGAAAGAACCCCAGCAAAGTGCTCGATTATTAAAAAAAAAATTTTTTAAATAAGAGCATAATATTTATTTATATATGTATTACAGAATATTAGAACAACATTGATACCGTCGGTTTCAAATCCAAACAGAAGTGGTAGAGGAGACCAATTATATTGCTTGGATTTCAAACCGACAGTACCGATGTTGTTCTGATCTTCTGTAAACCATATATAAATAAATGGTGCTATTTTACTTATAGGCCGATCAAGTTAATTGTTTTCATGTAAAAGCATTATTTTGTACTTACTCAGTCATATTTTATCTCTCATGCCCCGAAAAAGAATTTTAAAATATCAAGCAGAACTTTAATTAGAACGATTTTTCCATTTCGATGTTCAACCTGTATTTGTGCCCGAGCCGACATTTTGGGCTGTGAGCGGTCGGTAGAATAGACAAGGGCATTAACTCCGTTTTTATTGTTAGGATTATAAAAAAGAAAGAAACACATAAGCAATAATAATAAAATATATATTTATTAAATTAAAAAATAGAAAATTAAATAATTATTTTTACTTTGTTCACCGGGATACTTTCCACGATATAATTTTCTTGGGTTTTTTTCTTTTTTCATATTTACATGGTAACTTTTCGCGACACTTATCTGCCCTTAGTTAGCTAACCGGCCACTCCGAAAATCGCAGACTCGCCATTTCATATAACCCTTATGGAAATGGAAAAATCGTTCTAATTAAAGTTCTGCTTGATATTTTAAAATTCTTTTTCGGGGCGTGAGAGATAAAATATGACTGAGTAAGTACAAAATAATGCTTTTACATGAACACAATTAACTTGATCGGCCTATAAGTAAAATAGCACCAAATAAATATATATATTTCTTCTCTCTCTCTCTCTCTCTCTCTCTCTCTCTTTCTCTCTCTCTCTCTCTCCCCCCGTCTCTCCTCCTCCTCTCTCGTATCTTAACCTTCTTTTACCACGTGTTGAATCTACCGATATTTTCCAATTCATCAAAAATCCTCCAATCTGTCATTCATTACTTCGCCAGTCACTTTCCCGTTTTTTGTTCACATTAGAAGCGTCTGCCAATACTACGTTTTTGGAGGTTTCCTTTTTAGGTTTTGCGTGTTTATATCACGTCGGTTGTTCCCCAGTTTTTGAAGGGACCCTTTTTAGGGTTCCTCCAGTTTTTAGAGGATTCTTTTTAGGAGGGAAGATTTTGGGAGAGCCTAGTTTTATAGAACGAATAGGCTATATTGCCGGTCCCGGCAAAATAACGATTCCTGCGTTATTTTGCCGGTTCATGTATATTTAACTAAATTGTTAAACATACAGTGACGCCCGGCACAATAATGAGTCTTACGTTATTTTGCGGCTCGTGTTTATTTAACTATAAATTACTTTTTATTATTTAAATTAATTTTTTTGTATTATTTAAAACTTTATCAAACGAAATTTTATTTATACTTTAAAACTTTGCCTGATTGTTTTTTTGTTTTTTTTTATTATTTAAAACTTTGCCTGATTGATTTTTTTTTTGTTTGTTTTTAATTAAACTTTGCCTGATTGATTTTTTGTATAATTTAAAACTTTATTAAGCGACAATATATTTTAAAATAACGATAAAATTAATTTTTACTTCCGGTTGATTCAAAATTACGACTTATTTTATGATTTCATTGAAAGAACATTTTTAAAATAGAAACTTTAAATCCAGTGATTTTCTGTATATTTTATCATTATCGAAGTTTTTCTTGAAATTCGACTAAATAATCTAATTGCCTCTAATATTTCCGTTCATTTAATTATTTTACTTTTAATGTTTTTTGTATTAAAAGCAGATATTTCTTTAACCGACACAATAGGGCAGGTCGATTTTTTTTTTGATTTCTTTAACCGACACAACTGATGATGAAAACAAATTGTTTTTAAATATTTGCCTTTATTTATTTCATTACCTTTTCTTTCGCAAGGCCATAACAATTAGGTTTTTTAAAAAAATGAACCGGCATAATAACGATCCCTTTACATTAGTAAATAATTATTGTGCCGGGCGTCACTGTATGTTTAACAATTTAGTTAAATATACATGAACCGGCAAAATAACGCAGGAATCGTTATTTTGCCGTGACCGGCAAAATAGCCTCTTCCTTTATAGAAGCATTTTAAAGAAAAACAGTTTTAAAGAAAAGAATCATCCGTTGCCTACGATATCAAGCAAATGTAGTAACGACATTACATATGAAGAAAACAAAACAAAAAACGGTGCTTCTGCAGAGACGGGGGCCACTGTTTCGAGCGATGGCGGCGGAAACTGCCGACTCCTCTTCGGGAGAAATCGTGCGAAAACGTGAGTGACGGAAAGAAATTTGATTTGGGGGAAGATAATTGTTGAATTGACAATTGAGGATAAGTTAAAATTTATGAACATTTATTTATTGAAACAAATTAAACATTATGTACAGCAAATAAATAAATGAAACTTTGATAAACATTTGAAATTTAACAAAAAACGAATTAAATAAAACTTTGATAAACATTATGTACATCAAATAAATAGCAAACTTTTTATTGAAATAAAAAAAACGTAATTAGTAAAACTTTGATTTGAAAAAAAAAAGTAAACAATTGACTGAACGATAAATGTGAAAAAAAAACAAGTTTTTTACAGGGTATTGACTGAATGATAAATGGGGGGGGGGAGTTTTAAACAGGGTACAATTCTGCGATCAGTTCAAAAATACTTCCAACTTCAATGCGTCTGTATTTCTTTTGCAATTATCCCCGAGTAAATGCAAGAACTCTTCAAAGTTTAATCGGTTTACGTCCATTTCGTGAAAAAGTAATTAACCCAATATTAGTTATCTCCCCAAAAATCAAATTTCTTTCCGTCGATCACGATTTCTCCCGAAGAGGAGTCAGCAGTTTTCGCCGCCATCGATCGAAACAGTGGCCCCCGTCTCTGCAGAAGCACCAAATAAATTACTAGGCAATTGGCGACATTAAATTATTTTAAAGAAGATACAGCACGGAAATTAATCGAAAACAATTTATTTGGGTTTACTTACTCATTTGTGACCTATTTGTGTTAAAAATAATATTTAATAGAAGTTATGAGCCTTTAAATTAAATCATGCGCTTGCAAAAAGTCAACAATTTTGCAATTATCCCCGAGTAAATGCAAGAACTCTTCGAAGTTTAATCGGTTTACGTCCATTTCGTGAAAAAGTAATTAACCCAATATTAGTTATCTCCCCCCAAAATCAAATTTCTTTCCGTCGATCACGATTTCTCCTGAAGAGGAGTCGGCAGTTTCCGCCACCATCGATCGAAATAGTGGCCCCCGTCTCTGCAGAAGCACCCCTAACCCTAACCTTAACCGTAACCTTACCCACTTATAAGAAGCCTAGAAGAACATATAAATGCCCTAATATATGGAGACATTAAAAATTGTGTATGGCTGCCACATATAGAAGGCCAAATGGAAGACCCTTTTTAGGGTTTAAGTTTTGAGGGGAAGATTTTGGGAGAGCCGAGTTTCATAGAAACATTTTCAAGAAAAAACAGTTTTAAGTAATATTCAAATGTGTGAGAGAGCGAGAAAAATGTTATATGATTAACAAATAAAATCAATTAAAAAGCCTAAATTCACAAAAGATATTTTATTTGAAATTTGTTTGAAATGGAATATTTTATTTGATATTTGTTTGAAATGGAATATTTTATTTGATATTTGTTTGAAATGGAATATTTTATTTGATATTTGTTTGAAATGGAATATTTTATTTGATATTTGTTTGAAATGGAATATTTTATTTGATATTTGTTTGAAATGGAATATTTTATTTGATATTTGTTTGAAATGGAATATTTTATTTGATATTTGTTTGAAATGGAATATTTTATTTGATATTTGTTTGAAATGGAATATTTTATTTGATATTTGTTTGAAATGGAATATTTTATTTGATATTTGTTTGAAATGGAATATTTTATTTGATATTTGTTTGAAATGGAATATTTTATTTGATATTTGTTTGAAATGGAATATTTTATTTGATATTTGTTTGAAATGGAATATTTTATTTGATATTTGTTTGAAATGGAATATTTTATTTGATATTTGTTTGAAATGGAATATTTTATTTGATATTTGTTCAGTATTTTAGTGTCCTTGCCGAAAAAAGGGATTCATTAGTTGAGATATCGAGGAAGCCTGAGTCGATAATTTAAGGGCTGTGAATTATCCACGGGTCTGAAAAATCGTAATCAAAACTTCCTCACTCAATTACATGAATTACATTTCATTGAAAGTTATTAAATAGAGTCAATCATCATCTGTTTTTATATTAGAAAGTTCAGTGAGAAATGTATGAAGTATTAAAATGGTTACGTTTATAAGTTTGTTTTAAATATGCAGAAATCAGCAGACGACATTGAAAGGGGATTCAAGGAGTGTGTGTGTGTGTGTGTCGTCTTTAGTGTGCGTATGCGTAAGACAGTGAAAGAGTTAATGCATTGTATTTGTGTGTGCGTTGATGTTAGAAAGTTCAGTGAGAAATGTATGAAGTACGAAAATTGTTAAGTTTATAAATTTGTTTTCAATCAGCAGACGACATTGAAAGGGGATTCAAACAGTGTGTGTCGCCTTTAGTGTGAGTATACGTAAGACAGTGAAAGAGTTAATGCATTGGTGTCAGTGTGTCTATGTGTTCGTGAGTTTAGGAAAGGCGTTTATCAGCATTCCCAAGGCCCGACAGAGGGACGATGGGGTCTGTAGGAACGTCGATGTTAGCTCTCTCGTGGATTAGGGCTAAACATGCTCGTTGAAGGAAAAATCTAGGTTTATATGGGGTTGAGGTGGCTCCCAAAGGACAATTTCTATGAAATCAGAAAAATCCGCTGATTGGTTCAAAATATTATTATTTGTTTTTATTAATTCTGGCGGACTCGTGTACAAATGGTGTGCGCAGAAACGAGTTTAAGCATTTTCATTTTCGGCACCGAAGTGTAAACTTCGCTGCTACAAGTGAAAACGACTTTATTTATTTTTTTCAATAAAACGGCGAAATGGAGACAGACAAGTAATCGTGCGAGAGAAAAAACGAGACACATTACAAACATGAAAATAAGACACTTGTAAGAATGAACAAAGGCGATATTATGCAAACCTAACAAGCGTTGTATTGTTAGTTATTACTGGCTATTAAGTTCACCAACTCTTTTCGTTCTCGTCGAACTTCGCTGTTGACCCAAAGGGGATGATATGTCGTATTTACTTAGATCTGTTTTTCAATCGCCGTCGCCGCCACGCCAACCACCCGTGCGTGCTTCTCAGTCTCTGTGGTCGCTAATATTCGTACTGCCTTTTCTCGCCTGCAAACCATTGTCGCATTGCTTGTTCCTGCCGCTGTGACTATTTGCGCTCCCTTTTCTTCTGCAACTTTTTTGTTGTCACGACTGCTATAGTTCGTCGTTTGTCCCCGCCGGCGCCGCCACGTATCAACATTTTCAGACTGTTGTCTCTGAAATCAATTTCTTAAAGTATAACAAGCCTTTTTCTGTTTTAAAGAGCCGCTTTTATTTAATTACTTTAATTGACCGACCTGAACGAGTTCGATGATTGAGAGAAAGTTTACGCTAACTAACTTCACTAGTTAATATCCTTAATTGCCTGAGAGAGAGAAGTATCGAGATTTACTAATTGGCTCTTAGATTTCCGTCATTCGGAATCCTTCTCGTACAGTTACATTTTTGGTGATGTTGACTCTCTCGCTTCCAAGTCAAATCTGATTCAATCTCGATTTTAATTCTCCCACGCCGAACTCTCGCTATCAAATCTCGCGACCAACACGCAGGTGTGATGTCAACTTTCTGACCTCTCGTAACCCAACGTCGACGCGCACCGTGGAAAACAATGACTCCGCCACAATTCGCGCAAGTCAAACCCGTCTCAAACAGATGCGTCCAAGCCATTATCTAACACAAGTGCTTATTATTTCAAATGATCAATGAAAAGTGCTTCTCCCCTCTCGGGGAGTTCTTAATAGAGGGGCTGGATTTGATAAAGCCGTGGTGGTTGATCAAATATGAGATCATCTATGAGACAAGATTGAAAAATTACGAAAGTTCAGAGTTGAGACGAATTAAATATGGAATTCTTTTTTTCTTTCTTTTTATAATGTTTTTCGTGTGGTAGTTTACACATTTAGCGAGTAAAGAGAGCTTGCGGTGACCCCTCGATTTCTGAACGGCTATTGTTGGTTGACGGCTGTGTGAAAGATATCACAGAATTTTAGATTCTGAGGTCCGTTTTTCGCAGACAGATTCTTAATGTGCAGTTGACGGCTGTGTGAAAGATATTATCATAGAATTTTAGATTCTGAGGTCCGTCTTTCGCAGACCGTTTTTAGTGCGGCGAGATATATGTAATCTCGTATCCAAAAAGGAAAATGTTGACTTTGTCTATTGTGGTCAACTTTGTCGGACTGGGGTTTTCCTTGTGATGTCCGATAGACAGCGGTAAAATCGTCGCTGTATTTTTTCTCGGTCGATAAATCTTGAATCCCACCTTTTTTACGTGCGGGGATATATTGTTTCGATTTGTTTGCGTTGTGAGCAGCAAATCTTGGAAACGTCCTCCTTCTTCCACCGCTGAAATCCATCTCCTTCTGCGGGGATATATTGTTTTCGATTTGTTTGCGTTGTGAGCAGCAAATCTTGACACGTCCTGTGTCCACCGCTGTTGAAATCTGTCTCCTTGTGTTTTCACTTGCCCCAGGAGTTTCCCTGCTATTCTCTAGGGCCTTTCGTTTTGCATAGCAACAGGCTTTTCTTCCATTTGATTGGGTACCCTATTTTAAAGCTAATAACTTCAATATAACCAAAAAACACGCATATAAGCGTAAACGTTATTATTGGTGAAATAATTATAATTTTAAAGGAGATATAGTTGGGAAATGAGTTGGCCTTTTGGCCAAGATAAAAGTGTAGTATCTGTTCCGATGGATACTACACCCCATAGACTGGTATCGTCTTGACCTTCGGGGCTTGATTTACGCCGGTCTATGGGGTTGTCCTGTGCAGTTCTAGGAGGTTCACCCTCCCAGGCTTTTGGGGAGGAGTAAGTTTATTGCTTACTGCCTGAGGCACCCCTACCGGGGAATGCCGACGGGGCTGCCCAGGCAATTTTTAATGGCCAGAGTGCTCACCTTCTCAGGTGCTGGCTTTTCAAGTCCCACTTTCCCGACCCGACCTTGGATCACATCTTACCTTGTGGGAGTAAGATAAAACTGGCCTTGTGCCTAACCTCCTGGCGAGGAGGTAAATAAATACTCATTTGTGACCTATTTGCGTTAAAAAATGAATATAAAGCAGGAATTTAGAAAGAATCAAAGACATTATATGCAGACACAAGTTGTTTAATGAAATATGCCTTCTATAAATATATATATATATATATATATTAACAATAGTTCACCCCAAACAAGACAGGCCGCCACTGTAGACGTAAGGGGCTACTGAGAAAAAAGGGTGACGGTCTGGGGAGGTCATCCTAAGTTGGGAGCTGTGCAACGAGATGTCTGTTTATATTAATCTTAAATTTCGGCATGTCTGTATAGTCGGGGAAACAGGGAGCAGGGAGGGAAACTGGGATACGGAATAGCTTGGTTTGTTTAATCCTGTTAAGACTTAGCTTGTGTCTTTCAATCGTAGACGTGTCCCTTTTCTTCCTGAGATTCTCATGGATGGCTCTGCTCTTGAGGAGAAATCGACTCTGAAACTTCTTGGTCTTTCTTTCTCATCCAATTATTCCTGAAGTTCATACATTAGATCCATTGCTCTTTCTGCTTCTCGTAAAGTCGGTTCTCCCTATCGCTCCAAACACTTTCTCACACCTGAGGCTATTCTCTATCTCTACGAATCCACAATCAGACCATGTATGGAGTACTGTTGTCATATTTAGGCTAGTGAATCTCTATCCCATTTGAGGGTTATTGATAAGGTGCAGAAACGTGTCTGTAATTTGATTGGCCCCACCCTTTCTTCGTCTCTACACTCCCTCTCTCACAGACGTGATGTTGCTAGTCTCAGTCTTTTCTATAAATACTATTATGGCATGTGTTTTTCAGAATTATGTGATCTATTCCCTGCTTCTTTTGTTTCAGCTCGTTTGACTCGTTGATCTAGTGGTCTTCATCAATTCGCTGTTTTGATACCTCGTTGTAATACAGCTTCCTATTCCAGTAGCTTTCGAAGAACTGCAGGCTTGTAGAACTCTCTTCCTGCTGACTATAGCCTTGGTCTTTTCAAGGCTAAGGCCAATAGGCAATTCCTGTCTTTGGGGTAAAGAGTAAAAAGAGGACATTGCGTTTACTTTCGGCATCCTCGTAACTCTCGCTTCCCTTATTTTATCCTTTAGTCTTCACATTCCATTAGCGATGTTTCTGACAAAGGGGGAAGGATTGCTGTTGTCTGTGTCAGAATCTATCCATCTAACACTTATCGTTGGCTAGTTTTTGACCTTGAAGTAGTATTTTCTTTTAGCTCCTTACATCAAGTGGCTTCATGCCTTGTCTGGAGCGATTTCCATTAAAAAACAAAATTAATAACGATATTACTGGAGTCACTCGGAAGAAATATTTAAGAAAAATTGAATTGTATATTCCTATTTTATATGTTGGATATAGAATAGAATTATATATGGTGGACATACGTCGCATAATTACGTTGACGTTGACGCACCGGTTTTCGTGAGATCACCAATGTTAAACAACGTTGAGCTTGGCCAGGGATTACCTTCCCCTTTTTATATAAAGGGGGAGTTAGTGTAGTATCTGTTATGTTGTCATGAAACCATCCTCCCAGGCATCACCTCCACCTTTGGCAGATAGTGTATCATCTGTTCTGTTGTCATGAGATTATCATCCCAGGCATTACTACCTCATTTGGGGGGTAGTGTAGTATATGTTCGTTCATCATGATACCATCCTCCCAGGCATTATACCTCCTCCTTTGCGGGTAAATGTAGTTTGTCATATATACTAGCAAAAATATGCGACGAGAAGGAATGTTGATTTTAGGTCATAAAATGAAAATGATTAAGGTGTTTGGAAATCAAAACTACGATTGTAGATCACTTGTCATCTAATATATTGCTATAATGGTGACTTGGTGTCTGTTTGTAAGCAACACTACATCGCAATTCACAAATTGTTTAGCTCATATTATTTAAGATATTGTTAATCTAAAATATTGAATTGTAGGTACCGCTTTGGCTTGTTATAACCGATTAATATTACTTTTTTTTTTAGTATTCGCGTCGAATACCAAAAAATAAAGTAGTATTACTCAATTATTTGATACGTTGGATACTTGGCTGTGTGTTTTTTGTCGATTCGAGTCTGGAGATAATAAGATTTTTTTTTTTAAATAAAAAATAGAAGTTTTAAAAAATTGACCCGGATGAAATATTTTTTTTTTTTTTAAGGATGTTTGAATTTCTGTTAATAGTCTCCATTAACTTTATGACTTTGGTAACCAAGATGACAGTCATACCGACTATACATTCATTACGTTCTTGTGGCACAACGGATAAAATGCTAAGTAATAATCAGTTCGAAGTGACAGTCTTCTGGAGGTTTAACGATCAAACCTTACTAAGAATATAATCCGAAGATTACAGTAATATATTGTTTAACACTCTTTTGCCCATCTATCACACAGCACACCTATGGGGGTTAGTGAGGAAGGAGGGTGCACAGGAGGAGGAGTACCTTTCCGAGGGTGGGTAGTCGTTGTATCCAAAATACTAATCCAAAATACTATTTTTTTTTTTTAAATAAGTAACTGCTTATCAAGACTAAAAGCCACTCGAGGATAAGGGTTAATGGAATGGATTGTCAGTCGAACGATGAAGAATATTATGAGACGATTGATGATGTGAATGGACAAAGTTTGATTACTTGTGAGGATGATTTATGACAAGTGTTTGTTGGCATTGGATTTGAAGACGACTATGTTGTAGTCTGCAGGGAAGTAGTCCTGTAGTAATGTGTTTAACACATAGGAAGCTCTTGAAAAGAAGCTGTTTGTGTATATTTTGTTTGATTCTGCTAGGCACACGGAGGAAGAAAGGGTTTCACTATTTTGCAAAATTAATGAAATCGTAATTTTTAAAATCATGTTATAATATACTAATGTCGTTGAAGGCATTCAACTCCAAAATGAAAAATACATGGGAAGTTGGAAGTTGTGGAGGGTCGATGTGTAGTGTCAAACAAAGGCCAATGAAGAGTATATGTCTGGATCAGAAAATGGCGAACATGGGACAATGAAGGGGTGGCCCTTTAATGAGTCACCACTTATCAAGGCCAAAAACCATTCGAAGATAAGGGTTAATGAGATGGATGGATTGTCAGTTGAATGATGAAGAATATTATGAGAGGATTGAAAATGATGAATGGAATGAACAAAATGTGTGATTAGTGAGGAAGGAGGATGCACAGGAATTGACGAAGCAGTTTACTCGAACCTGATCACCAGTCGACTATGGATCTAAATTTTGGGTTAGTTTATATAATAATTTGTGACACCCACACATACATCTGTAAACGCTGATTCTGGGATTTCACTTTCGCTGTAAAGGTAGCCATGTCCCTAAGACGTTTATTTAGGGACAGGGTATTCCCATCTACAGCTTTGTGAATAGCATAGCCTTTGTAGGGGATTTTGAATCAATCAACAATTATTCTATTTCTGTCAATAACCGTGTTTGATTTTTTCCGGCCAGGTGTGTGTATGTGTGTGTCAAGTACGTTTTATTCCTGACATGTGACATTCCTGGATATTCTTGTCTTGTTACAACTAGCGACATTGTCCACCCCCTCCCCCATCGCCTTTTACACCTTCGCTTTTCTTGAAGTGTCAATAAGAATCTCTCTCTCTCTCTCTCTCTCTCTCTCTCTTTCTCTCTCTCTCTCTCTCTCTCTCTCTCTCTCCTTGATCTCACGTGATTTTGTCAAGTTCCGTTTCTGGGGTCACATCTGACCCCTAGGTGTCATCAAACCTTTCCATTCAAACTTACAGCCTTGGTTATGTAACAATCCCTATTTCGCCCATATCTCACACAGCACACCCACTCCCGTAATTTCCGTCTTAAGGAGTCATTCGATTATTTTATTGAATCTTTTTTTTGTTTTTTCCAGGATTTACGATGAG
>CAUVYP010001262.1:397500-447500 GCA_963556195.1 Sepiola atlantica
TTCGCACAATTTTTAGGATGCACTAGCTTTGAACGAAAAATTCAAAATGGCGTATTAGTGGGTTCCCCCACGTGTTAGTTTTTGCTCTCTTTTTATTTGTTTTTTGTTTGTTTTCACCCAAAAATGAACTACTGTATAGTGTAGGTTTTTTCAAGACACTTTAATCCAAGAACTTTTTACTCTTTGTGAATATTTTCTGATGATTTTGTAATGTGGCAGAGACGATATTGACATAAAAATGTTGTTTGGCACAAGACAAATGAAACGGACCGTAAAAAATATATCTCACAGAAATATTATGCTTTTTGGAAATGTGAAAAAATAAAAATAATAAAATAAAACAATGGTTATTGGAATATAATATGAACTGACTTATATTTTGCTCTGTTATCAATAATTGACAATCATCGAGCTTAATCTTTTAAGGAGATTACAAAGTAAAAGGAACTGATAGTATATGCTAATATGTATACCATGGACGGCGGCACCGAGGGGCAGAGGGGGGGGGGGCTCCAGCCCTCTCACTTTTTGACTTGGGCCCCTCCACTTTACGGTCATCAATAATTAAGTTGATATGCATGTGTTTAACCGGGCCCCCTCCACTTTTTAGGAGAAGCCCCCCCACTTTTATAACTGTCCTGCCGGCCCTGTATATTGTTATTAAGAATTATATATATATTGTTGCAGAAATTAACACGACATCAATAATAAAAGGGAATTGAAGACGATCCTACCTTGTGGTGTTGAAGCAAGCAGCTTTTCTTTTAAGAACAAGTCATAAAACAGGGTTACACTTAAAAATCAGGGACTGATTTTTTATTGACTTCTTCAAACGAAAGCAAGATAGAGAGAGAGAGAAAAAGAGGAATGTTCCTTCAAGTCAGGACCGAGCGACACCTAACGGATAAAAAGGGAACTATAAGGGGAGATAACTCCAGTTCCTTAATTTCAATTTATGACGAGAGTGCAACAATCAACATATATATATATATATATATATATATATATATATATATATATATACACACACACATACACATAAGTTTTTTACCGCTTTGAAGTATATTTCTCTTCTCCTGAAGAATCCATGATATTTTTCTGTTTACATTTTCCTGCTTTTTATATTCCAGGAAGAATTTTCTTCAATGATTCGATCGGCTGGTTTCCGCATGGTGTCTCATGAAAACCTCAGTTTTGGCGTTGCCGCCATCCATTCTGCATTTAAGTTATGATTGCTGCTCTCATCTCTATTCTTCTTGGGAATCGGTAAAGAAATTGAAAAGTTTGAAACATCACCAAAATGGCCACCAAACAGAATGACGACAGAGGCGATGGCGCCGTAGAAGGAAGGACTCAAAATAAAACCATTTCAGATATAAAAAAAATGTTTGCTTTTTTTTCTTTTCTTTTTTCTTTCGTTTTTAAGAATCGCTACATTTTATGGTCGGGCAATTGTTTAGCGTTTGTTTTCTACAGAAGACGAAAGACATATAACATTGTTTATTTGTGTTTTTGATGTTTTTTTTGTAACGGAGAGCAAGAAAGGGAGGTTCTTTACTATGGTTGTAGCCAGATGAGTTCTTGCTCTGAATGTTTTACAGTGGAATCGAATTCTGCCAGGTCTTTATTTATCCTTCTTTCCAAACAAAACTTTTACACATGTTTCTGAAGATAAACAAAGGTAATCCAGGTAGTTTATTGAAAAAAAACAAAAAAAAACGGTCCCCTGTCATCAGAAAAATATGAAAAAAAGACATATACGAAGGTAATCGAAAAAGAAATATGGAGGACAAGAGCTAAAATGTTTGATATATGATGTTAATTACAAAGAATATTACCAGCAGTGGAGGGAACCAGTGGAGGGAACCAGAGATTGCAGTGTTATGTTTCAGAATATGACGGAACGGATAAAGTGCTGTGTTACCTTAGTGTGACACCTGACGCTAGGGTAAGGAACACGGGAAACGCCCAGAGGCCACCCCGCAGAGAACAAAAAGCAGGGTGGCCCCCCAGGGTGCTCTTTGCTATTTAATAAACCAAAACGTGTTATGTTTCAGAATATGACGCAACGGATAAAGTGATGTGTTACCTTAGTGTGCCACCTGACGCTAGGGTAAGGAACCAGGGAAACGCCCAGAGGCCACCCCGCAGAGAACAAAAAGCAGGGTGGCCCCCAGGGTGCTCTTTGCTATTTAATAAACCAAAACGTGTTATGTTTCAGAATATGACGCAATGGATAAAGTGCTGTGTTACAGTTATTTAGAGGTTTAAAGTTCAATCCTTACTACAGGCGATAATAATTAAGAATAACATAATCAAGTAATACTTCTGCTCGGTCATGGCTGAGAGAACGAGAATAATCTACGTCCGTGAGGTAAATGAAGGGTTCAGTTTAAATTCCGTACAGATTCCCGAGTCTGACATAAACATTCCCAAGTTTGAAAAGATGCACCTGAAGAATGTTGGCGGTTATGAAAATAATAATTCAAAAGTCAGAATAACAATTAAATAATACTTTTAATCGCTCATGGCTGACAGAATGAGAACAATCAACCTCCATAAGTTACACAGTGTGGCATGTGAAAATAATCGAAATAATTCGAAATTCAGCATTAAATAAAGTGTTGATATGCCGTAAAACAGACGAACCATCCGCTGAATCATGTACAATTGGAATCACTGTATTCAATTTAACATCCGTTTTACATGATGGCATGTGTTGGACGAGTTTTCTTATTGCTGAACGCTGATTTTTCTTTTCCCGCTCTTTCATCCCGCATCGTTCTCTTTTTTTCCCGCCATAATTTCAGCTGCGAAGCGGAGTTTCACATTTTAACCGGAGCGGACGGCGGGAGACTTCGCTTCGCTTCGATCTGAGAGGAAACAACTTTGCTCTGTTTTTTTTTTTAATTACGCACTCTTCTCTCTCTCTCTCTCTGTCTCTCTCTGTCTCTGTCTCTCTTTCTCTCAATCTCTCTCTCTCTGTCTCTGTCGTTCTCTCTCTCTCTGTATTTCTCTCTCTCTCTCTCTCTCTCTCTCTCTCTCTCTCTCTCGCACACACTCTCTCTCTCTCATTCTCACACACGCACTCTCATTCTCTCTCACACACACACACACACACACACTCTCTCTCTCTCTCTCACACTCTCTCTCTGTCATTCTCACACACACACTGTCATTCTCACACACACACTCTCATTCTCACACACACACTCTCATTCTCACACACACACACACACACACACACACACACTCTCTCTCTATCTCTCTCTCTTGGACGGCTTCTAAACTAATCGAATTCTGCCAGGTCTTTATTTATCCTTCTTCCCAAACAAAACTTTTACACATGTTTCTGAAGGTAAACAAAGGTAATCCAGGTAGTTTATTAAAAAAAACAAAAAACAACGGTCCCCTGTCATCAGAAAAATCTGAAAAAAGACATATACGAAGGTAATCGAAAAAGAAATATGGAGGACAAAAGCTAAAATGTTTGATATATGATGTTAATTACAAAGAATATTACCAGCAAAAACCAGTCAAAAAAGAAAAAAAATTGAAATTGATTTAATAATCTGAAGATAACGAGGAACATTTGAAAAACCGGCAAAATTTTATCTATACAAACATTTGGCTACACATCATAAAATGTTTCAACCGGAGCTCTTATATATCTTCAGGCCGAGAGACTATATATATAAGAGCTAAAATATTTGATATATAACGTTAATCACAGAGACTATTTCCAGCAAAAACCAATCCAAAAAAAGTCAAGAGAAAAATATTCACAAAAGAATATTTTTCAACGGTAAAATTTTATAAATTGATTTAAGAAACTGAAGATAATGGAAAAAATTAAAAAAAACAAGCAAAGAAATCAAATTATTCTTTTTCAAATTTGAAATTTTAAACCCCACCCCTCCCCAAGAAAAAAATATTAGAGGCGCCTCAGTCATATCAAAGAACCAGTTTTGATACTCATGTTTAAATATGCTATTGGAGGCGCCTCGGTCATATCAAAGAACCAGTTTTGATACTCATGTTTAAATATGCTATTGGAGGCGCCTCGGTCATATCAAAGAACCAGTTTTGATACTCATGTTTAAATATGCTATTGGAGGCGCCTCGGTCATATTAAAGAACCAGTTTTGATACTCATGTTTAAATATACTATTAGAGGCGCCTCGGTCATATCAAAGAACCAGTTTTAATACTCATGTTTAAATATGCTATTGGAGGCGCCTCGGTCATATCAAACAACCAGTTTTGATACTCATGTTTAAATATGCTATTGGAGGCGCCTCGGTCATATCAAAGAACCAGTTTTGATACTCATGTTTAAATATGCTATTGGAGGCGCCTCGGTCATATCAAAGAACCAGTTTTGATACTCATGCTTAAATATGCAATTGGAGGCGCCTCGGTCATATCAAAGAACCAGTTTTGATACTCATGTTTAAATATGCTATTGGAGGCGCCTCGGTCATATCAAAGAACCAGTTTTGATACTCATGTTTAAATATGCTATTGAAGGCGCCTCGGTCATATCAAAGAACCAGTGTTGATACTCATGTGTAAATATGCTATTGGAAGCGCCTCGGTCATATCAAAGAACCAGTTTTGATACTTATATTTAAATATGCTATTGGAGGCGCCTCGGTCATATCAAAGAACCAGTTTTGATACTCATGTTTAAATATGCTATTGGAGGCGACTACGTCATATCAAAGAACCAGTTTTGATACTCATGTTTAAATATGCTATTGAAGGCGCCTCGGTCATATCAAAGAACCAGTTTTGATACTCATGTTTAAATATGCTATTGGAGGCGACTACGTCATATCAAAGAACCAGTATTGATACTCATGTTTAAATATGCTATTGGAGGCGCCTCGGTCATATCAAAGAACCAGTTTTGATACTCATGTTTAAATATGCTATTGGAGGCGACTACGTCATATCAAAGAACCAGTTTTGATACTCATGTTTAAATATGCTATTGAATGCGCCTCGGTCATATCAAAGAACCAGTGTTGATACTCATGTGTAAATATGCTATTGGAAGCGCCTCGGTCATATCAAAGAACCAGTTTTGATACTTATATTTAAATATGCTATTGGAGGCGCCTCGGTCATATCAAAGAACCAGTTTTGATACTCATGTTTAAATATGCTATTGGAGGCGACTACGTCATATCAAAGAACCAGTTTTGATACTCATGTTTAAATATGCTATTGAAGGCGCCTCGGTCATATCAAAGAACCAGTTTTGATACTCATGTTTAAATATGCTATTGGAGGCGACTACGTCATATCAAAGAACCAGTATTGATACTCATGTTTAAATATGCTATTGGAGGCGACTACGTCATATCAAAGAACCAGTATTGATACTCATGTTTAAATATGCTATTGAAGGCGCCTCGGTCATATCAAAGAACCAGTTTTGATACTCATGTTTAAATATGCTATTGAAGGCGCCTCGGTCATATCAAAGAACCAGTGTTGATACTCATGTGTAAATATGCTATTGGAAGCGCCTCGGTCATATCAAAGAACCAGTTTTGATACTTATATTTAAATATGCTATTGGAGGCGCCTCGGTCATATCAAAGAACCAGTTTTGATACTCATGTTTAAATATGCTATTGGAGGCGACTACGTCATATCAAAGAACCAGTTTTGATACTCATGTTTAAATATGCTATTGAAGGCGCCTCGGTCATATCAAAGAACCAGTTTTGATACTCATGTTTAAATATGCTATTGGAGGCGACTACGTCATATCAAAGAACCAGTATTGATACTCATGTTTAAATATGCTATTGGAGGCGACTACGTCATATCAAAGAACCAGTATTGATACTCATGTTTAAATATGCTATTGGAGGCGCCTCGGTCATATCAAAGAACCAGTTTTGATACTCATGTTTAAATATGCTATTGGAGGCGACTACGTCATATCAAAGAACCAGTTTTGATACTCATGTTTAAATATGCTATTGAAGGCGCCTCGGTCATATCAAAGAACCAGTTTTGATACTCATGTTTAAATATGCTATTGGAGGCGACTACGTCATATCAAAGAACCAGTATTGATACTCATGTTTAAATATGCTATTGGAGGCGACTACGTCATATCAAAGAACCAGTATTGATACTCATGTTTAAATATGCTATTGAAGGCGCCTCGGTCATATCAAAGAACCAGTTTTGATACTCATGTTTAAATATGCTATTGGAGGCGCCTCGGTCATATCAAAGAATCAGTTTTGATACTCATGTGTAAATATGCTATTGGAGGCGCCTCGGTCATATCAAAGAAGCAGTTTTGATACTCATGTTTAAATATGCTATTGGAGGCGCCTCGGTCATATCAAAGAACTAGTTTTGATACTCATGTTTAAATATGCTATTGAAGGCGCCTCGGTCACATCAAAGAATCAGTTTTGATACTCATGTTTAAATATGCTATTGGAGGCGCCTCGGTCATATCAAAGAATCAGTTTTGATACTCATGTTTAAATATGCTATTGGAGGCGCCTCGGTCATATCAAAGAACCAGTATTGATACTCATGTTTAAATATGCTATTGGAAGCGCCTCGGTCATATCAAAGAACCAGTATTGATACTCATGTTTAAATATGCTATTGAAGGCGCCTCGGTCATATTAAAGAACCAGTTTTGATACTCATGTTTAAATATGCTATTGGAGGCGCCTCGGTCATATCAAAGAACCACTTTTGATACTCATGTTTAAATATGGTATCGGAGGCGCCTCGTCATATCAAAGAACCAGTTTTGATACTCATGTTTAAATATGCTATTAGAGGCGCCTCGGTCATATCAAAGAACCAGTTTTGATACTCATGTTTAAATATGCTAATGGAGGCGCCTCGGTCATATCAAAGAACCAGTTTTGATACTCATGTTTAAATATGCTATTAGAGGCGCCTCGGTCATATCAAAGAACCAGTTTTGATACTCATGTTTAAATATGCTATTGGAGGCGCCTCGGTCATATCAAAGAACCAGTTTTGATACTCATGTTTAAATATGCTATTGGAGGCGCCTCGGTCATATCAAAGAACCAGTTTTGATACTCATGTTTAAATATGCTATTGGAGGCGCCTCGGTCACATCAAAGAACCAGTTTTGATACTCATGTTTAAATATGCTATTGGAGGCGCCTCGGTCATATCAAAGAACCAGTTTTGATACTCATGTTTAAATATGCTATTAGAGGCGCCTCGGTCATATCAAAGAACCAGTTTTGATACTCATGTTTAAATATGCTATTGGAGGCGCCTCGGTCATATCAAAGAACCAGTTTTGATACTCATGTTTAAATATGCTATTAGAGGCGCCTCGGTCATATCAAAGAACCAGTTTTGATACTCATGTTTAAATATGCTATTGGAGGCGCCTCGGTCATATCAAAGAACCAGTTTTGATACTCATGTTTAAATATGCTATTGGAGGCGACTCGGTCATATCAAAGAACCAGTTTTGATACTCATGTTTAAATATGCTATTGGAGGCGCCTCGGTCATATCAAAGAACCAGTTTTGATACTCATGTTTAAATATGCTATTGGAGGCGCCTCGGTCATATCAAAGAACCAGTTTTGATACTCATGTTTAAATATGCTATTGGAGGCGACTCGGTCATATCAAAGAACCAGTTTTGATACTCATGTTTAAATATGCTATTGGAGGCGCCTCGGTCATATCAAAGAACCAGTTTTGATACTCATGTTTAAATATGCTATTGGAGGCGACTCGGTCATATCAAAGAACCAGTTTTGATACTCATGTTTAAATATGCTATTGGAGGCGCCTCGGTCATATCAAAGAACCAGTTTTGATACTCATGTTTAAATATGCTATTGGAGGCGCCTCGGTCATATCAAAGAACCAGTTTTGATACTCATGTTTAAATATGCTATTAGAGGCGCCTCGGTCATATCAAAGAACCAGTTTTGATACTCATGTTTAAATATGCTATTGGAGGCGCCTCGGTCATATCAAAGAACCAGTTTTGATACTCATGTTTAAATATGCTATTAGAGGCGCCTCGGTCATATCAAAGAACCAGTTTTGATACTCATGTTTAAATATGCTATTGGAGGCGCCTCGGTCATATCAAAGAACCAGTTTTGATACTCATGTTTAAATATGCTATTGGAGGCGACTCGGTCATATCAAAGAACCAGTTTTGATACTCATGTTTAAATATGCTATTGGAGGCGCCTCGGTCATATCAAAGAACCAGTTTTGATACTCATGTTTAAATATGCTATTAGAGGCGCCTCGGTCATATCAAAGAACCAGTTTTGATACTCATGTTTAAATATGCTATTGGAGGCGCCTCGGTCATATCAAAGAACCAGTTTTGATACTCATGTTTAAATATGCTATTAGAGGCGACTCGGTCATATCAAAGAACCAGTTTTGATACTCATGTTTAAATATGCTATTGGAGGCGCCTCGGTCATATCAAAGAACCAGTTTTGATACTCATGTTTAAATATGCTATTAGAGGCGCCTCGGTCATATCAAAGAACCAGTTTTGATACTCATGTTTAAATATGCTATTGGAGGCGCCTCGGTCATATCAAAGAACCAGTTTTGATACTCATGTTTAAATATGCTATTAGAGGCGCCTCGGTCATATCAAAGAACCAGTTTTGATACTCATGTTTAAATATGCTATTGGAGGCGCCTCGGTCATATCAAAGAACCAGTTTTGATACTCATGTTTAAATATGCTATTGGAGGCGACTCGGTCATATCAAAGAACCAGTTTTGATACTCATGTTTAAATATGCTATTGGAGGCGCCTCGGTCATATCAAAGAACCAGTTTTGATACTCATGTTTAAATATGCTATTAGAGGCGCCTCGGTCATATCAAAGAACCAGTTTTGATACTCATGTTTAAATATGCTATTGGAGGCGCCTCGGTCATATCAAAGAACCAGTTTTGATACTCATGTTTAAATATGCTATTGGAGGCGCCTCGGTCATATCAAAGAATCAGTTTTGATACTCATGTTTAAATATGCTATTGGAGGCGCCTCGGTCATATCAAAGAACCAGTTTTGATACTCATGTTTAAATATGCTATTGGAGGCGCCTCGGTCATATCAAAGAATCAGTTTTGATACTCATGTTTAAATATGCTATTAGAGGCGCCTCGGTCATATCAAAGAACCAGTTTTGATACTCATGTTTAAATATGCTATTGGAGGCGACTCGGTCATATCAAAGAACCAGTTTTGATACTCATGTTTAAATATGCTATTGGAGGCGCCTCGGTCATATCAAAGAACCAGTTTTGATACTCATGTTTAAATATGCTATTGGAGGCGCCTCGGTCATATCAAAGAACCAGTTTTGATACTCATGTTTAAATATGCTATTGGAGGCGCCTCGGTCATATCAAAGAACCAGTTTTGATACTCATGTTTAAATATGCTATTGGAGGCGCCTCGGTCATATCAAAGAACCAGTTTTGATACTCATGTTTAAATATGCTATTGGAGGCGCCTCGGTCATATCAAAGAACCAGTTTTGATACTCATGTTTAAATATGCTATTGGAGGCGCCTCGGTCATATCAAAGAACCAGTTTTGATACTCATGTTTAAATATGCTATTAGAGGCGCCTCGGTCATATCAAAGAACCAGTTTTGATACTCATGTTTAAATATGCTATTGGAGGCGCCTCGGTCATATCAAAGAACCAGTTTTGATACTCATGTTTAAATATGCTATTAGAGGCGCCTCGGTCATATCAAAGAACCAGTTTTGATACTCATGTTTAAATATGCTATTGGAGGCGCCTCGGTCATATCAAAGAACCAGTTTTGATACTCATGTTTAAATATGCTATTGGAGGCGACTCGGTCATATCAAAGAACCAGTTTTGATACTCATGTTTAAATATGCTATTGGAGGCGCCTCGGTCATATCAAAGAACCAGTTTTGATACTCATGTTTAAATATGCTATTGGAGGCGCCTCGGTCATATCAAAGAACCAGTTTTGATACTCATGTTTAAATATGCTATTGGAGGCGACTCGGTCATATCAAAGAACCAGTTTTGATACTCATGTTTAAATATGCTATTGGAGGCGCCTCGGTCATATCAAAGAACCAGTTTTGATACTCATGTTTAAATATGCTATTGGAGGCGACTCGGTCATATCAAAGAACCAGTTTTGATACTCATGTTTAAATATGCTATTGGAGGCGCCTCGGTCATATCAAAGAACCAGTTTTGATACTCATGTTTAAATATGCTATTGGAGGCGCCTCGGTCATATCAAAGAACCAGTTTTGATACTCATGTTTAAATATGCTATTAGAGGCGCCTCGGTCATATCAAAGAACCAGTTTTGATACTCATGTTTAAATAGGCTATTGGAGGCGCCTCGGTCATATCAAAGAACCAGTTTTGATACTCATGTTTAAATATGCTATTAGAGGCGCCTCGGTCATATCAAAGAACCAGTTTTGATACTCATGTTTAAATATGCTATTGGAGGCGCCTCGGTCATATCAAAGAACCAGTTTTGATACTCATGTTTAAATATGCTATTGGAGGCGACTCGGTCATATCAAAGAACCAGTTTTGATACTCATGTTTAAATATGCTATTGGAGGCGCCTCGGTCATATCAAAGAACCAGTTTTGATACTCATGTTTAAATATGCTATTGGAGGCGCCTCGGTCATATCAAAGAACCAGTTTTGATACTCATGTTTAAATATGCTATTGGAGGCGACTCGGTCATATCAAAGAACCAGTTTTGATACTCATGTTTAAATATGCTATTAGAGGCACCTCGGTCATATCAAAGAACCAGTTTTGATACTCATGTTTAAATATGCTATTGGAGGCGCCTCGGTCATATCAAAGAACCAGTTTTGATACTCATGTTTAAATATGCTATTAGAGGCGCCTCGGTCATATCAAAGAACCAGTTTTGATACTCATGTTTAAATATGCTATTAGAGGCACCTCGGTCATATCAAAGAACCAGTTTTGATACTCATGTTTAAATATGCTATTGGAGGCGACTCAGTCATATCAAAGAACCAGTCTTGATACTCATATTTAAATATGCTATTGGAGGTGCCTCGGTCATATCAAAGAACCAGTTTTGATACTCATGTTTAAATATACTATTGGAGGCGCCTACGTCATATCAAAGAACTAGTTTTTATACTCATGTTTAAATATGCTATTGGAGGCGCCTAAGTCTTATCAAAGAACCAATTTTGATACTCATGTTTAAATATGCTATTGGAGGCGCCTCGGTCATATCAAAGAACCAGTTTTGATACTCATGTTTTAATATGCTATTGGAGGCGCCTCGGTCATATCAAAGAACCAGTTTTGATACTCATGTTTGAATATGCTACTGGAGGCGCCTCGGTCATATCAAAGAACAAATTTTGATACCCATGTTTAAATATGCTATTGGAGGCGCCTCTGTCATATCAAAGAACCAGTTTTGATACTCATATTTAAATATGCTATTGAAGGCGCCTCGGTCATATCAAAGAACCAGTTTTGATACTCATGTTTAAATATGCTATTGGAGGCGCCTCGGTCATATCAAAGAACCAGTTTTGATACTCATATTTAAATATGCTATTGAAGGCGACTACGTCATATCAAAGAACCAGTTTTGATACTCATATTTAAATATGCTATTGAAGGCGCCTCGGTCATATCAAAGAACCAGTTTTGATACTCATGTTTAAATATGCTATTGGAGGCGCCTCAGTCATATCAAAGAACCAGTCTTGATACTCATGTTTAAATATGCTATTGGAGGCGCCTTGGTCATATCAAAGAACCAGTTTTGATACTCATGTTTAAATATGCTATTGGAGGCGACTCGGTCATATCAAAGAACCAGTTTTGATACTCATGTTTAAATATGCTATTGGAGGCGCCTCGGTCATATCAAAGAACCAGTTTTGATACCCATGTTTAAATATGCTATTGGAGGCGCCTCGGTCATATCAAAGAACCAGTTTTGATACTCATGTTTAAATATGCTATTGGAGGCGCCTCGGTCATATCAAAGAACCAGTTTTGATACTCATGTTTAAATATGCTATTGGAGGCGCCTCGGTCATATCAAAGAACCAGTTTTGATACTCATGTTTAAATATGCTATTAGAGGCGCCTCGGTCATATCAAAGAACCAGTTTTGATACTCATGTTTAAATATGCTATTGGAGGCGCCTCGGTCATATCAAAGAACCAATTTTGATACTCATGTTTAAATATGCTATTAGAGGCGCCTCGGTCATATCAAAGAACCAGTTTTGATACTAATGTTTAAATATGCTATTGGAGGCGCCTCGGTCATATCAAAGAACCAGTTTTGATACTCATGTTTAAATATGCTATTACAGGCGCCTCACTCATATCAAAGAACCAGTTTTGATACTCATGTTTAAATATGCTATTGGAGGCGCCTCGGTCATATCAAAGAACCAGTTTTGATACTCATGTTTAAATATGCTATTGGAGGCGCCTCGGTCATATCAAAGAACCAGTTTTGATACTCATGTTTAAATATGCTATTGGAGGCGCCTCGGTCATATCAAAGAACCAGTTTTGATACTCATGTTTAAATATGCTATTGGAGGCGCCTCGGTCATATCAAAGTACCAGTTTTGATACTCATGTTTAAATATGCTATTGGAGGCGCCTCGGTCATATCAAAGAACCAGTTTTGATACTCATGTTTAAATATGCTATTGAAGGCGCCTCGGTCATATCAAAGAACCAGTTTTGATACTCATTTTTTAAATATGCTATTGGAGGCGCCTCGGTCATATCAAAGAACCAGTTTTGATACCCATGTTTAAATATGCTATTGGAGGCGCCTAAGTCATATCAAAGAACCAATTTTGATACTCATGTTTAAATATGCTATTGGAGGCGACTCGGTCATATCAAAGAACCAGTTTTGATAGTCATGTTTTAATATGCTATTGGAGGCGCCTCGGTCATATCAAAGAACCAGTTTTGATACTCATGTTTGAATATGCTACTGGAGGCGCCTCGGTCATATCAAAGAACCAATTTTGATACCCATGTTTAAATATGCTATTGTAGGCGCCTCTGTCATATCAAAGAACCAGTTTTGATACTCATATTTTAATATGCTATTGAAGGCGCCTCGGTCATATCAAAGAACCAGTTTTGATACTCATGTTTAAATATGCTATTGGAGGCGCCTCGGTCATATCAAAGAACCAGTTTTGATACTCATATTTAAATATGCTATTGAAGGCGACTACGTCATATCAAAGAACCAGTTTTGATACTCATATTTAAATATGCTATTGAAGGCGCCTCGGTCATATCAAAGAACCAGTTTTGATACCCATGTTTAAATATGCTATTGGAGGCGCCTCGGTCATATCAAAGAACCAGTTTTGATACTCATGTTTAAATATGCTATTGGAGGCGCCTCGGTCATATCAAAGAACCAGTTTTGATACTCATGTTTAAATATGCTATTGGAGGCGCCTCAGTCATATTAAAGAACCAGTTTTGATACTCATGTTTAAATATGCTATTGGAGGCGCCTCGGTCATATCAAAGAACCAGTTTTGATACTCATTTTTTAAATATGCTATTACAGGCGCCTCGGTCATATCAAAGAACCAGTTTTGATACCCATGTTTAAATATGCTATTGGAGGCGCCTAAGTCATATCAAAGAACCAATTTTGATACTCATGTTTAAATATGCTATTGGAGGCGACTCGGTCATATCAAAGAACCAGTTTTGATACTCATGTTTTAATATGCTATTGGAGGCGCCTCGGTCATATCAAAGAACCAGTTTTGATACTCATGTTTGAATATGCTACTGGAGGCGCCTCGGTCATATCAAAGAACCAATTTTGATACCCATGTTTAAATATGCTATTGGAGGCGCCTCTGTCATATCAAAGAACCAGTTTTGATACTCATATTTAAATATGCTATTGAAGGCGCCTCGGTCATATCAAAGAACCAGTTTTGATACTCATGTTTAAATATGCTATTGGAGGCGCCTCGGTCATATCAAAGAACCAGTTTTGATACTCATATTTAAATATGCTATTGAAGGCGACTACGTCATATCAAAGAACCAGTTTTGATACTCATATTTAAATATGCTATTGAAGGCGCCTCGGTCATATCAAAGAACCAGTTTTGATACCCATGTTTAAATATGCTATTGGAGGCGCCTCGGTCATATCAAAGAACCAGTTTTGATACTCATGTTTAAATATGCTATTGGAGGCGCCTCGGTCATATCAAAGAACCAGTTTTGATACTCATGTTTAAATATGCTATTGGAGGCGCCTCAGTCATATTAAAGAACCAGTTTTGATACTCATGTTTAAATATGCTATTGGAGGCGCCTCGGTCATATCAAAGAACCACTTTTGATACTCATGTTTAAATATGGTATCGGAGGCGCCTCGTCATATCAAAAAACCAGTCTTGATACTCATGTTTAAATATGCTATTAGAGGCGCCTCGGTCATATCAAAGAACCAGTTTTGATACTCATGTTTAAATATGCTATTGGAGGCGACTCGGTCATATCAAAGAACCAGTTTTGATACTCATGTTTAAATATGCTATTGGAGGCGCCTCGGTCATATCAAAGAACCAGTTTTGATACTCATGTTTAAATATGCTATTGGAGGCACCTCGGTCATATCAAAGAACCAGTTTTGATACTCATGTTTAAATATGCTATTAGAGGCGCCTCGGTCATATCAAAGAACCAGTTTTGATACTCATGTTTAAATATGCTATTGGAGGCGACTCGGTCATATCAAAGAACCAGTTTTGATACTCATGTTTAAATATGCTATTGGAGGCGCCTCGGTCATATCAAAGAACCAGTTTTGATACTCATGTTTAAATATGCTATTAGAGGCGCCTCGGTCATATCAAAGAACCAGTTTTGATACTCATGTTTAAATATGCTATTAGAGGCGCCTCGGTCATATCAAAGAACCAGTTTTGATACTCATATTTAAATATGCTATTGAAGGCGCCTCGGTCATATCAAAGAACCAGTTTTGATACTCATGTTTAAATATGCTATTGGAGGCGCCTCAGTCATATCAAAGAACCAGTCTTGATACTCATGTTTAAATATGCTATTGGAGGCGCCTTGGTCATATCAAAGAACCAGTTTTGATACTCATGTTTAAATATGCTATTGGAGGCGACTCGGTCATATCAAAGAACCAGTTTTGATACTCATGTTTAAATATGCTATTGGAGGCGCCTCGGTCATATCAAAGAACCAGTTTTGATACCCATGTTTAAATATGCTATTGGAGGCGCCTCGGTCATATCAAAGAACCAGTTTTGATACTCATGTTTAAATATGCTATTGGAGGCGCCTCGGTCATATCAAAGAACCAGTTTTGATACTCATGTTTAAATATGCTATTGGAGGCGCCTCGGTCATATCAAAGAACCAGTTTTGATACTCATGTTTAAATATGCTATTGGAGGCGCCTCGGTCATATTAAAGAACCAGTTTTGATACTCATGTTTAAATATGCTATTGGAGGCGCCTCGGTCATATCAAAGAACCACTTTTGATACTCATGTTTAAATATGCTATTGGAGGCGCCTCGGTCATATCAAAGAACCAGTTTTGATACTCATGTTTAAATATGCTATTGGAGGCGCCTCGGTCATATTAAAGAACCAGTTTTGATACTCATGTTTAAATATGCTATTGGAGGCGCCTCGGTCATATCAAAGAACCACTTTTGATACTCATGTTTAAATATGCTATTGGAGGCGCCTCGGTCATATCAAAGAACCAGTTTTGATACTCATGTTTAAATATGCTATTGGAGGCGCCTCGGTCATATTAAAGAACCAGTTTTGATACTCATGTTTAAATATGCTATTGGAGGCGCCTCGGTCATATCAAAGAACCACTTTTGATACTCATGTTTAAATATGGTATCGGAGGCGCCTCGTCATATCAAAAAACCAGTCTTGATACTCATGTTTAAATATGCTATTAGAGGCGCCTCGGTCATATCAAAGAACCAGTTTTGATACTCATATTTAAATATGCTATTGAAGGCGCCTCGGTCATATCAAAGAACCAGTTTTGATACTCATGTTTAAATATGCTATTGGAGGCGCCTCGGTCATATCAAAGAACCAGTTTTGATACTCATATTTAAATATGCTATTGAAGGCGACTACGTCATATCAAAGAACCAGTTTTGATACTCATATTTAAATATGCTATGTAAGGCGCCTCGGTCATATCAAAGAACCAGTTTTGATACCCATGTTTAAATATGCTATTGGAGGCGCCTCGGTCATATCAAAGAACCAGTTTTGATACTCATGTTTAAATATGCTATTGGAGGCGCCTCGGTCATATCAAAGAACCAGTTTTGATACTCATGTTTAAATATGCTATTGGAGGCGCCTCGGTCATATTAAAGAACCAGTTTTGATACTCATGTTTAAATATGCTATTGGAGGCGCCTCGGTCATATCAAAGAACCACTTTTGATACTCATGTTTAAATATGCTATTGGAGGCGCCTCGGTCATATCAAAGAACCAGTTTTGATACTCATGTTTAAATATGCTATTGGAGGCGCCTCGGTCATATTAAAGAACCAGTTTTGATACTCATGTTTAAATATGCTATTGGAGGCGCCTCGGTCATATCAAAGAACCAGTTTTGATACTCATGTTTAAATATGCTATTGGAGGCGCCTCGGTCATATCAAAGAACCAGTTTTGATACTCATGTTTAAATATGCTATTGGAGGCGCCTCGGTCATATTAAAGAACCAGTTTTGATACTCATGTTTAAATATGCTATTGGAGGCGCCTCGGTCATATCAAAGAACCACTTTTGATACTCATGTTTAAATATGGTATCGGAGGCGCCTCGTCATATCAAAAAACCAGTCTTGATACTCATGTTTAAATATGCTATTAGAGGCGCCTCGGTCATATCAAAGAACCAGTTTTGATACTCATGTTTAAATATGCTATTGGAGGCGACTCGGTCATATCAAAGAACCAGTTTTGATACTCATGTTTAAATATGCTATTGGAGGCGCCTCGGTCATATCAAAGAACCAGTTTTGATACTCATGTTTAAATATGCTATTGGAGGCACCTCGGTCATATCAAAGAACCAGTTTTGATACTCATGTTTAAATATGCTATTAGAGGCGCCTCGGTCATATCAAAGAACCAGTTTTGATACTCATGTTTAAATATGCTATTGGAGGCGACTCGGTCATATCAAAGAACCAGTTTTGATACTCATGTTTAAATATGCTATTGGAGGCGCCTCGGTCATATCAAAGAACCAGTTTTGATACTCATGTTTAAATATGCTATTAGAGGCGCCTCGGTCATATCAAAGAACCAGTTTTGATACTCATGTTTAAATATGCTATTAGAGGCGCCTCGGTCATATCAAAGAACCAGTTTTGATACTCATGTTTAAATATGCTATTGGAGGCGACTCGGTCATATCAAAGAACCAGTTTTGATACTCATGTTTAAATATGCTATTGGAGGCGCCTCGGTCATATCAAAGAACCAGTTTTGATACTCATGTTTAAATATGGTATCGGAGGCGCCTCGTCATATCAAAAAACCAGTCTTGATACTCATGTTTAAATATGCTATTAGAGGCGCCTCGGTCATATCAAAGAACCAGTTTTGATACTCATGTTTAAATATGCTATTGGAGGCGACTCGGTCATATCAAAGAACCAGTTTTGATACTCATGTTTAAATATGCTATTGGAGGCGCCTCGGTCATATCAAAGAACCAGTTTTGATACTCATGTTTAAATATGCTATTGGAGGCACCTCGGTCATATCAAAGAACCAGTTTTGATACTCATGTTTAAATATGCTATTAGAGGCGCCTCGGTCATATCAAAGAACCAGTTTTGATACTCATGTTTAAATATGCTATTGGAGGCGACTCGGTCATATCAAAGAACCAGTTTTGATACTCATGTTTAAATATGCTATTGGAGGCGCCTCGGTCATATCAAAGAACCAGTTTTGATACTCATGTTTAAATATGCTATTGGAGGCACCTCGGTCATATCAAAGAACCAGTTTTGATACTCATGTTTAAATATGCTATTGGAGGCACCCCGGTCATATCAAAGAACCAGTTTTGATACTCATGTTTAAATATGCTATTGGAGGCGCTTCAGTCATATCAAAGAACCAGTTTTGATACTCATGTTTAAATATGCTATTGAAGGCGCCTCGGTCATATCAAAGAACCAGTTTTGATACTCATGTTTAAATATGCTATTGGACGCGCCTCGGTCATATCAAAGAACCAGTTTTGATACTCATGTTTAAATATGCTATTGGAGGCGCCTCGGTCATATCAAAGAACCAGTTTTGATACTCATATTTAAATATGCTATTGGACGCGCCTCGGTCATATCAAAGAACCAGTTTTCATACTCACGTTTAAATATGCTATTGAAGGCGCCTCGGTCATATCAAAGAACCAGTTTTGATACTCATGTTTAAATATGCTATTGGACGCGCCTCGGTCATATCAAAGAACCAGTTTTCATACTCACGTTTAAATATGCTATTGAAGGCGCCTCAGTCATATCAAAGAACCAGTTTTGATACTCATGTTTAAATATGCTATTGGAGGCGCCTCGGTCATATCAAAGAACCAGTTTTGATACTCATGTTTAAATATGCTATTGGAGGCGCCTCGGTCATATCAAAGAACCAGTTTTGATACTCATGTTTAAATATGCTATTGGAGGCGCCTCGGTCATATCAAAGAACCAGTTTTGATACTCATGTTTAAATATGCTATTGGAGGCGCCTCGGTCATATCAAAGAACCAGTTTTGATACTCATGTTTAAATATGCTATTGGAGGCGCCTCGGTCATATCAAAGAACCAGTTTTTATACTCATGTTTAAATATGCTATTGGAGGCGCCTCGGTCATATCAAAGAACCAGTTTTGATACTCATGTTTAAATATGCTATTGGAGGCGCCTCGGTCATATCAAAGAACCAGTTTTTATACTCATGTTTAAATATGCTATTGGAGGCGCCTCGGTCATATCAAAGAACCAGTTTTGATACTCATGTTTAAATATGCTATTGGAGGCGCCTCGGTCATATTAAAGAAGCAGTTTTGATACTCATGTTTAAATATGCTATTGGAGGCGCCTCGGTCATATCAAAGAACTAATTTTGATACCCATGTTTAAATATGCTATTGGAGGCGCCTCGGTCATATCAAAGAACCAGTTTTGATACTCATGTTTAAATATGCTATTGGAGGCACCTCGGTCATATCAAAGAACCAGTTTTGATACTCATGTTTAAATATGCTCTTGAAGGCGCCTCGGTCATATCAAAGAACCAGTTTTGATACTCATGTTTAAATATGCTATTGGAGGCGCCTCGGTCATATCAAAGAACCAGTTTTGATACTCATGTTTAAATATGCTATTGGAGGCGCCTCGGTCATATCAAAGAACCAGTTTTGATACTCATGTTTAAATATACTATTGGAGGCGCCTCGGTCATATCAAAGAACCAGTTTTGATACTCATGTTTAAAGATGCTATTGGAGGCGCCTCGGTCATATCAAAGAACCAGTTTTGATACTCATGTTTAAATATGCTATTGGAGGCGCCTCGGTCATATCAAAGAACCAGTTTTGATACTCATGTTTAAATATGCTATTGGAGGCGCCTCGGTCATATTAAAGAACCAGTTTTGATACTCATGTTTAAATATGCTATTGGAGGCACCTCGGTCATATCAAAGAACTAATTTTGATACCCATGTTTAAATATGCTATTGGAGGCGCCTCGGTCATATCAAAGAACCAGTTTTGATACTCATGTTTAAATATGCTATTGGAGGCGCCTCGGTCATATCAAAGAACCAGTTTTGATACTCATGTTTAAATATACTATTGGAGGCGCCTCGGTCATATCAAAGAACCAGTTTTGATACTCATGTTTAAATATGCTATTGGAGGCGCCTCGGTCATATCAAAGAACCAGTTTTGATACTCATGTTTAAATATGCTATTGGAGGCGCCTCGGTCATATCAAAGAACCAGTTTTGATACTCATGTTTACATATGCTATTGGAGGCGCCTCGGTCATATCAAAGAACCAGTTTTTATACTCATGTTTAAATATGCTATTGGAGGCGCCTCGGTCATATCAAAGAACCAGTTTTGATACTCATGTTTAAATATGCTATTGGAGGCGCCTCGGTCATATCAAAGAACCAGTTTTGATACTCATGTTTAAATATACTATTGGAGGCGCCTCGGTCATATCAAAGAACCAGTTTTGATACTCATGTTTAAATATGCTATTGGAGGCGCCTCGGTCATATCAAAGAACCAGTTTTTATACTCATGTTTAAATATGCTATTGGAGGCGCCTCGGTCATATCAAAGAACCAGTTTTGATACTCATGTTTAAATATGCTATTGGAGGCGCCTCGGTCATATCAAAGAACCAGTTTTGATACTCATGTTTAAATATGCTATTGGAGGCACCCCGGTCATATCAAAGAACCAGTTTTGATACTCATGTTTAAATATGCTATTGGAGGCGCTTCAGTCATATCAAAGAACCAGTTTTGATACTCATGTTTAAATATGCTATTGAAGGCGCCTCGGTCATATCAAAGAACCAGTTTTGATACTCATGTTTAAATATGCTATTGGACGCGCCTCGGTCATATCAAAGAACCAGTTTTGATACTCATGTTTAAATATGCTATTGGAGGCGCCTCGGTCATATCAAAGAACCAGTTTTGATACTCATATTTAAATATGCTATTGGACGCGCCTCGGTCATATCAAAGAACCAGTTTTCATACTCACGTTTAAATATGCTATTGAAGGCGCCTCGGTCATATCAAAGAACCAGTTTTGATACTCATGTTTAAATATGCTATTGGACGCGCCTCGGTCATATCAAAGAACCAGTTTTGATACTCATGTTTAAATATGCTATTGGAGGCGCCTCGGTCATATCAAAGAACCAGTTTTGATACTCATGTTTAAATATGCTATTAGAGGCGCCTCGGTCATATCAAAGAACCAGTTTTGATACTCATGTTTAAATATGCTATTGGAGGCGCCTCGGTCATATCAAAGAACCAGTTTTGATACTCATGTTTAAATATGCTATTGGAGGCGCCTCGGTCATATCAAAAAACCAGTTTTGATACTCATGTTTTAATATGCTATTGGAGGCGCCTCAGTCATATCAAAGAACCAGTTTTGATACTCATGTTTAAATATGCTATTGGAGGCGCCTCGGTCATATCAAAGAACCAGTTTTGATACTCATGTTTAAATATGCTATTGGAGGCGCCTCGGTCATATCAAAGAACCAGTTTTGATACTCAAGTTTAAATATGCTATTGGAGGCGCCTCGGTCATATCAAAGAACCAGTTTTGATACTCATGTTTAAATATGCTATTAAAGGCGCCTCGGTCGTATCAAAGAACCAGTTTTGATACTCATGTTTAAATATGCTATTGGAGGCGCCTCGGTCATATCAAAGAACCAGTTTTGATACTCATGTTTAAATATGCTATTGGAGGCGCCTCGGTCGTATCAAAGAACCAGTTTTGATACTCATGTTTAAATATGCTATTGGAGGCGCCTCGGTCATATCAAAGAACCAGTTTTGATACTCATGTTTAAATATGCTATTGGAGGCGCCTCGGTCATATCAAAGAACCAGTTTTGATACTCAAGTTTTAAATATGCTATTGGAGGCGCCTCGGTCATATCAAAGAACCAGTTTTGATACTCATGTTTAAATATGCTATTGGAGGCGCCTCGGTCGTATCAAAGAACCAGTTTTGATACTCATGTTTAAATATGCTATTGGAGGCGCCTCGGTCATATCAAAGAACCAGTTTTGATACTCATGTTTAAATATGCTATTGGAGGCGCCTCGGTCATATCAAAGAACCAGTTTTGATACTCAAGTTTTAAATATGCTATTGGAGGCGCCTCGGTCATATCAAAGAACCAGTTTTGATACTCATGTTTAAATATGCTATTGGAGGCGCCTCAGTCATATCAAAGAACCAGTTTTGATACTCATGTTTAAATATGCTATTGGAGGCGCCTCGGTCATATCAAAGAACCAGTTTTGATACTCATGTTTAAATATGCTATTGGAGGCGCCTCGGTCATATCAAAGAACCAGTTTTGATACTCATGTTTAAATATGCTATTGGAGGCGCCTCGGTCGTATCAAAGAACCAGTTTTGATACTCATGTTTAAATATGCTATTGGAGGCGCCTCGGTCATATCAAAGAACCAGTTTTGATACTCATGTTTAAATATGCTATTGGAGGCGCCTCGGTCATATTAAAGAACCAGTTTTGATACTCATGTTTAAATATGCTATTGGAGGCGCCTCGGTCATATCAAAGAACTAATTTTGATACCCATGTTTAAATATGCTATTGGAGGCGCCTCGGTCATATCAAAGAACCAGTTTTGATACTCATGTTTAAATATGCTATTGGAGGCACCTCGGTCATATCAAAGAACCAGTTTTGATACTCATGTTTAAATATGCTCTTGAAGGCGCCTCGGTCATATCAAAGAACCAGTTTTGATACTCATGTTTAAATATGCTATTGGAGGCGCCTCGGTCATATCAAAGAACCAGTTTTGATACTCATGTTTAAATATGCTATTGGAGGCGCCTCGGTCATATCAAAGAACCAGTTTTGATACTCATGTTTAAATATACTATTGGAGGCGCCTCGGTCATATCAAAGAACCAGTTTTGATACTCATGTTTAAATATGCTATTGGAGGCGCCTCGGTCATATCAAAGAACCAGTTTTGATACTCATGTTTAAATATGCTATTGGAGGCGCCTCGGTCATATCAAAGAACCAGTTTTGATACTCATGTTTAAATATGCTATTGGAGGCGCCTCGGTCATATTAAAGAACCAGTTTTGATACTCATGTTTAAATATGCTATTGGAGGCACCTCGGTCATATCAAAGAACTAATTTTGATACCCATGTTTAAATATGCTATTGGAGGCGCCTCGGTCATATCAAAGAACCAGTTTTGATACTCATGTTTAAATATGCTATTGGAGGCGCCTCGGTCATATCAAAGAACCAGTTTTGATACTCATGTTTAAATATACTATTGGAGGCGCCTCGGTCATATCAAAGAACCAGTTTTGATACTCATGTTTAAATATGCTATTGGAGGCGCCTCGGTCATATCAAAGAACCAGTTTTGATACTCATGTTTAAATATGCTATTGGAGGCGCCTCGGTCATATCAAAGAACCAGTTTTGATACTCATGTTTACATATGCTATTGGAGGCGCCTCGGTCATATCAAAGAACCAGTTTTTATACTCATGTTTAAATATGCTATTGGAGGCGCCCCGGTCATATCAAAGAACCAGTTTTGATACTCATGTTTAAATATGCTATTGGAGGCGCCTCGGTCATATCAAAGAACCAGTTTTGATACTCATGTTTAAATATACTATTGGAGGCGCCTCGGTCATATCAAAGAACCAGTTTTGATACTCATGTTTAAATATGCTATTGGAGGCGCCTCGGTCATATCAAAGAACCAGTTTTTATACTCATGTTTAAATATGCTATTGGAGGCGCCTCGGTCATATCAAAGAACCAGTTTTGATACTCATGTTTAAATATGCTATTGGAGGCGCCTCGGTCATATCAAAGAACCAGTTTTGATACTCATGTTTAAATATGCTATTGGAGGCACCCCGGTCATATCAAAGAACCAGTTTTGATACTCATGTTTAAATATGCTATTGGAGGCGCTTCAGTCATATCAAAGAACCAGTTTTGATACTCATGTTTAAATATGCTATTGAAGGCGCCTCGGTCATATCAAAGAACCAGTTTTGATACTCATGTTTAAATATGCTATTGGACGCGCCTCGGTCATATCAAAGAACCAGTTTTGATACTCATGTTTAAATATGCTATTGGAGGCGCCTCGGTCATATCAAAGAACCAGTTTTGATACTCATATTTAAATATGCTATTGGACGCGCCTCGGTCATATCAAAGAACCAGTTTTCATACTCACGTTTAAATATGCTATTGAAGGCGCCTCGGTCATATCAAAGAACCAGTTTTGATACTCATGTTTAAATATGCTATTGGACGCGCCTCGGTCATATCAAAGAACCAGTTTTGATACTCATGTTTAAATATGCTATTGGAGGCGCCTCGGTCATATCAAAGAACCAGTTTTGATACTCATGTTTAAATATGCTATTAGAGGCGCCTCGGTCATATCAAAGAACCAGTTTTGATACTCATGTTTAAATATGCTATTGGAGGCGCCTCGGTCATATCAAAGAACCAGTTTTGATACTCATGTTTAAATATGCTATTGGAGGCGCCTCGGTCATATCAAAAAACCAGTTTTGATACTCATGTTTTAATATGCTATTGGAGGCGCCTCAGTCATATCAAAGAACCAGTTTTGATACTCATGTTTAAATATGCTATTGGAGGCGCCTCGGTCATATCAAAGAACCAGTTTTGATACTCATGTTTAAATATGCTATTGGAGGCGCCTCGGTCATATCAAAGAACCAGTTTTGATACTCAAGTTTAAATATGCTATTGGAGGCGCCTCGGTCATATCAAAGAACCAGTTTTGATACTCATGTTTAAATATGCTATTAAAGGCGCCTCGGTCGTATCAAAGAACCAGTTTTGATACTCATGTTTAAATATGCTATTGGAGGCGCCTCGGTCATATCAAAGAACCAGTTTTGATACTCATGTTTAAATATGCTATTGGAGGCGCCTCGGTCGTATCAAAGAACCAGTTTTGATACTCATGTTTAAATATGCTATTGGAGGCGCCTCGGTCATATCAAAGAACCAGTTTTGATACTCATGTTTAAATATGCTATTGGAGGCGCCTCGGTCATATCAAAGAACCAGTTTTGATACTCAAGTTTTAAATATGCTATTGGAGGCGCCTCGGTCATATCAAAGAACCAGTTTTGATACTCATGTTTAAATATGCTATTGGAGGCGCCTCGGTCGTATCAAAGAACCAGTTTTGATACTCATGTTTAAATATGCTATTGGAGGCGCCTCGGTCATATCAAAGAACCAGTTTTGATACTCATGTTTAAATATGCTATTGGAGGCGCCTCGGTCATATCAAAGAACCAGTTTTGATACTCAAGTTTTAAATATGCTATTGGAGGCGCCTCGGTCATATCAAAGAACCAGTTTTGATACTCATGTTTAAATATGCTATTGGAGGCGCCTCAGTCATATCAAAGAACCAGTTTTGATACTCATGTTTAAATATGCTATTGGAGGCGCCTCGGTCATATCAAAGAACCAGTTTTGATACTCATGTTTAAATATGCTATTGGAGGCGCCTCGGTCATATCAAAGAACCAGTTTTGATACTCATGTTTAAATATGCTATTGGAGGCGCCTCGGTCGTATCAAAGAACCAGTTTTGATACTCATGTTTAAATATGCTATTGGAGGCGCCTCGGTCATATCAAAGAACCAGTTTTGATACTCATGTTTAAATATGCTATTGGAGGCGCCTCGGTCATATCAAAGAACCAGTTTTGATACTCATGTTTAAATATGCTATTGGAGGCGCCTACGTTATATCGAAGAACCAGTTTTGGTACTCATGTTTAAATATGCTATTGGAGGCGCCTCGGTCATATCAAAGAACCAGTCTTGATACTAATGTTCAAATATGCTATTGGAGGCGCCTACGTCATATCGAAGAACCAGTTTTGATACTCATGTTTAAATATGCTATTGGAGGCGCCTCGGTCATATCAAAGAACCAGTCTTGATACTCATGTTTAAATATGCTATTGGAGGCGCCTACGTCATATCAAAGAACTAGTTTTGATACTCATGTTTAAATATGCTATTGGAGGCGCCTCGGTCATATCAAAGAATCAGTTTTGATACTCATGTTTAAATATGCTATTGGAGGCGCCTCGGTCATATCAAAGAACTAGTTTTGATACTCATGTTTAAATATGCTATTGGAGGCGCCTCGGTCATATCAAAGAACCAGTCTTGATACTCATGTTTAAATATGCTATTGGAGGCGCCTCGGTCATATCAAAGAATCAGTTTTGATACTCATGTTTAAATATGCTATTGGAGGCGCCTCGGTCATATCAAAGAACTAGTTTTGATACTCATGTTTAAATATGCTATTGGAGGCGCCTACGTCATATCAAAGAACTAGTTTTGATACTCATGTTTAAATATGCTATTGGAGGCGCCGCGGTCATATCAAAGAATCAGTTTTGATACTCATGTTTAAATATGCTATTGGAGGCGCCTCGGTCATATCAAAGAACTAGTTTTGATACTCATGTTTAAATATGCTATTGGAGGCGCCTACGTCATATCAAAGAACTAGTTTTGATACTCATGTTTAAATATGCTATTGGAGGCGCCTCGGTCATATCAAAGAACCAGTTTTGATACTCATGTTTTAATATGCTATTGGAGGCGCCTACGTCATATCAAAGAACTTGTTTTGATACTCATGTTTAAATATGCTATTGGAGGCGCCTCGGTCATATCAAAGAACCAGTTTTGATACTCATGTTTTAATATGCTATTGGAGGCGCCTACGTCATATCAAAGAACTAGTTTTGATACTCATGTTTAAATATGCTATTGGAGGCGCCTCGGTCATATCAAAGAACCAGTTTTGATACTCATGTTTAAATATGCTATTGGAGGCGCCTCGGTCATATCAAAGAACCAGTTTTGATACTCATGTTTAAATATGCTATTGGAGGCGCCTAGGTCATATCAAAGAACCAGTTTTGATACTCATGTTTAAATATGCTATTGGAGGCGCCTCGGTCATATCAAAGAACCAGTTTTGATACTCAAGTTTTAAATATGCTATTGGAGGCGTCTCGGTCATATCAAAGAACCAGTTTTGATACTCAAGTTTTAAATATGCTATTGGAGGCGTCTCGGTCATATCAAAGAACCAGTTTTGATACTCAAGTTTTAAATATGCTATTGAAGGCGTCTCGGTCATATCAAAGAACCAGTTTTGATACTCAAGTTTTAAATATGCTATTGGAGGCGCCTCGGTCATATCAAAGAACCAGTTTTGATACTCATGTTTAAATATGCTGTTGGAAGCGCCTCGGTCATATCAAAGAACCAGTTTTGATACCCACGTTTAAATATGCTATTGGAGGCATCTCGGTCATATCAAAGAACCAGTTTTGATACACATTTTTAAATATGCTATTGGAGGCATCTCGGTCATATCAAAGAACCAGTTTTGATACACATTTTTAAATATGCTATTGGAGGCGCCTCGGTCATATCAAAGAACCAGTTTTGATACACATGTTTAAATATGCTATTGGAGGCATCTCGGTCATATCAAAGAACCAGTTTTGATACACATGTTTAAATATGCTATTGGAGGCATCTCGGTCATATCAAAGAACCAGTTTTGATACACATGTTTAAATATGCTATTGGAGGCATCTCGGTCATATCAAAGAACCAGTTTTGATACACATGTTTAAATATGCTATTGGAGGCATCTCGGTCATATCAAAGAACCAGTTTTGATACACATGTTTAAATATGCTATTGGAGGCATCTCGGTCATATCAAAGAACCAGTTTTGATACACATTTTTAAATATGCTATTGGAGGCGCCTCGGTCATATCAAAGAACCAGTTTTGATACACATGTTTAAATATGCTATTGGAGGCGCCTCGGTCATATCAAAGAACCAGTTTTGATACACATGTTTAAATATGCTATTGGAGGCATCTCGGTCATATCAAAGAACCAGTTTTGATACACATGTTTAAATATGCTATTGGAGGCATCTCGGTCATATCAAAGAACCAGTTTTGATACACATTTTTAAATATGCTATTGGAGGCGCCTCGGTCATATCAAAGAACCAGTTTTGATACACATGTTTAAATATGCTATTGGAGGCGCCTCGGTCATATCAAAGAACCAGTTTTGATACACATGTTTAAATATGCTATTGGAGGCATCTCGGTCATATCAAAGAACCAGTTTTGATACACATTTTTAAATATGCTATTGGAGGCGCCTCGGTCATATCAAAGAACCAGTTTTGATACACATGTTTAAATATGCTATTGGAGGCGCCTCGGTCATATCAAAGAACCAGTTTTGATACACATTTTTAAATATGCTATTGGAGGCGCCTCGGTCATATCAAAGAACCAGTTTTGATACACATGTTTAAATATGCTATTGGAGGCGCCTCGGTCATATCAAAGAACCAGTTTTGATACACATGTTTAAATATGCTATTGGAGGCATCTCGGTCATATCAAAGAACCAGTTTTGATACACATTTTTAAATATGCTATTGGAGGCGCCTCGGTCATATCAAAGAACCAGTTTTGATACACATGTTTAAATATGCTATTGGAGGCATCTCGGTCATATCAAAGAACCAGTTTTGATACACATGTTTAAATATGCTATTGGAGGCATCTCGGTCATATCAAAGAACCAGTTTTGATACACATTTTTAAATATGCTATTGGAGGCGCCTCGGTCATATCAAAGAACCAGTTTTGATACACATGTTTAAATATGCTATTGGAGGCATCTCGGTCATATCAAAGAACCAGTTTTGATACACATGTTTAAATATGCTATTGGAGGCATCTCGGTCATATCAAAGAACCAGTTTTGATACACATGTTTAAATATGCTATTGGAGGCATCTCGGTCATATCAAAGAACCAGTTTTGATACACATGTTTAAATATGCTATTGGAGGCATCTCGGTCATATCAAAGAACCAGTTTTGATACACATTTTTAAATATGCTATTGAAGGCGCCTCGGTCATATCAAAGAACCAGTTTTGATACACATGTTTAAATATGCTATTGGAGGCATCTCGGTCATATCAAAGAACCAGTTTTGATACACATGTTTAAATATGCTATTGGAGGCATCTCGGTCATATCAAAGAACCAGTTTTGATACACATGTTTAAATATGCTATTGGAGGCGCCTCGGTCATATCAAAGAACCAGTTTTGATACACATGTTTAAATATGCTATTGGAGGCATCTCGGTCATATCAAAGAACCAGTTTTGATACACATGTTTAAATATGCTATTGGAGGCGCCTCGGTCATATCAAAGAACCAGTTTTGATACACATGTTTGAATATGCTATTCGAGGCGCCTCGGTCATATCAAAGAACCAGTTTTGATACTCATGTTTAAATATGCTATTGGAGGCGTCTCGGTCATATCAAAGAACCAGTTTTGATACTCATGTTTAAATATGCTATTGGAGGCGCCTCGGTCATATCAAAGAACCAGTTTTGATACTCATGTTTAAATATGCTATTGGAGGCGCCTCGGTCATATCAAAGAACCAGTCTTGATACTCATGTTTAAATATGCTATTGGAGGCCCCTCGGTCATATCAAAGAAGCAGTTTTGATACTCATGTTTAAATATGCTATTGGAGGCGCCTCGGTCATATCAAAGAACCAGTCTTGATACTCATGTTTAAATATGCTATTGGAGGCCCTCGGTCATATCAAAGAACCAGTTTTGATACTCATGTTTAAATATGCTATTGGAGGCGCCTCGGTCATATCAAAGAACCAGTCTTGATACTCATGTTTAAATATGCTATTGGAGGCGCCTCGGTCATATCAAAGAACCAGTCTTGATACTCATGTTTAAATATGCTATTGGAGGCGCCTCGGTCATATCAAAGAACCAGTTTTGATACTCATGTTTAAATATGCTATTGGAGGCCCCTCGGTCATATCAAAGAAGCAGTTTTGATACTCATGTTTAAATATGCTATTGGAGGCGCCTCGGTCATATCAAAGAACCAGTCTTGATACTCATGTTTAAATATGCTATTGGAGGCCCCTCGGTCATATCAAAGAAGCAGTTTTGATACTCATGTTTAAATATGCTATTGGAGGCGCCTCGGTCATATCAAAGAACCAGTCTTGATACTCATGTTTAAATATGCTATTGGAGGCGCCTCGGTCATATCAAAGAACCAGTTTTGATACTCATGTTTAAATATGCTATTGGAGGCGCCTCGGTCATATCAAAGAACCAGTTTTGATACTCATGTTTAAATATGCTATTGGAGGCGCCTCGGTCATATCAAAGAACCAGTTTTGATACTCATGTTTAAATATGCTATTGGAGGCCCCTCGGTCATATCAAAGAAGCAGTTTTGATACTCATGTTTAAATATGCTATTGGAGGCGCCCCGGTCATATCAAAGAACCAGTTTTGATACTCATGTTTAAATATGCTATTGGAGGCGCTTCGGTCATATCAAAGAACCAGTTTTGATACTCATGTTTAAATATGCTATTGGAGGCGCCTCGGTCATATCAAAGAACCAGTTTTGATACTCATGTTTAAATATGCTATTGGAGGCGCCTCGGTCATATCAAAGAACCAGTTTTGATACTCATGTTTAAATATGCTATTGGAGGCGCCTCGGTCATATCAAAGAACCAGTTTTGATACTCATGTTTAAATATGCTATTGGAGGCCCCTCGGTCATATCAAAGAAGCAGTTTTGATACTCATGTTTAAATATGCTATTGGAGGCGCCCCGGTCATATCAAAGAACCAGTTTTGATACTCATGTTTAAATATGCTATTGGAGGCGCCTCGGTCATATCAAAGAACCAGTTTTGATACTCATGTTTAAATATGCTATTGGAGGCGCCTCGGTCATATCAAAGAACCAGTTTTGATACTCATGTTTAAATATGCTATTGGAGGCCCCTCGGTCATATCAAAGAAGCAGTTTTGATACTCATGTTTAAATATGCTATTGGAGGCGCCTCGGTCATATCAAAGAATCAGTTTTGATACTCATGTTTAAATATGCTATTGGAGGCCCCTCGGTCATATCAAAGAACCAGTTTTGATACTCATGTTTAAATATGCTATTGGAGGCGCCTCGGTCATATCAAAGAACCAGTTTTGATACTCATGTTTAAATATGCTATTGGAGGCGCCTCGGTCATATCAAAGAACCAGTTTTGATACTCATGTTTAAATATGCTATTGGAGGCGCCTCGGTCATATCAAAGAACCAGTTTTGATACTCATGTTTAAATATGCTATTGGAGGCCCCTCGGTCATATCAAAGAAGCAGTTTTGATACTCATGTTTAAATATGCTATTGGAGGCGCCCCGGTCATATCAAAGAACCAGTTTTGATACTCATGTTTAAATATGCTATTGGAGGCACCTCGGTCATATCAAAGAACCAGTTTTGATACTCATGTTTAAATATGCTATTGGAGGCGCCTCGGTCATATCAAAGAACCAGTTTTGATACTCATGTTTAAATATGCTATTGGAGGCCCCTCGGTCATATCAAAGAAGCAGTTTTGATACTCATGTTTAAATATGCTATTGGAGGCGCCTCGGTCATATCAAAGAACCAGTTTTGATACTCATGTTTAAATATGCTATTGGAGGCGCCTCGGTCATATCAAAGAACCAGTTTTGATACTCATGTTTAAATATGCTATTGGAGGCGCCTCGGTCATATCAAAGAATCAGTTTTGATACTCATGTTTAAATATGCTATTGGAGGCGCCTCGGTCATATCAAAGAAGCAGTTTTGATACTCATGTTTAAATATGCTATTGGAGGCGCCTCGGTCATATCAAAGAACCAGTTTTGATACTCATGTTTAAATATGCTATTGGAGGCGCCTACGTCATATCAAAGAACCAGTTTTGATACTCATGTTTAAATATGCTATTGGAGGCGCCTCGGTCATATCAAAGAACCAGTTTTGATACTCATGTTTAAATATGCTATTGGAGGCGCCTCGGTCATATCAAAGAACCAGTTTTGATACTCATGTTTAAATATGCTATTGGAGGCGCCTCGGTCATATCAAAGAACCAGTTTTGATACTCATGTTTAAATATGCTATTGGAGGCGCCTCGGTCATATCAAAGAACCAGTCTTGATACTCATGTTTAAATATGCTATTGGAGGCCCCTCGGTCATATCAAAGAAGCAGTTTTGATACTCATGTTTAAATATGCTATTGGAGGCGCCTCGGTCATATCAAAGAACCAGTCTTGATACTCATGTTTAAATATGCTATTGGAGGCCCTCGGTCATATCAAAGAACCAGTTTTGATACTCATGTTTAAATATGCTATTGGAGGCGCCTCGGTCATATCAAAGAACCAGTCTTGATACTCATGTTTAAATATGCTATTGGAGGCGCCTCGGTCATATCAAAGAACCAGTCTTGATACTCATGTTTAAATATGCTATTGGAGGCGCCTCGGTCATATCAAAGAACCAGTTTTGATACTCATGTTTAAATATGCTATTGGAGGCCCCTCGGTCATATCAAAGAAGCAGTTTTGATACTCATGTTTAAATATGCTATTGGAGGCGCCTCGGTCATATCAAAGAACCAGTCTTGATACTCATGTTTAAATATGCTATTGGAGGCCCCTCGGTCATATCAAAGAAGCAGTTTTGATACTCATGTTTAAATATGCTATTGGAGGCGCCTCGGTCATATCAAAGAACCAGTCTTGATACTCATGTTTAAATATGCTATTGGAGGCGCCTCGGTCATATCAAAGAATCAGTTTTGATACTCATATTTAAATATGCTATTGGAGGCGCCTCGGTCATATCAAAGAACCAGTTTTGATACTCATGTTTAAATATGCTATTGGAGGCGCCTCGGTCATATCAAAGAACCAGTTTTGATACTCATGTTTAAATATGCTATTGGAGGCGCCTCGGTCATATCAAAGAACCAGTTTTGATACTCATGTTTAAATATGCTATTGGAGGCGCCTCGGTCATATCAAAGAACCAGTTTTGATACTCATGTTTAAATATGCTATTGGAGGCCCCTCGGTCATATCAAAGAAGCAGTTTTGATACTCATGTTTAAATATGCTATTGGAGGCGCCCCGGTCATATCAAAGAACCAGTTTTGATACTCATGTTTAAATATGCTATTGGAGGCGCTTCGGTCATATCAAAGAACCAGTTTTGATACTCATGTTTAAATATGCTATTGGAGGCGCCTCGGTCATATCAAAGAACCAGTTTTGATACTCATGTTTAAATATGCTATTGGAGGCGCCTCGGTCATATCAAAGAACCAGTTTTGATACTCATGTTTAAATATGCTATTGGAGGCGCCTCGGTCATATCAAAGAACCAGTTTTGATACTCATGTTTAAATATGCTATTGGAGGCCCCTCGGTCATATCAAAGAACCAGTTTTGATACTCATGTTTAAATATGCTATTGGAGGCGCCCCGGTCATATCAAAGAACCAGTTTTGATACTCATGTTTAAATATGCTATTGGAGGCGCCTCGGTCATATCAAAGAACCAGTTTTGATACTCATGTTTAAATATGCTATTGGAGGCGCCTCGGTCATATCAAAGAACCAGTTTTGATACTCATGTTTAAATATGCTATTGGAGGCCCCTCGGTCATATCAAAGAAGCAGTTTTGATACTCATGTTTAAATATGCTATTGGAGGCGCCTCGGTCATATCAAAGAATCAGTTTTGATACTCATGTTTAAATATGCTATTGGAGGCCCCTCGGTCATATCAAAGAACCAGTTTTGATACTCATGTTTAAATATGCTATTGGAGGCGCCTCGGTCATATCAAAGAACCAGTTTTGATACTCATGTTTAAATATGCTATTGGAGGCGCCTCGGTCATATCAAAGAACCAGTTTTGATACTCATGTTTAAATATGCTATTGGAGGCGCCTCGGTCATATCAAAGAACCAGTTTTGATACTCATGTTTAAATATGCTATTGGAGGCCCCTCGGTCATATCAAAGAAGCAGTTTTGATACTCATGTTTAAATATGCTATTGGAGGCGCCCCGGTCATATCAAAGAACCAGTTTTGATACTCATGTTTAAATATGCTATTGGAGGCGCCTCGGTCATATCAAAGAACCAGTTTTGATACTCATGTTTAAATATGCTATTGGAGGCGCCTCGGTCATATCAAAGAACCAGTTTTGATACTCATGTTTAAATATGCTATTGGAGGCCCCTCGGTCATATCAAAGAAGCAGTTTTGATACTCATGTTTAAATATGCTATTGGAGGCGCCTCGGTCATATCAAAGAACCAGTTTTGATACTCATGTTTAAATATGCTATTGGAGGCGCCTCGGTCATATCAAAGAACCAGTTTTGATACTCATGTTTAAATATGCTATTGGAGGCGCCTCGGTCATATCAAAGAATCAGTTTTGATACTCATGTTTAAATATGCTATTGGAGGCGCCTCGGTCATATCAAAGAAGCAGTTTTGATACTCATGTTTAAATATGCTATTGGAGGCGCCTCGGTCATATCAAAGAACCAGTTTTGATACTCATGTTTAAATATGCTATTGGAGGCGCCTACGTCATATCAAAGAACCAGTTTTGATACTCATGTTTAAATATGCTATTGGAGGCGCCTCGGTCATATCAAAGAACCAGTTTTGATACTCATGTTTAAATATGCTATTGGAGGCGCCTCGGTCATATCAAAGAACCAGTTTTGATACTCATGTTTAAATATGCTATTGGAGGCGCCTCGGTCATATCAAAGAACCAGTTTTGATACTCATGTTTAAATATGCTATTGGAGGCGCCTCGGTCATATCAAAGAACATACTGGATAGAGCAAAAATAAGATTTCCTATTTTCATTGAGGTTTGGTTCGCTGCTTTTTGCCTCTGGGTCTGTTTACTTGAAAACAGGAAGAAATGCGTTTTCTTAATATGGCTAATTTTGTCTGATCACCCCTCTAAGTGGAATCTTCGCCGTTGGATTTTCTTGCAGATTCTTCTGGATTTACCAATTACATTTGAACCCTTTACAACTTGGATCTCCGTGTTTGGTGAATTTCTTTTACACACCCGTTTGAACTTTTAAAAACTTTTTAAAAAGAACATTTTTGAAAAGAACTTTTTTTTAAAACTTTTTCCAAATTTTGAATTTTGACTGTTCTTATCTGTCAACTTATCAATCACTACTTCCTCTGATGATAAGATTTTGATCTTTGAAAAGCCGTGCTTAAGGAATACAATTGAAAGAGAAGAGGAATAAATATTTTTATCTACTAAATGCTCCTTGTTCTGAACAACTGAAGATATCGATCTGTTTCCATTTACAGGTCTAACTATTTTGCATTGACTCACCTTATATATATATATATATGCATATATATATATATATATATATATATATATATATATGTTTGTGCATATACTTTCTATTTTTTTATAGACCAATCTTTTCAAGGTAAAAGCTCGATGATTGTTAACATATAACAACAGAGCATATATAAACAAACAATATTTACCTAGATTCCAGTGCTCAATATTTTATAATCTTTATTTATTTTTAATTTTAATTTAATTCAACTCAAACAAGGTGCATTGCCACTAAGACGTACTGGTCTACTAAGAATTAGGGGCCAGATTGATAAGGCCACCCGAAGTAAGGAGTTGTGCAACCAGACGTTTGTTCACATTACATTTAAACTTCTGCATCTTGGTACGGTCAGTGAAAACAGGGAGTAGGGAGGGAATTCCAAAGTTCGAGGAAAAGAGCTATCAGAGTAGGAAGTTCTACAACGTCTAATGACCTCTACAGTGAAGGGATGGGATTTAGCTGATTGTCAGGTTGGTCGGGTGTATCTATGTCGAGGGGGCATCAGAGCAGCAAGTTCATCGGAGCACATTCCAATTGAAGTACTTGTAAAACAAGCACAAGGATGCAACATTGCGGCGATGGGACAGGGGCTGGAGCTTGGTAGACAGTGTCGGACCTATTAGATTAGAGACTCTTTTTTGGCCCCTATCTAAGAAGGAGAGACTATTGGTTGATACACCAGCCCAGATGTGACAACAATACTCCATGTATGGACAAATAGTGGCTTTGTAGAGATATAGAATACTGCCAGGTGTGAGAAGTTTTCTAGCCCAGTAAAGGGAGCCCACCTTCTTTGCAGCAGCCTTGGCAATGTCTTCAACATATTTGTCCCAATTCGTGTTTCCTGTGAATGTTCGGCCAGGAACTTTGAATGATGGACTCTCAGTTAGGGTATTATTTACCATGGCAATCAGTGGTTGAAGAGGTTTCTTGTAGTTGTTGGAGGAAAGGAGCTTTGTCTTAGTAGCGTTAAATGTTACCATCTATTCGATTACAGACATTGCTTTGTATTAAAATCAAAAAAATTAATAAATGTTCCATTGGTTTCACGAACGTTTTCGATTCTTCGTCGAACCATCCTCAGGTGTCAAAAGCAAATGAACAAAAAAGTTGGAGAAAGAAGAGAATTTTAAAAAGACGGCGGAGAAACGCGCAGAGAACGTTTTTTCGTATTGTTCCAGAAAGTCGTTGGCGATTTTCAATTCAGCAACGCTGGATGGCATCACAGAACAAAATCGCATTACGTTAATCATTTTAAAATGTTACCACTGGTTTCATATGTAGTGTTGTTAATTTTAGGCTGTTGTGTTTTTATGTAGATAGTTTCGAGTATTTTTTATTTTTTTACATTGGTTTCGGAATGTATAATTTTAGTGTTATTAACTAGAATTTGTCTTAAATCGGAGGGAGGGCAGTTATGTTTTTGTAGATGTTGGTAAATTGAGCTAGAGTTTACATTATTTACTATAAGAAATTTAACACCCAAAATCTTGTAGTAAAAAACAATTCTTCCCCAACTCAAAAAACACTTGAACGAACCAATGTTATTTATAAGTTTAAATGACCTTTGGGAGAATGTAACTCCCATAATAATAATAAAGCTAATACCTACATTGGTTTTTACAAGCACTACCCTATCCCGCCGCCTCACCATGAATCTTGTAAACTGCATGCTACCATACTTGAACTTTTCAAATCTAACGGCTTTTTTGTTTCCAACCCAATCGCTGTTCAATGATATGCGGGGACACTTTAGTGATCGTCTCATCAGTAAGAGGTGTAATCCTGAATGGGATTCACATTCATCAGACCTTAAGCCCGCCCCCTCCTGGTATTTATCTGTGGGCTGAGCTTATCTCAAAGATAATTTCAGTGGAGGTCTGAATGGTGCTCTCCGACATTTGTGAAAATGAAAGAGAAATTCTTTAATCAATGCAGTATTCTTCTTGTCTGTTTCCTTGATTCATATCCCTTAGTCTGGTTTCCTAAGGGACAGAAATGTCTAACCCTCTTTTTATTATCGCTGTTCAATGATATGCGGGGACACTTTAGTGATCGTCTCATCAGTAAGAGGTGTTGTGTTTTTATGTAGATAGCTTCCAGTATTTTTAATTTTGTTTTTTTTTAATACTGAAAGCTATCTACATAAAAACACAACAACCCTCCCTTCCTTTGGCCTACTGCATTTTTACATATGTGTATTTCAAGGATTTAAATCATTTTTCAACTCAAGTTCTAAACAAAGAGCATACAGAAAGATATTATAGCTTACAGCTGTTTCAAAGCAGTGTTTATTTTAACTCATACAATGAAGCATGATACCCCCCGCTTCTTTCGGCCGAGCATCTATCACCTGCAACGTCTGCCATTCGTGTGCACCAATAAAATATGCAGCATCGTGCATGTTTACATAACTGCACATTGGTCTTTATTATAGATCGGTATAACATCGCTTTTCACCCAACCCTAAAGCTGACAACCAAACTACATAATGGCAGCGGCGGGAAAACGTATCAGCCGTCGGAATATTATCGATACGATCGACGCTATTGATTTTTTACATACACTGTTTCCTTTTGGGAATTATATTATGTTCCGAAGAATCATTTTCGATTTTATCAGATAAGAAGGGAACGACAAACAGACAGACAGACGTTGCGGTGGGTCGGGGGTCACCTTCCCTCGACGTTTCCCCTCGTCTGTTCGTTTGGGTTGCCGCTGACCCATGTGATTAGCATCAACACCAAAAGGGTGCTCAGAATCGATACAATGCCGTTTCCCCCCCCCCCCTTTTGATGTCTTCCGTCATTCGCGCACTTTCAATTGATTTGCGACTGTTCAATATGATCGCCGAACCTTTAACGAGACATTGCACTTCTAGGCGGCTGCCATCAAAGTGACCGCCGCTCGTGGCTATTCCCCGCACCGTATTCGATTGTTTCCCGAAAGGGTTATGCAGACTTGTTATTCTATTGTAAAAGTAACATCTAACATTTTAGTAAAAATGAACAAGGAGATTGTTTTCATGTCATATTTCCGAATTATCTTATATTTTGGAAAAGAGTTTGTAAATGGCTACCATTTTAACTACAGTAAACACGATTCTAATTTCATGTTATGCAGATTTGTTATTATATAGACAAGTATTGATTTACTCCTCTCCAGGAGTTAGGCACAAGGCCAGTTTTTTATCTTACTCCCACAAGTAAGATGTGACCCAAGGTCGGATCGAGAAAGTGTGGTTTAAAAATTGCCTAGGCAGCCCCGTCGGCATTCCCCGGTAGGGGTGCTTCAGGCAGTAAGCAAGAAACTTACTCCTCCCCAAAATTTGTCATTCTGATAAATTATGTAGACTTATCTTATGCTGAACCTCTTGAAGACACAGTGATTGCCTCCCTACAAACTGAGGTAGAAGTGAAAAATACATTGTGTAACGTAATTAGAGAGCTAATCCTAACCCTAACCGAAAATACGTTAGATAACGATTTTTTTAAACATGAAAAAGAAAACTTTTGTGACTTTTGTTACATAGGCGATAGGTACGTGTATAGTATGCGACCAGGGCGGCGATAGGTACGTATATAGTATGCGACCAGTGCGGCGTTAGGTACGTATATAGTATGCGATCAGGGCGGCGATAGGTACGTATATAGTATGCGACCAGAGCGGCGTTAGGTACGTACATAGTATGCGATTAGGGCGACGAAAGGTACGTGTATAGTATGCGACCAGGGCGACAGTAGGTACGTATATAGTATGCGACCAGGGCGGCGATATATACGTATATAGTATGCGATTAGGGCGGCGATAGGTATGTATATAGTATGCGATTAGGGAAGCGATAAGTACGTATATAGTATTCGACCAGGACGGCGATAGGTACGTATATAGTATGCGATTAGGGCGGCGATAGGTACGTATATAGTATTCGACCAGGGCGGCGATAGGTATGTATATAGTATGCGACCAGGGCGGCGATAGGTACGTATATAGTATTCGACCAGGACGGCGATAGGTACGTATATAGTATGCGATTAGGGCGGCGATAGGTACGTATATAGTATTCGACCAGGACGGCGATAGGTATGTATATAGTATGCGATCAGGGCGACGATATGGACGTATATAGTATGCGACCAGGGCGGCGATAGGTACGTATATAGCATGCAACCAGGGCGGCGATAGGTACGTATATAGTATGCGATTAGGGCGGCGATAGGTACGTATATAGTATGCGACCAGGGCGGCTATAGGTATGTATATAGCATGCGACCAGGGCGGCGATAGGTACGCATATAGTATGCGATTAGGGCGGCGATAGGTACGTATATAGTATGCGACCAGGGCGACTATAGGTATGTATATAGCATGCAACCAGGGCGGCGATAGGTACGTATATAGTATGCGATTAGGGCGGCGATAGGTACGTATATAGTATGCGACCAGGGTGGCGATAGGTACGTATATAGTATGCGACCAGGGCAGCGATAGGTACGTATATAGTATGCGACCAGGGCAGCGTTAGGTATGTATATAGCATGCGAGCAGGGCGGCGATAGGTACGTATATAGTATGCGACCAGGGCGGCGATAGGTACGCATATAGTATGCGATTAGGGCGGCGATAGGTACGTATATAGTATGCGACCAGGGCGGCTATAGGTATGTATATAGCATGCGACCAGGGCGGCGATAGGTACGTATATAGTATGCGATTAGGGCGGCGATAGGTACGTATATAGTATGTGACTAGGGCGACTATAGGTATGTATATAGCATGCAACCAGGGCGGCGATAGGTACGTATATAGTATGTGACCAGGGCGGCGTTAGGTACGTATATAGTATGCGACCAGGGCGGCGATAGGTACGCATATAGTATGCGAGGAGGGCGGCGATAGGTACGTATATAGTATGCGACCAGGGCGGCTATAGGTATGTATATAGCATGCGACCAGGGCGGCGATAGGTACGTATATAGTATGCGATTAGGGCGGCGATAGGTACGTATATAGTATGCGACCAGGGCGACTATAGGTATGTATATAGCATGCAACCAGGGCGGCGATAGGTACGTATATAGTATGCGATTAGGGCGGCGATAGGTACGTATATAGTATGCGACCAGGGCGGCTATAGGTATGTATATAGCATGCGACCAGGGCGGCGATAGGTACGCATATAGTATGCGATTAGGGCGGCGATAGGTACGTATATAGTATGCGACCAGGGCGACTATAGGTATGTATATAGCATGCAACCAGGGCGGCGATAGGTACGTATATAGTATGCGATTAGGGCGGCGATAGGTACGTATATAGTATGCGACCAGGGCGGCGATAGGTACGTATATAGTATGCGACCAGGGCAGCGATAGGTACGTATATAGTATGCGACCAGGGCAGCGTTAGGTATGTATATAGCATGCGAGCAGGGCGGCGATAGGTACGTATATAGTATGCGACCAGGGCGGCGATAGGTACGCATATAGTATGCGATTAGGGCGGCGATAGGTACGTATATAGTATGCGACCAGGGCGGCTATAGGTATGTATATAGCATGCGACCAGGGCGGCGATAGGTACGTATATAGTATGCGATTAGGGCGGCGATAGGTACGTATATAGTATGTGACCAGGGCGACTATAGGTATGTATATAGCATGCAACCAGGGCGGCGATAGGTACGTATATAGTATGTGACCAGGGCGGCGTTAGGTACGTATATAGTATGCGACCAGGGCGGCGATAGGTACGCATATAGTATGCGATTAGGGCGGCGATAGGTACGTATATAGTATGCGACCAGGGCGGCTATAGGTATGTATATAGCATGCGACCAGGGCGGCGATAGGTACGTATATAGTATGCGATTAGGGCGGCGATAGGTACGTATATAGTATGCGACCAGGGCGACTATAGGTATGTATATAGCATGCAACCAGGGCGGCGATAGGTACGTATATAGTATGCGATTAGGGCGGCGATAGGTACGTATATAGTATGCGACCAGGGCGGCGATAGGTACGTATATAGTATGCGACCAGGGCAGCGATAGGTACGTATATAGTATGCGACCAGGGCAGCGTTAGGTATGTATATAGCATGCGAGCAGGGCGGCGATAGGTACGTATATAGTATGCGACCAGGGCGGCGATAGGTACGCATATAGTATGCGATTAGGGCGGCGATAGGTACGTATATAGTATGCGACCAGGGCGGCTATAGGTATGTATATAGCATGCGACCAGGGCGGCGATAGGTACGCATATAGTATGCGATTAGGGCGGCGATAGGTACGTATATAGTATGCGACCAGGGCGACTATAGGTATGTATATAGCATGCAACCAGGGCGGCGATAGGTACGTATATAGTATGCGATTAGGGCGGCGATAGGTACGTATATAGTATGCGACCAGGGCGGCGATAGGTACGTATATAGTATGCGACCAGGGCAGCGATAGGTACGTATATAGTATGCGACCAGGGCAGCGTTAGGTATGTATATAGCATGCGAGCAGGGCGGCGATAGGTACGTATATAGTATGCGACCAGGGCGGCGATAGGTACGCATATAGTATGCGATTAGGGCGGCGATAGGTACGTATATAGTATGCGACCAGGGCGGCTATAGGTATGTATATAGCATGCGACCAGGGCGGCGATAGGTACGTATATAGTATGCGATTAGGGCGGCGATAGGTACGTATATAGTATGTGACCAGGGCGACTATAGGTATGTATATAGCATGCAACCAGGGCGGCGATAGGTACGTATATAGTATGTGACCAGGGCGGCGTTAGGTACGTATATAGTATGCGACCAGGGCGGCGATAGGTACGCATATAGTATGCGATTAGGGCGGCGATAGGTACGTATATAGTATGCGACCAGGGCGGCTATAGGTATGTATATAGCATGCGACCAGGGCGGCGATAGGTACGTATATAGTATGCGATTAGGGCGGCGATAGGTACGTATATAGTATGCGACCAGGGCGACTATAGGTATGTATATAGCATGCAACCAGGGCGGCGATAGGTACGTATATAGTATGCGATTAGGGCGGCGATAGGTACGTATATAGTATGCGACCAGGGCGGCGATAGGTACGTATATAGTATGCGACCAGGGCAGCGATAGGTACGTATATAGTATGCGACCAGGGCAGCGTTAGGTATGTATATAGCATGCGAGCAGGGCGGCGATAGGTACGTATATAGTATGCGACCAGGGCGGCGATAGGTACGCATATAGTATGCGATTAGGGCGGCGATAGGTACGTATATAGTATGCGACCAGGGCGGCTATAGGTATGTATATAGCATGCGACCAGGGCGGCGATAGGTACGTATATAGTATGCGATTAGGGCGGCGATAGGTACGTATATAGTATGCGACCAGGGCGACTATAGGTATGTATATAGCATGCAACCAGGGCGGCGATAGGTACGTATATAGTATGCGATTAGGGCGGCGATAGGTACGTATATAGTATGCGACCAGGGCGGCGATAGGTACGTATATAGTATGCGACCAGGGCAGCGTTAGGTATGTATATAGCATGCGAGCAGGGCGGCGATAGGTACGTATATAGTATGCGACCAGGGCGGCGATAGGTACGCATATAGTATGCGATTAGGGCGGCGATAGGTACGTATATAGTATGCGACCAGGGCGGCTATAGGTATGTATATAGCATGCGACCAGGGCGGCGATAGGTACGTATATAGTATGCGATTAGGGCGGCGATAGGTACGTATATAGTATGCGACCAGGGCGACTATAGGTATGTATATAGCATGCAACCAGGGCGGCGATAGGTACGTATATAGTATGCGATTAGGGCGGCGATAGGTACGTATATAGTATGCGACCAGGGCGGCGATAGGTACGTATATAGTATGCGACCAGGGCAGCGATAGGTACGTATATAGTATGCGACCAGGGCAGCGTTAGGTATGTATATAGCATGCGAGCAGGGCGGCGATAGGTACGTATATAGTATGCGACCAGGGCGGCGATAGGTATGTATATAGTATGCGACCAGGGCGGCGATAGGTATGTATATAGTATGCGACCAGGGCGGCGTTAGGTATGTATATAGTATGCGACCAGGGCGGCGTTAGGTATGTATATAGTATGCGACCAGGGCGGCGTTTGGTACGTATATAGTATGCGACCAGGGCGGCGATAGGTATGTATATAGTATGCGACCAGGGCGGCGATAGGTACGTATATAGTATGCGACCAGGGCGGCGATAGGTATGTATATAGTATGCGACCAGGGCGGCGATAGGTACGTATATAGTATGCGACCAGGGCGGCGATAGGTACGTATATAGTATGCGACCAGGGCGGCGTTAGGTACGTATATAGTATGCGACCACGGCGGCGATAGGTACGTATATAGTATGCGACCAGGGCGGCGATAGGTATGTATATAGTATGCGACCAGGGCGGCGATAGGTACGTATATAGTATGCGACCAGGGCGGCGATAGGTATGTATATAGTATGCGACCAGGGCGGCGATAGGTACGTATATAGTATGCGACCAGAGCGGCGATAGGTATGTATATAGTATGCGACCAGGGCGGCGTTAGGTATGTATATAGTATGCGACCAGGGCGGCGATAGGTACGTATATAGTATGCGACCAGGGCGGCGATAGGTACGTATATAGTATGCGACCAGGGCGGCGATAGGTATGTATATAGTATGCGACCAGGGCGGCGATAGGTACGTATATAGTGTGCGACCAGGGCGGCGATAGGTATGTATATAGTATGCGACCAGGGCGGCGTTAGGTATGTATATAGTATGCGACCAGGGCGGCGATAGGTACGTATATAGTATGCGACCAGGGCGGCGATAGGTACGTATATAGTATGCGACCAGGGCGGCGATAGGTATGTATATAGTATGCGACCAGGGCGGCGATAGGTACGTATATAGTATGCGACGAGGGCGGCGATAGGTATGTATATAGTATGCGACCAGGTCGGCGTTAGGTATGTATATAGTATGCGACCGGGGCGGCGATAGGTACGTATATAGTATGCGACCAGGGCGGCGATAGGTACGTATATAGTATGCGACCAGGGCGGCGATAGGTATGTATATAGTATGCGACCAGGGCGCCGATAGGTACGTATATAGTATGCGACCAGGGCGGCGATAGGTACGTATATAGTATGCGACTAGGGCGGCGATAGGTATGTATATAGTATGCGACCAGGGCGGCGTTAGGTATGTATATAGTATGCGACCAGGGCGGCGATAGGTACGTATATAGTATGCGACCAGGGCGGCGATAGGTACGTATATAGTATGCGACCAGGGCGGCGATAGGTATGTATATAGTATGCGACCAGGGCGGCGATAGGTACGTATATAGTATGCGACGAGGGCGGCGATAGGTATGTATATAGTATGCGACCAGGGCGGCGTTAGGTATGTATATAGTATGCGACCAGGGCGGCGATAGGTACGTATATAGTATGCGACCAGGGCGGCGATAGGTATGTATATAGTATGCGACCAGGGCGGCGATAGGTATGTATATAGTATGCGAGCAGGGCGGCGATAGGTACGTATATAGTATGCGACCAGGGCGGCGATAGGTACGTATATAGTATGCGACCAGGGCGGCGATAGGTATGTATATAGTATGCGACCAGGGCGGCGTTAGGTATGTATATAGTATGCGACCAGGGCGGCGTTAGGTATGTATATAGTATGCTACCAGGGCGGCGATAGGTACGTATATAGTATGCGATTAGGGCGGGGATATGTACGTATATAATATGCGACCAGGACGGCGTTAGATACGTATATAGTATGCGATTAGGGCGGCAATTGGTACGTATATAGTATGCGACCACGGCGGCGATAGGTACGAATATAGTATGCGATTAGGGCGGCGATAGGTACGCATATAGTATGCTACCAGGGCGGCGATAGGGCTGTATATAGTATGCGATTAGGACGGCGATAAGTACGTATATAGTATGCGACTAGGGCGGCGATAGGTATGTATATAGTATGCGACCAGGGCGCCGATAGGTACGTATATAGTATGCGACCAGGGCGGCGATAGGTACGTATATAGTATGCGACTAGGGCGACGATAGGTATGTATATAGTATGCGACCAGGGCGGCGATAGGTATGTATATAGTATGCGACCAGGGCGCCGATAGGTACGTATATAGTATGCGACCAGGGCGGCGATAGGTACGTATATACTATGAAATCAGGGCGTCGTAAGGTAAGTATATTGTATGCGACCAGGGCGACGATAGGTACGTATTTAGTATGCGACCAAAGCGGCGATAGGTACATATATAGTATGCGATCAGGGCGGCGATAGGTACGTATATAGTATGCGACCAGGGCGGCGATAGGTACGTGTATAGTATGCGACAGGGCGGCGATAGGTACGTATATAGTAAACGATTAGGGTGGCAATTAGTCCGTATATAGTATGCGACCAGGACGGCGTTAGGTACGTATATAGTATGCAATTAGGGTGGCGATAGGTCCGTATATAGTATGCGACAGGGCGGCGATAGGTACGTATATAGTATGCGATTAGGGCGGCAATTGGTACGTATATAGTATGCGACCAGGGCAGCGTTAGGTACGTATATAGTATGCGATTAAGGCGGCGATAGGTACGTATATAGTATGCAATTAGGGTGGCGTTAGGTACGTATATAGTATGCAATTAGGGTGGCGATAGGTACGTATATAGTATGCGACAGGGCGGCGATAGGTACGTATATAGTATGCGATTAGGGCGGCAATTGGTACATATATAGTATGCGACCAGGGCAGCGTTAGGTACGTATATAGTATGCGATTAAGGCGGCGATAGGTACGTATATAGTATGCGACCAGGGCGGCGATAGGTACGTATATAGTATGCGATCAGGGTGGCGATAGGTATGTATATAGTATGCGACCAGGGCGGCGATAGGTATGTATATAGTATGCGACCAGGGTGGCGATAGGTACGTATATATTATGCGACCAGGGCGGCGATAGGTACGTATATAGTATGTGATCAGGGTGGCGATAGGTACGTATATAGTATGCGACCAGGGCGGCGATAGGTATGTATATAGTATGCGACCAGGGCGGCGATAGGTATGTATATAGTATGCGACAATGGGCGGCGTTAGGTATGTATATAGTATGCGACCAGGGTGGCGATAGGTATGTATATAGTATGCGACCAGGGTGGCGATAGGTACGTATATAGTATGCGACCAGGGCGGCGATAGGTACGTATATAGTATGCGACCAGGGCGGCGATAGGTACGTATATAGTATGCGATCAGGGTGGCGATAGGTATGTATATAGTATGCGACCAGGGCGGCGATAGGTATGTATATAGTATGCGACCAGGGCGGCGATAGGTATGTATATAGTATGCGACCAGGGCGGCGTTAGGTATGTATATAGTATGCGACCAGGGCGGCGTTAGGTATGTATATAGTATGCGACCAGGGCGGCGTTAGGTATGTATATAGTATGCGACCAGGGCGCCGTTAGGTATGTTTATAGTATGCGACCAGAGCGACGATAGGTACGTATATAGTATGCGACCAGGGCGACGATAGGTACGTATATTGTATGCGACCAGAGCGACGATAGGTACGTATATAGTATGCGACCAGGGCGGCGATAGGTATGTATATATAATTCGACCAGGGCGGCGATAGGTACGTATATAGTATGCGACCAGGGCGGCGATAGGTATGTATATAGTATGCGACCAGGGCGGCAATAGGTATGTATATAGTATGCGACCAGGGCGGCGATAGGTATGTATATAGTATGCGACCAGGGCGGCGATAGGTATGTATATAGTATGCGACCAGGGCGGCGATAGGTACGTATATAGTATGCGACCAGGGCGGCGATAGGTATGTATATAGTATGCGACCAGGGCGGCGATAGGTATGTATGTAGTATGCGACCAGGGCGGCGATAGGTATGTATATAGTTTGCGACCAAAGCGACGATAGGTACGTATATAGTATGCGACCAGGGCGACGATAGGTACGTATATAGTATGCGACCAGGTCGGCGATAGGTATGTATATAGTATGCGACCAGGGCGACAATAGGTATGTATGTAGTATGCGACCAGGGCGGCGAAAGATACGTATATAGTATGCGACCAGGGCGACGATAGGAACGTATATAGTATGCGTCCAGGGCGACGATAGGTACGTATATAGTATGCGACCAGGGTGGCGATAGGTATGTATATAGTATGCGACCAGGGCGGCGATAGGTATGTATATAGTATGCGACCAGGGCGGCGATAGGTATGTATATAGTATGCGACCAGGGCGGCGTTAGGTATGTATATAGTATGCGACCAGGGCGGCGTTAGGTATGTATATAGTATGCGACCAGGGCGGCGTTAGGTATGTATATAGTATGCGACCAGGGCGCCGTTAGGTATGTTTATAGTATGCGACCAGAGCGACGATAGGTACGTATATAGTATGCGACCAGGGCGACGATAGGTACGTATATTGTATGCGACCAGAGCGACGATAGGTACGTATATAGTATGCGACCAGGGCGGCGATAGGTATGTATATATAATTCGACCAGGGCGGCGATAGGTACGTATATAGTATGCGACCAGGGCGGCGATAGGTATGTATATAGTATGCGACCAGGGCGGCAATAGGTATGTATATAGTATGCGACCAGGGCGGCGATAGGTATGTATATAGTATGCGACCAGGGCGGCGATAGGTATGTATATAGTATGCGACCAGGGCGACGATAGGTACGTATATAGTATGCGACCAGGGCGGCGATAGGTATGTATATAGTATGCGACCAGGGCGGCGATAGGTATGTATGTAGTATGCGACCAGGGCGGCGATAGGTATGTATATAGTTTGCGACCAAAGCGACGATAGGTACGTATATAGTATGCGACCAGGGCGACGATAGGTACGTATATAGTATGCGACCAGGTCGGCGATAGGTATGTATATAGTATGCGACCAGGGCGACAATAGGTATGTATGTAGTATGCGACCAGGGCGGCGAAAGATACGTATATAGTATGCGACCAGGGCGACGATAGGAACGTATATAGTATGCGTCCAGGGCGACGATAGGTACGTATATAGTATGCGACCAGGGGGGCGATAGGTACGTATATAGTATGCGACCAGGGCGGCGATAGGTATGTATATAGTATGCGACCAGGGCGGCGATAGGTATGTATATAGTATGCGACCAGGGCGACGATAGGTATGTATATAGTATGCGACCAGGGCGACGATAGGTATGTATATAGTATGCGACCAGGGCGGCGATAGGTATGTATATAGTATGCGACCAGGGCGGCGAAAGATACGTATATAGTATGCGACCAGGGCGACGATAGGAACGTATATAGTATGCGTCCAGGGCGACGATAGGTACGTATATAGTATTCACAATAGGGCGGACATAAGTAAGTATATATTATGCGCAGACAGAGTTTGTACTTTTAATAGAAATATGTCATACTTTTGCTATGGGAAACGAAAAGGTGGGGAAGAGACAGCTTTCGCCAAGGGCAACAGGGAGAAGGTGACGATGGGGAGAGTTGGGCAGTGAAATGACCCCGAGCAACGCCGGGTAGCCCTGCTAGTCTTTTATATAAATCTCCTGTACATGGTTTTCATCAAATTTCGCATCGGTGTTCAGCTTAGACAGGACTCCCAGACATCTAGTCGTTTCAGCCCCTTTCCTGTTTATAATACAACAACTGTCGTAAACTTTCTGTTTCCGTCTATCAAGCCCTATCAAGTGTATATTCGCCTCCCTCTTCCCCTTTCTCCCAGTCTCTCTCTTTCTCTGTTTTTCTCTATGTCTCTCTTTCCCTCCCTGTTTCCTTCTATTCACCTCAATATATCTCCATTCTTACTTCTCTTTCCATTCCTTCTTCTCCAACCTTCCCCTAACTCTCTCTCTCTCTGTTTCCTTCTCTTCATTTATGTATATCCCTCTCTCTCTCTCTCTCTCTTTCTCTCTCTCTCTCTCTCTCTCTCTCTCTCTCTCTCTCTATATATATATATATATATATATATATATATATTGATATATATATATATATTGATATATATACAGTGTTTCCTGTCATCAATGCAGCTACAGTTCTCACAGACCTGGTAGGGCCAGAGTCTCACTTTCTGTTTGATGCTCTTCGAGTGAAATGAGACTGGCTCACTACTCCTGCTGACACCTGGGAAGACAATGACAGCTACAGGAATGCACAGAAGTTTGTGAGGTCAGTGAAAGTGACCAATGATGTGGCTGGGAGAGGTGTGAAACTAATGAGTGACTTTGCAACTCAGATCACAAGTGACCCAGAGCAAAGAAGCTGCTTACTACAAGTTGTGGAGTACCGCAGGAAAAAATTTGACAGTTTCAAAAAAGCCACATTGAACAAGTGATAATACATGTATTAGTAACATCCTATCTGACAGTTTCTTATGCAATATATGTGTCAGTGCAGTTCTATCATACTACCAAACTGATTT
>CAUVYP010001262.1:452500-460000 GCA_963556195.1 Sepiola atlantica
GATGATGATGATGATGATGATGAAAGAATGGATGAAAGAATGGATGAAAGAATGGATGAAAGAATAGATGAGAGTTCTTGGGTTAGTAGATATAGAACAGTTCACAGAGGAAGGCCAAGGGAAACATGGGAGGAAGTGATAAGGATGGACTTAAGAGAAAGAGTGATAAATAAAGACCTGGCGCTCGAAAAAAATGGCCGAATTAAGAACAATCGGTGAAATACTCTACAGACTGAAACCAGAAGGATAGCTCGACGGTTTGAGAACCTCACGAAGAAGATTTACAAACGAGAAAGTTCGAAAAAAAATGGCCGAATTAAGAACAAATAAATAAAGACCTGGCAAGAGATAGGTTAATTTGGAAGTCAATTTCTTACAGCTGTCCAACATGTAAAAACGGACGTTAAATCATCTAATTTATTAATTTGATCTTCCCTCTTTCTCTCCTGACCGGATGTTTACCTAGCTCTTGTACTTGATTCCTTTTCTATCTCTGCCGCCTTCTTCTTCTTCTTCTTCTTCTTCTTCTTCTTCTTCTTCTTCTTCTTCTTCTTCTTCTTCTTCTAAACAACTGGTTTGTTTAAAAGACAATTCCTAAAAACTAAATGTAATTTCTAAATGTACAGCGGACGTGAAACTGCTGCTGCTGCTGCTGCTGATGATGATGATGATGATGATGACTTTTAGATCAAATTCAAATGGTAAAAATATGAAAGTGCAACAAGCCATGTAAATAGACAGGTGGAAGCTGTTTACATCCACATACAGATCGATTAATGTTATCGATTATAGCGATGTTATAGGTAATTTCTTTAACCCATACATTGAGTACACGTGTTATTAGACAGACTTGAGGTCAAAATACAAAAGAATCAAGTATTATCTCGGAAAGAAATGGGAAAGCAGAAACATCCCTTGTCCATGACGTCAGTAGGTCGATAGCGCAATCAACGGAGAATTCTATTGCCTGAAAACAGCCGTGACTATATGTTGATTGACTCCTAGCTCTCATTCTAGACTCCTTTTCTCTATCTTTCTATCTCTATCTCCTTCCCTCTCTCCCTCTCTCTCTCTTTTTCTCTCATTCATTCTCTCTCTCTCTCTCTTTCTCTCATTCTCTCTCTCTCTGTCTGTCTGTCTGTCTGTCTGTCTGTCTGTCTGTCTGTCTGTCTGTCTGTCTCTCTCTCTCTTTCTCTCTCTCTCTCTCTCTCTCTCTCTCTCTCTCTCTCTAACAGCCGCAGGTAATAAAGAAAAGAAAGAATAAAACATATTTGCATATCACCACAAGTCGTAATAGTATTTAATCTGTAGTTGGATAAGAAGAGAAAGGTATTGACATCGAATGACGTAAATAAATTTATATAACAGGTTAACTTAGTGCCCAGAACAGAGAAAGTGTATGACAGATGAGCAGACCTGTGTAGAAGATGGGAGAGTGTATGTGGGGAAAAAAACTGCTGAGGTTCGATGTCAGTTTGTTTATTTGTAAATGAATTTAACAAAGAAACAAAAGCAAAAAAGCCTGTCTTATGTTTATGCATGAAAAATGCCAGTATACTGAAATCATATGCCCTTAATAGGGTTAAGATGAAAATTCATATACACTAAATGTACAAAAGCAAGGAAATTCCCAAATGTTTACACTTTTATTGTCATTAAGGGTATGTGAGAATAACAGGGCTATGTATTTTACTGGTAGGAATTTTTCTTCAGCACACCTCACACACTTCATCCACTCATGTATAGAGATTTATACTGTAGTGATGTGATAATGAAATGGTTTGGTTGATATGCAGTCATACCCTTAATTAATGACAATAAAAGTGTAAAAATTTGGGAATTTTTCATGGAATGTCACTACTTTTGTAAAAGCTATGCCTCAATACAATGCCTTCTCATAAGGTTTTTAAAAAAATTTCTGGAAAACTAAGGTATATGGTAAACTGAAATTAAAATGCCATCAACTAGACCCTAGAACCTCTATCTCTGCCAAAAATCAGCTGAATCCATCAAATGGTTGATGAGATACAGGGTGGCACATACGTACGTACGTACGTACGTACACACAGATAACATGATTTCATGATTGAACTTTCTGGATCTCTGGGTTGCCTTGACTAATGATGCTGAAATTCTACACACTCATAGAACCTATCAAATAAAAATGCTGTGCAAAGATTTTACTAATTTGGTTTATTGGTTTTTGAGTTATGATTGATCAAAGAAATGAGATTTCCAGCATAGGCCATTCGTGCATTCTATTAAGAGATAGAGCGCTCTCGTGCCTCCCTTGATTAAAAAAATGGCCAAACAAAAAAAAAAACACTCGCCATCCCGTTTCTCCTTGTTTTTTTGTAATTCACCCGCTCTGCGCGGCCGTCGGTCTTTCACGCTTAATTTTGAAGTAACATTTTCGCTCGTAAATGACAGTTTAACTTTCAAGTCGCATTTTCGTCGTTAAACGCGTAACTTGAATGGACGTATCTTGAGATAATCCGCCCGTCGTCCGATGATTTTGTTCGCCGTAACAAATGTTGTTCCAATCGCAGTCCAACGACAGCAGTATCGATTATTTTTTGTGCCAGAACTTCCACCGACACCAAATGAACGAACTGTTTCAAATTATTTATCGATTGGCCTCCCCTTGGAGATCGATGACGACGACACCACCCGGCCGCCCCGGCAGGTTGCTATGACAACTCTAGATTTTTATGGTTCCGTCAAGAAATTGGTAGCCCACCCGGAGAACGGGTAGTAGAGTGCCTAAAACTTATGAAACACACGCACACGCACAGATACACAGACTTACACACACACACACGAGCCACGGCAATTGCAATGTTTACATTGAGATATATCTTACATTCAGTCAGTGCCTGATAGCGTAGGGGTTAGAAGCGCCGACCGTCAGCTCAATCCCGGCTTGAGGCACTAACTGGTCTAGCCGCACTGTGAAACAGCGAAACAGTCTGTATGTGGATGATTATATAAAGCTCCCTCCCGGGGTAGAGCTTAATTTGTAAGGATATCGCCAACTGCCATTAGCTTTAAGGCATAAACTAATTCGATGTTTACATTGAGATATATCTTACATTCAGTCAGTGTCGCATGATAGCTTGACGGTCGAGTTTCAATCCCGGCTTGACCGTTGGTCAGCCGCACTGATGAGCAGTCTGTATGTGGATGACTATATATATATATATATATATATATACCATGGCATCCGTTCAGTCTTGAGACACAAGTGTAATAGTGAAGCAAGGGTTGCTCAATCCCATACACACCTCTCCTGAATCGACACTGCTTGATTCCAGTGGCAAGGTCACCAATTTAGTACTGACCAGGCTTTATATATATATAAGTATAAATTTTTATTTATATAAACATTATTGGTTACATATGTTTCGGTTGCACTTTTCCCAGAAAGTCAACCTCATCAGACCAAGAATTTTCGAGAAATGGATGGATTTGAAGAATTTTCTCTCATAAATAAATCTTTTTGGGGTTTAGTCATTTTCTATTTCTTATGAATTAGTATCGGATTACCTATTTCACTTGCTGACTTTTTTTGCTAGTGGTTGTCCCTTTTATTACCCTTTATGGCGCCTCCATCACCTTTTCCTATCCTTATTTTATTGCTCACTATTTTCTGGGTTTCTTTAAACTCTTTAGCCTACCCAGTTTTACAAACTCACTTCAGTATAAATATCTTATCTATATATCAAGAATCACACATATATAAACAAACTCTAATAGATACACAAGTACAAATAAATAAACAGACATTGATATGCATACACATCTAAACATGGACACACACACAGATCCACTATCAATCAAGCATATATTCAAAATACATACGTGCTTATAAATATATTCTAGATGTATATTAAATACAAAAATAAATATATTCTAGATGTATATTCAATACAAAAATCCATACGTCTACACAGACACACATACACATGTATATATATATATATACATATATATACACATATACACATATACACATACATACATACACACGCATACACACACATGTACACAGGCGCCGACAGTTCACACCTCTACATATATACGAATACAAATACATACATACACACCTATACTTATACAAAGTGCACACAAATTAATATATACAAGCACATACCTAAAATATATATAAAAAAAAAAACTATGCAAATATAAAAACTACCGACAAATGTATACGTGTATATTCATAGTCAGATATACACCCCACACACACACAACGTACACATACACAAACATACACACGCACAAGCCCACATATATGCATATCTATACACACACACATACACACACACACACACATATATATATATATATGTATACATACACACACAAATACATACAAATATATAAAGTACACCCAGGCATATAAATATGTGCATTCATCAACGTATACGTACACAAGAAATGAATATCAAAATCGAAATACAAATAAAATGACATGAAAATACACCTTTTGCTGCAATATAAAATATCAGTCGAAGTACCTATACCCATACATACATATATATTTCAGTCCAATTATACACACCCACGTATGCACACATACACACACACTTATGCTCACCAATATATATACATACATACCTAAACCATACGATTCCAAATGAATACACCATTACAGACACAAGTATACTGTCATACCCGTATAACATAAATATATAATGTCATTATATATACGCACACAGACCACGTACACACATATGTGTATGTGCATACAAATACCCACATGCATGCAATCAAAATAGATTTAAATGTATACAAACATCCATATCTTAGCAATCAAAACCATTCATTATTGCTTCAATCTATCTCAGTTCAAATTACTTGCATTTATACCTGCTATTGTTTTAATATAAAGATACAGCGTATGCAATTACAGTTAATTCTACACATGCCTACGTACATACATACAGACATATACACATGTACATATACACACATACATACACACACATGCGATTACTGTGTGTGAGCTGAGAACATAATTCTAGGTTGATGTGTAGCATTTGTTGGATATTCTAGATTGTATAAGTTCAAAATTATAAAGACATCATCAGAATTATAAAATACAAATACAAACATAAACAAAAACAAAATTAATAAAAAAACAAAATTAGAAATAAAAAATAAAAAACGAATAAAAAAAACGAATAAAAAAAACGAATAAAAAACTTTTAAAAAAATTTAAAAAATAAATAAAAAAATAAAAAATAAAAAATAAAAAAATAAAAAATAAAAATAAATAAATAGATAAAAATTCAAATAAAAATAAAAATAAAAATAAAATTAGAATTAAAAATTGAATATGTGTTCCGCTAACAACGAAGTAACAGTCAGTAGAGTTTTTTTATGATCTAAAATCTGCTTAGTGTATGCTCCTTTAAATGTTTGCAGTTTAAACTCGTTTCGTTTCTAACGTTGAGTAATTTTTCCCTATCTTTAAATTTAACAATTTCAATTTTCTCACCCAGGCATAAGAAACAAGATGAGGTGAGTGATCTACATGTTTTTGCTTTCCTTATTATATTATATATATATATATATATATATATATATATATATATATATATATATATATATATATATAGGGAATGAAAAAGGAAAAACCAAGAGATATTTTTTTATATATTCATCAACGTTTCGTCTTTATTGTAAGACTTCCTCAGGATGATAATTTTAAGAAAAATGTCATGCAAGTACATCGAAATATTGGGTTGACATGAGGAAAAGTTGATAATTTTGAGAGGCTGAGGAAAGAGGAGGGAAGGGGGAACTCTGTGTCTTTGGTATGTGGGTGGTATCACAGTTTTAGAAAAAGATTTGAAGAAATGAAGATAACTTGAAAATAGGTGGGGTGGGTGTGTAAGAAGTAGTCGAAAGGGTGAGATAGGTGAAAGGGGAGGGGGAGATTTTGTTGTGGTCAGGCGTGAAATTTTTGGAGGGTAGGAGTATTGACCAGCTGGCTATGTCAGGATTGTGTGAATATAAGTGTGTTGAAATGTGATGTGAACAATAAAGGAAAGGAAAAGAAAAAGAAAAAGAAAAAGAACAAAAATGATTTTAATTTTGGCGAGAGATAAGTGAAATGTAGTTTCGTTCAAGATGTGTTGATGGTTTGAGATTAAATTGAGGGCAAAAGGGGTTTAAATATCTAAATATTTGTGAGGATGTCTAGATTGTGTTCATTGGTAAGGCTGTTATTTGTGGTTAAGTAGTTTTGGTTCGTAAGTATTCGTAAGTATGTGAGGAGGAGTTAGTACGTGAGTGTGTATGCGGGGACTTGTATATAAGTACAATTTAGAACGACGAGAAGAAGGGTTAGCCATGATCTATGTTTAGTTTTTGTTCGGTCAGGATAATTTTGCTTATTGAGGGGGATAGATTGTAGAAACCATTTTGTTGTCTGATGGTGTATATATATATATATATATATATATATATATATATATATATATATATATATATATTGTGTGTGTGTGTATTTATTTAGACAGCATATTTTCATTTAGGCAAACATTATTAAATAACACAGAGTGTTTTTGCTTGATAAGACTTTTTTTTCAATTTTCCGGCGGCACAACCCCGGTTCGCAGAGTCAGCCTAGAATCTGCAAGCAGTCGGCCACCGGAAACTCTCACTAGATTAAGGGAAATTAAGATCGAAATGTACCTAGAAGCGGGCACAGACAGAAGACTAGTCGAGAGTGTTCGACGAACTTACTCGGAACTTTTCATTAGAGCTGGTGACAGTCTATTTTTAACATCCCAGAGTGCTCGACTTTTAATTTCTTTAAGGAGCTTATATATATATATATATATATATAGGGACTAGTCGGAAAATTGAATATATATATATATTCAATTTTCCGAATAGTCCCTATATATATATATATATATATATAAATATATATATATATATATATATGCATATATATATATATATATATACATATATATATATATATATATATATATATATATATATATATAGAGAGAGAGAGAGAGAGAGAGAGAGAGAGAGAGAGATAGGGACTATATATATATCAACGAAACACCGCTTCCCATTAAGATCTAGAAAATACGAAAACACCAAATCAATAAAAAAAAAATAAACAAACACGTTAAGTCCATAAAAACATTGCATCATGCTTTCCAACACTGTATCGAACAATTAATCCGATACATAATTCTATTCCCAAAACCTACAACAAAAGGGCACCCTAATTCCACAAACCAAACGGCAAACTATATGGCCGCTCCTTTCGTATTTTTTCAGACCAGATATAACAATGACATTACAAAAAGAACAGAAAATACGAAAACACCAATTCAATAAACAAAAATAAACAAACACGTTAAGTCGATGAAAACATATTTTAATCATCTCTTTCAGCTCTATATCGAACAATTAATCCGATACATAACTTTATTCCCAAAAATGACAAGAAAAAAGCACACCAGTTTC